>CM065377.1:41489182-41524182 GCA_033060915.1 Euryodendron excelsum | reverse complement strand
CAACAGTCTACAGTTCGTCCAGAATTGATTTCAAGTCAATATAGACAAATTCTAGAATTCTAGTCCTAATCCCGTCTATCCATCGCTTCACAGGCCCGCCAAGCCCAAATAGAGGCAAAATGACCAAAATGCCCCTAGGGGCATTGTTCGGTCCAATTTCAAATCAGGCGCGTCTTTCTAAATACGGTAACTCCCTTTTCTAATTCCAAATCAGGCGCGTCTTTCCGAAGACGATAAGTCCCCTTTCCAAATCCATCAGGCGCGTCTTTCCGAAGACGGTAAGTCTCCTTTCCAATTCCAAATCAGGCACGTCTTTCCGAAGACGGTAAGTCCCCTTTTCAATTTCAATTCCAATCCTTCTCTCGAGACAGTTGATTCCTCGAGATGACAATTCTATCCAATTCGGCACATTTTTTGAAGAAAATCTCTTCGAAATGGTAAGTCCCTTTAAACCTATCGACCGGGACGAGACCCCAAGTCCCCTAGATGGTAGAACGGTCCACCTTTGGCGCCAGCTAGCCTGCCAATGTAGAAATGTCTGTTTAGGCACGCCTTCCGAGAAAGTTGGCTTCTCAGGTGCTAAGTCCCTTTAGCAGCTTCCCAAGATCAGGCAGTCTCGGGACTGATCGCGAACCATCAGGGTAGCGAAAATACTCGCAAACATCGCAACCATCAGAGTAGCGGAAATACTTGCAAACATGTCGATATAGGGAATTGCCAACAAACCCCTGTATCACGACACTGCCGTCAGAGTGGCAGAAACACTCAAAACCCAGGTCAACACCGGTGCCTGCTAGCCCACTCTGATAAAAATGACCAAACTATCCCTAAGGCCATTTTTCGACGCGTTTCTCGAGAGCATACCTAAGTCCTCAGAATGACAAGTCCACCTTTCTAGATTGTCTTTTTAGCAATCCGGCATGATTAGGTGGCCTCCAATCCGTTTTGGGTCAATTTCGAGATTTTTCGGTTAAGATGATCATTTTGCCCCTAGGTGCCCGAACGTCCCGGGAACCACACCGGCCTTGGGTATCATATCGGTAACTTTCCGAGAATGTCTCCTACAGTATTCTCAAACTTTCTTTACCTTTTCGGATCATTCCGAGTCAGTTCTGGCGAATACGGTGCAAAATGACCGTTTTCCCCCTAGTGGGCCGGTCACCTTTTCCAACCACACCGGCTCTGGGTATCAAACCGAAAACCTTTGGGAACATTCTGAATAATGTTTCCATATCTCAAATCTTTTTCCAGGACATTCCGGGTCCATCTCGGCAGCTTTCCGACCCGGTTGACCGTTTTGCCCCTAATGGCCCGGTCAATCCCTCCGACATATCCTGTCGTCATTTCTCAAGTTAAATACCTCTGGGACACTATTCTAAGTGTTCATTTCCTTTTCCAGCCTTCCGGGCTAATCCCGGTCCCTTAAATCCTTCCTAGACTTTTCAAAGTCACTCATAGTAAAGCTAGGCTAGAAATTACATGGTAGTCACTAGTACAGGTGCCCAAATCTTCCCAAGATACGTTGCTTGTTGACCTTAAAACTTTCCTAATTGGCTGGCGCCACTGCAAGCCAAGAAATGGCCTGGCGCCACTCCTAGTGGCGCCAATAGGAATTTTGTCCTGGCGCCACTGCAACAGGTGTCAGGTCTATCTTATGTCTATAAATACAGAGCCTCTTCTAGCGTGAAAGGGGTCCGTAAAATCAGTCTAAAAACCCTAATATTTGATATACAGAGCTTGTAGCCTCCTTCAACCCTAGCTTCCCCAGGTTTTCCAAACCATTGCCACCATACACAAACCCTAGTCTCCTATACACTCATACACACCCCTATACACTTATACACTAGCCTCCAACCCTCCATTGAAGATTTGGATTGCTGCAACTTGAAGCTCTCAAAGACCAAGACAAAGTTCTCGAAGACTGAAGCGAAGATCGAAGAAAAAGCAAGAAAAGCAAGGCGCGTAAAGCCAAGCGAAATAATAAGACATACGGTAGGTTTTCTCTTTAAGTTTCTGCACTTCCCCCTCTCTCTTATACCTCCTAACCCACTTGAGTTTTCTCTATTTTAATCCCCCATCTTCTTCCCCCCCTTTCTTTGCATGCTTGAAATAAGGGGATTCCCGGTCCATGTGTAGGATTGGACTATTGGAGGGTCACCGTGTCGGGGGCTTTCTTTTAGTCTAACCGGAGACCATGTGGGTTCGGCCCCCTTGATTATGTGGTGAAGTCTTAACCTTGTATGTTCACGACCCTAATTTGCATTGTGCATATCGTTATCTTGCATTCTTCCAAAAATCGTTTTCAAAGCTTGCATTAAACTTATTTTCAAAATTGCATCAAAATCTCCTTTTTTCAAAAACTTTTTTTTTAAAATCACAATTCTAGGGTGATTCTGAGCTTTCCATGGCTAGGATTGCTTTAGGAAAGTGTTACATTTAAAGTGACCGATATGGTCTATATTTTCAACTCCTTGTTATTTTCAAAACCACTTCCTTAAAGTGGTTCTAACCTTCTTATCGTTAGAATTGCTTTAGGAAAGTGAGACGTTTTTATACTTTCCAAAAAACTCTCTTTGCAAAAGTCTCTCTTTCTAAAACCCTCTTTTTTAACATGCTTTCCAAAAACTCTTCTTTCCAAAATTGTTTTCTACAAACTCCCTCCAAAAATATAATTTCCAAAACTTCTCTTTCCAAACTCCTTTCCAACAATCTCTTTCCAAAAAACGTCTTTCCTACAAGCTCCCTTCCAAAAACATTTTCTTCAAAGTCTACTTTCCAAAGATGCTCCTTACGTTTCCTTCCTAAACATCTCTTTCCAAAAATCTCTTTCTAAAAACTCCTCACTAGGATCTCTTTCCAAAAACTATCTCTTTTCAAAATTTACTTTCTAAAAACTCCTCACTAGGATTTCTTTCCAAAAACTCTCTTTTCAAAATTTACTTTCTAAAAACTCCTCTCTAGGATTTCTTTTCCAAAAATTCCTCTTTCCAAAAAACTCACTTTCCAAAAATCCATTTTCTTGGTGTCTAAGTTAAACCTTAGAGCCAACGTTTAGGAAACCCTAATTTTCCTTCCCAAAAACATGATTTCTAATCCCTTATTTTGGCCTCAAAATCTAAGTTTCCAAAACCTCTTGTTTTCTATACCAAAATCTTAGTTTTCCAAAACCTCCTTTTCTACATCAAAATCATAAGTTTCCAAATAAACCTCCTCTTTACGTCAAAACTATAGTCTTCCAAATCTAGGGTTTCTAAAACTTTCCCTTCCAAATCCATGCCAAATCCAATCTTCCCGCTTAGAAAACTAGCTCCAATCCTCCGTTTTTGAAAGCAAAATCAAACCTTCTCTTTTAGAAACAAAATTTAATCCCGTGTTTTAGGAAATAGGAATCTTAACTCTTCCTAGTCTAAATCTTTCCTAATTCAACTCCTTCCTAATCTTCTACTTTCCTAAATCTTAAGTTTCCAAAACTTGAACATAAAAATCTTTCCTAAATTTTAAAACTCAACTTGCACATCTTTCCTAATTCAACCCTTTTCTAATTCTACCCCTTTTCAAATCTTAATTTTCCAAATCTAAGTTTTTAGATCTTTCCTAAGCTCAAACCTTTCCTAATCTCAAGATCTTCTAAAACTCTAAAACTTTCTAAATCCTAAAGTTTCTAAATTTTAAATCTTTCCAAATTTGAAAATTTCCAAATTCAAGACTTTCTTAGGTTAAAACTATCTAAACTCAAAACTTTCTTACTTTCAAAACTTCTCTATTTCAAAACATTTCAAATTCAAAACTTCCCTATTTCAAAACATTCCAAATTCAAAATTTTCCTATTTCGAAAACTTTCCTAAGTCAAAACCTTCTTAAGACAAAACTTTCCTAAAACGAAACTTTCCTAAAATGAAACTTTGACCCTTCCTAAATCCAAGCTTCCCTAATCTTCTGAGTCCAATATTCAAGTTGATTCTTTTCAAAAATCTTTTCAAGTCAAGTTCAATCTTTCTTCTCTAAGTTCCTAAGTCTAAGTTTCCTAAAGCCAAGTCTTTCAGAACTAATCTTTTCAAATCTTCTAATCAAAGTCCAAATTTCCTATTCTTTCAATTCCAATTTGAATTCCAACTCCAACTCTTTTTCAAATCAACTCTTCTATTTTCAATCGGACTCTTGTCCGAACTATGATTGACCTGATTCCTCCAAAAGGATACGTAGGCAACTCTCATGGGTGTGGTCACAACATTTTTCAAGTTTCTATTTCCACAACTCTTTTTCAAATCTCAAATTCCACAATCTTTTGAAATCTCCAATCTATTTTCAAATTTCCAATTCCAAATTTCTATTTCCAATTTCTAAAACTTTCCAATTTCAAATCTATCATTTCAAATCTCTCTTCTAAAATCAAATCAAATTCTTCTTTTTAAATCTCTTTCCAAATCTATTTTCCAACTTTCTTTTCTTACACTTGCATATCATGCATCATGTTAGTTTCTTTTCAAAATTTTTTTTTAAAGTAAATAGGATTGGACATTTGTTAGTTGAAGACTCTCATAGGTGAATCTAGGATAAATAGACATGTAGGTACCGTAAGGGCGGGGTAGGGTGATGGCTTAGTGCGTCTTCCTTACACGTAACCAACCTCCGAACCTAGATCACTGTTTTCGAAAGACCAAAATGGAGTTATTTTTCAAAAAGGGCTTAAATGGTTTCTAAAGGTTACCAAACAACCTGTTTTCTTAAAAACCTTTTCTTGAGGAGATATTTTTAAAATCGTTTTCTAAAACCCTAAGTGTAGTTTTCGAATTATGCTTTGTTTTTAGGTGACCTAACTCACGTTAATCAAGTTAGGTGGCGACTCCAAACCTTTTCTAAAAGCCCTTTATTCAAATATATTTTCAATTCAAACCTAGTCGCACTCATTCTTCTAGGAGGGTGAGTTCTAACAAGAGAGTACAATATTTTTCCCGCTTGTGAGTGTATTCCTCGAGTGCGAAAAATCTGGGCGCGACAGCTAGCGATTCCACTGGGGACACTTAGAGGCTTAGGCCGTTGTCATGTCTTTTTATCCTTTACCTATGTAGAGTCTTCAAGTAACTTGTTCAATCCTATTTACTTTAAATTTTCAAAATCAAATTTTCAAAATTATTTTAAAAAAAACATGCATTTATTCATATTGTCTTGTATTATGTTTGCCATCCACATACTAACTCTTGCATCTTTGTTTTGTTGGTGCGCTTGTTGTTTGCATTTTATTAACTGCTTGTAATCACCCCATTTTTGACCGCTCGGCAGTCTACACTCCGTCCAGACTTGTACTCAAGTCAATATGGACGTATTCTAATCGAAATCAACTCTTTAAGTCTAATCCTGTCTACCCATCGCTTCGCGGGCCCACCAGGCCCAAATAGAGGCAAAATGACCAAAATGCCCTTAGGGGCATTGTCCTTTCCAATTCCAATTCCAATTCCAATCCCTCTCTTGAGACAGTTGATTCCTCGATACGGTAAATCTATTCCAAATCAGGCAGGTCTTTCTGAAGAAGGTAAGTCCCCTTTCCAATTCCAAATCAGGTACGTCTTTCCGAAGACAATAATACCCCTTTCCAATTCCAATCCCTCTCTCGAGACAGTTGATTCCTCGAGACGGTAAATCTACTCCAATCAGGCGCGTCTTTCCGAAGACGATAAGACCCCTTTCCAATTCCAATCCCTCTCTCGAGATAGTTGATTCCTCGAGATGGTCTGGCACGTTTTTCAAAAAAAATCCCTTCGAGACGGTAAGTCCCTTTAAACCTGTCCACCGAGATGAGAACCCAAGTCCCCTAGATGGTAGAACGGTCCACCTTTGGCACCTGCTAGCCTGCCAATGCAGAAATGTCCGTTTTAGGCATACCTTTTAAGAAAGTTGACTTCTCAGGCGCTAGATCCCTTTAGCAGCTTCCCAAGATCAGGTAATCTCGGGAATGATCACGAACCGTCAGAGTAGCGGAAATACTTGCAAACATCGCAACTGTCAGAGTAGTGGAAATACCCGCAAACAGGTTGATATAGGGAATTGCCAACAAACCCTTGTATCACGCGACCGCCGTCAGAGTGGCAGAAACACTCAAAACCCAGGTCAACACCGGTGCCTGCTAGCCCACTTTAGTGAAAAATGACCAAACTGCCCCTTGGGCTTTTTTCGGCACATTTCTCGAGAACACACCTGAGTCTTTAGAACGGTAAGTCCAACCTTCTAGGATTGTTTTAAAAGTAGTTCGGCATGATGAGGTGCCTTCTAGTCAATTTCAGGCCAAATCCCAAACTTTCCGATCAAGATGACCATTTTGCCCTTAGGCTTTCGAATGCCCCGGGAACCACACCGGCTCTGGGTATCAAACCGGTAACCTCCCGAGAATACTTCTTATAGTATTCTCAACCTTCTTCTATCTTTTCGGATAATTCCGAGTCAATTCCGGTAAACCCAGTGCAAAATGACCGTTTTGCCCCTAGTGGGCCAGTTGCCTTTTTCCTGCCACGCTAGCTCTGGGTATCAAATCGGTAACTTTCTGAGAATGCTTTTTACAAGTATTCTCAGCCTTCCTCTATCTTTTCGGATAATTCCGAGTCAGTTCCGGCAAACCCGGTGCGAAATGACCATTTTGCCCCTGGTGGGCCGGTCAGCTTTTCCGACCACAACGGCTCTAAGTATCAAACCGGAAAGCTTTTGGGAACATTCTGAATAATGTTTCCAAATCTCAGGTCTTTTTCCGGGACATCCTGGGTTCGTCCCGACGGCTTTCCGATCTCGTTGACCGTTTTGCCCCTAATGGCCGGTCAATCCTTCCAACACATCTTATCTTCATTTTTCAAGTCAAATACCTCCAAGACATTGTTCTAAGTGTTCCTGCCCTTTTCTGGCCTTCTGAGCCAATCTCGTTCCCTTAAATCATTCCCGGACTTTCCGGAGTCACTCCTAGTGAAGCTAGGCTAAAATTACATGGTAGTCACTAGTACAGGCACCCAAATCTAGTCAAAGATACGTTGCTTGCCGACCTTAATAGTTTTCTAATTGGCTAGCGCCACTAGTAGTGGCGCCAAACCAATATTTGGCCTGGTGCCACTGCAACAAGCGCTAGGTCTATCCCATCTTTATAAATATAGAGCCTCCTCCAGCGTGAAAGAGGTCCGCAAATTCAGTCTAAAAATTCTAAATTTCGATACACAGAGCTCGTACACTTCCTAAACTCTAGCTTCCTTAGGTTTTTCAAACTCTAGCCACCAAACACAAACCCTAGCCTCATATACACTCATACACACCCCTATACACTTATACACTAGCCTCAAGCCTTCATTGAAGATTTAGACTGCTGCAACTCGAAGCTCTTGAAGATTGAAAAAGAGTCCCCGAAGATCAAGACAAAGATTGACGTGAAGCGAAGACCGAAGAAAAGCAAGGCGCGCAAAATAAACAAGACATACGGTACGCTTTTACTTTAAGTTTCGGCACTTCCCCCCCTCTCTTCTCTCTCCTAACCCACTTGGGTTTTCTCTATTTTAATCCCCCATCTCTTTCCCGCCTTTCTTTGCATGCTTGAAACAAGGAGACTCCCGGTCCATGTGTAGGATTAGACTATTGGAGGGTCACTGTGTTGGGGACTTTCTTTTAGTTTAACCGGAGACCACGTAGGTTCGGCTCCCTTGATTATATGGTGAAGTCTTAACCTTGTATGTTCACTACCCCAAATTTGCATTGTGCATATCATGATCTTGCATCTTCCAAAAATCTTTTTCAAACTCGTTTTCAAAATTTGCATTAAACTTGTTTTCAAAATTGCATCAGAATCTCCTTTTTCAAGACTTGTTTTTAAAATCACAATCCTAGGGTGATTCTAGCCTTTCCATGGCTAGGGTTGCTTTAGGAAAGTGTTACATTTAAAGTGACTTTTATGGTCCATATTTTCAAATCTTGTTGTTTTCAAAACCACTTTCTTAAAGTAGTTCTAACCTTCTTGTGGTTAGAATCGCTTTAGGAAAGTGAGATGTTTTTATACTTTTCAAAAAAAAAAAAACTCTCCTTTCAAAAGTCTCTCTTTCTAAAACCCTCTTTTTCAATATGATTTCTAAAAACTCTTCTTTACAAAATTGTTTTCAAAAACTCGCTTCAAAAATCTATTTTTCAAAACTTCTCTTTTCAAACTCCTTTCCTAAACACTCCCTAAATCTCTTTCCTAAACTTCTTTTTAACAATCTCCTTCCAAAATCTTGTTTCCAAAACTCTCTCAAAAGTTTACTTCCCAAAAACTACCTTCCTAAAATTCTTTTCAAAATACGCTTCCTAAAAAAAAAAAAAAAAACTCTTCTTTAGAATCTTTCTCCAAAATTTTCGTTTCCAAAAATGCATTTTTCAAAAAACTCTTGCCTTAGAACCCAAGTCAAGCCATAGAACTCACAATTAGGAAACCCTAATTTTCTTTCCAAAAACGTGATTTTCAACCTTGCCCCAAACCTAGGTTTCCAAAACCTCCCTTTCTACATCAAAATCATAAGTTTCCAAAAAACTATTTTTTACGTCAAAACTATAGTCTTCTAAATCTAAGGTTTCTAAAACCTCCCTTTCCAAACCTTTGTCAAATCAAATCTTCCTTTTAAGAAGCCAAATCCAATCTCCCATTTAGGAAACTAGATTCAATCTTTCATTTTTGAAACAAAATCAAATTTTCTCTTTTAGAAACAAAATCCAATCCCTTCCTAATCCAAATCTTTCCTAATTCAACTCCTTCCTAATCTTCTACTTTCCTAAATCTTAAGTTTCCAAAACTTGAACATAACAATCTTTCCTAAATTTTAAAACTCAAAATCTTTTCTAATTCAACTCTCTCCTAATTTCCTACTTAAACCATAAGTTTCCTAAAACTTTCAAGTCTTTCTTTAAACATTAAGCTTCCAAATTTTTCTTAATTCAACCATTTTCTCAATTCTACCCCTTTTCAAATCTTAACTTTCCAAATCTAGGTTTTCAAATCTCTCCTAAACTCAAACATTTTCTAATCTCAAGATTTTCTAAAATTCAAATTCTAAAACTTTCTAAATCTTTAACTTTTTAAATTTCAAATCTTTCTAAATTCCAAATCTTTCCAAATTCGAAGCTTTCTTAAGTTAAGACTTTCTAAACCTAAATCTTTTTAAATTTTAAACTTTCTTAAAACTTCAAATCTTTCCTAATCTAAAAATTTTCTAAACTCAAAATTTTCTTACTTTCAAAACTTTCCTATTTCAAAACATGCCAAATTCAAAGCTTCCCTATTTCAAAACTTTTCAAATTTTAAACTTTCCAACTTTCAAAACTTCCTAATTTCAAAACCTTTCCTAAAGTGAAAACTTTCCCAATTCTAACACTTTCCTAATTCGAAAACTTTTCTAATTTGAAAACTTTCCTAAAATGAAACTTTCCTAATTTGAACATTTCCTAAATCCAATCTTTTCAAATCTTCCAAGTCCAACATTCGAATCAAATCTTTTCTAAAATCTTTCCAAGTCAAGTTCAATCCTTCTTTTTTTTTTTTTTTTTTTTCATGTTCCTAAGTCTAGGCTTCCTAAACCTCCATATTTCCAAAACAAGTCTAAATCTTTCTTCCAATTTCTATCTTTTTAAATCAAAATCCAATCTTTTCAATTCCAAATTTCTAAACTCCAATTTCTAATCTTCTATTCTAAATTCCAATTCAATCTCTTTTTCCAATCCAGCCTTTTATTTTCTATCGGACTCAGGTTCGAACTACGACTGACCTAATTCCTCCAAAAGGATACGTAGGCAACTCTCATGGGTGCGGTCTCCACATTTTTCAAATCTCAAATTCCCCAACATTTTTCAAGTTTCTATCTCCATATTTTTCAAATCTCAAATTCTACAAAATCTTTTCAAATCTCCAATCTATTTTCTAACTTTCAATTCCAAATTTTATTTTCAAATCTCTATTTCTAATTTCTAAACTTTCCAATTTCAAATCAAATCAATTTCTTTCCAAATTTATTCTCCAACTCTCTCTTATCTTGCACTTGCATCTCATGTATCATGTCTTTTTAAGCATTCTTTTTCAAAGTGGTTGGGATTGAACATATGTTAGTTGAAGACTCTCATAGGTGAATCTAGGGTAAATAGACATGTAGTTACCGAAAGGGCGGGGTAGGGTGATGGCTTAGTGTGTCTTCCCTACACGTAACCAACCTTCGAACCTAGATCACTGTTTTCGAAAGACCAAAAGGAGTTATTTTTCAAAAAGGGCTAAATGTTTTTCAAAGGTTGCCAAACAACCTGTTTTTCTTAAAAACTCTTTCTTTTAGGAGGGTAAGTTCTAACGAGAGAGTACAATGTTTTTCCCGCTTGTGTGTGTATTCCTCGAGTGCGAAAAATCTAGGCACGACACTGCCATATATGAATGTAATGAACAAGATAAATGGGAGTTGTTGGGCTCTTTTCTCTGCTTTTAGAAATCACACACACACACTGTATGTGCACCTGCATTCCGCATACTTGCATTATTACCCTGATGTGATCTTTCTAGTTAGAAAGGGGGAATGGTATATTGGTTGTGGGCAAGATGCTGTGTCAGTTTCTTTGCCTACGGCCTCTTGATGGTTCCCCCACTCGGATCACCAATCGATCATGGCACCACCTCAGGGAGTGGGCCTAGGTTTGAAGATCTGGGAACCGAGCCTTTTTAGGACACATTAGTCAACCCTCAACCTCATACTCATATAGACACCATGCATAGTCGAACCACTGTTGGATTTAAAACACGCGTACCGTTTTCCAAAACCATAGAGGAAAGGGCGACTGCTCTTATTTTCATTTATACATGTCTATTCCTGTTGTTATAATGACTGTATCCTTACTATTATAATGATTGTCTAACTGCTTATGCATGCACGTTTACCTTGTTATTGCATTCTCTCTCCTTATACTCTTTGCATATCCATGTTCATGCATTCAATATCCCATGTCAAGACAAGAGTTCCAAGTAACTCAAGTCACTGCATTCTTATGCATATGATCAATCCATAGAGAGTGACACCAAGGTCACTTTCCCTTGCATTAAACCTACCTAAACCCTAAGGGTTCCCACGTTACCCTAAGGACTCATAGCATGCATACTAATCCATTCCATAAGAGGGGCCCCAATCCCTCTATGCTCACGGAGATAAGATTGCCAAGAAGACAAGGGGCAATCGGTCAACAAGGTCTCTCAGCGACCTCCTCAACATCAAATCCGACGAAGACGAATCCGAAGACTTAAGAGTAGTTTAGGTTTTTCCTTTGTAAAACTAGATAGGTGGAAGTCCAAAGGAAAGTGTTCCCCCTTCCCCCTATTAAAATGTATTTCAACTCTTTTGTATCTTAAAACCCAAAATTCAATGTACTTTTTTACTTTTGTGAATGAATACATAGATGGCCAAAGGTTCCCAATTGACGGTAAGGCATCTGTATACAGGGCAAATCTCCTATCTCCAAAAATGAGCCAATTCACCATGTTTAGTCTCCCTCCTAAGTAGGGGCACCCTTAGGATATACATTGCATAGAAATATTCAAATCAAGGCACTAACTTCTCTTTTGTTTCTTGTCTTCTGTCTTCCCCTTCTCATCTCCAAATACCAAAAGAATTGAAGGCAAAAGCAAGACAAGAAGGGGGTTTTTTAAATCACTCACTTATTATCATCATATTGCTTGTACGTTCACTTCTTTTATGCTCATGCACCCATATCCATTACAAGATAAGAGTTCCAAGAAACTCGAGTCATTTTATTCTCATGCATCTAATCAACCGTAGAGAGAAAGGAGCAATCCGATCTCATGTTAATCGAACCTACCAAAACTCTTACGGGTTCTTAAACCCTAAGGATTCATGGCATGCATAGAACCATATCTCGAGAGAGGCTTAAATCTCTCTCAGTCCATGGAGGCGGGATTGCCCAAACAAGGAAACATCAACCGGCCCACGTCGAATAGGTATTGTATTGCATTATAGGGGCAAAACCCCACTTCCAAAATGGACTTGTCATCATGCCTAGATTTCCTCGAAGAAGGGACCTTCATAGGACATGCATTGCATAGAACTTCCAACTCCACATGCTGACTGCATTATGTTTTTCTTTTTCTTTTTCTAGGTTAGAGAGTACAATTGAATTCATGGAATTCCTCTAGTACCTCACCAGATCCAAACTCATGGAAGGACGAGCCTAGGTATTAGAAGAGGCCATACCTACATCAGGGAGCAAGAAGAACTAACCATCCATCAACAAGACATTACCTCCACACTATGCCGCGACAACCACTATCCATGTAAAAGGAGGCTTTACTGTTTGCAAAGTCCTATCAGACCCATGCATCACTGTAAAAGAATCTCATAACTTCCAAATGCATGCTAAACACCGCAAAAGATCTGTTAATTCTCCCTCCGTCGTTTGGTGATACACCTAAGGAATGAAATACCAAAGCAGTCGGCATAGTTTCAAAACTTGTTAACGGTTCTCACCAAGAGATCCACAAGAAAAGGGAGATTTCCACAAAATTCGTCTATTTTTTTTTGTCTTTCTATTTCTCGCATATCTTCTTTAAATAAACATTGCATGCCATGTAATTATGTTTTTAAATGAAAATAGGTAGTTCCCAGTTTATCTCCTTTGTTTCATACTCTTGTGGATGATTGTCACATTTAGGGATTTTTTCCCATTTGATAAATGACTCGACTTGAAGGATGGGATAGCATGGGCAAACCATTCAAAGGGGGGTTAAAACCTTAGAGAGACAAAGAGAGAGTAAGAGATAGGAAGGAGATAGTGTGGAGTTCATTAAAGAGGCGACACTTGCGTGATATCTTGGCTAAGCAATGGGCAGCTAAGTACTCAAAATGATGAGGAGCCATTGTTCTATTTATCCCAAATAAACACTATCCTTTGCTTATCCCACTAGAGCCGTTAGTGATCTCTTTTTAGATATCCCCAAACCTATAACCATCCCCCACACTGGGGTAAGCATAGAGTAGTTGATCCGACAGAAACACACCATTTTTTTTAAGAACATTGTCTAAATTTTGTATAAAGGCTTTATGGACTAAGAAATTTAATTTGAAGTGATGAAAGGCCCTCATTTCTTCTACCATACACAAATAAATGCCTTTGTAAAGCCCACTTGAGTCGGTTACTTTCCTTAAGAAAACCGACCAAATGATCACTGCTTATACTAGGTTAAGGCAAAAGTCATAAGTAAGAATTAATGAGCAATGAGCAAAAGGGTGATTTCCAAGAAGATATAATGAGCAACGATGAAACTAGTGATCTTCAAGAAGTTATGGCGTCAAAGGCGTCTTTAGTAAAGAAGGTATTATGTTTGTGGGGATCTTCAAAAGAAGATATTGTCATCCCAAAATATAAATGAAAAAGTTGACATCTCCAAAAGTCGACTTAGCAACAAATTTCTTGATGAAAAAAGGATCTTAAATTAGAAGGAAAAAAACAATCTAGAAGAATAACAAGAGTATGAACGAAGCAAGAAAGCAGTGAATGGAAGTCAAATTGCCAAAGGTGATCATTGGTCTTTTAAAACCCCACAAGTGATAATGTTTGAGCCTTTATACCCTTTTCATTCATAAACCCCTTAATCTAGCCTACGTTACAGTCCAAATTAAAGTCCTCTCTGATCTAAGAAAATTGCTTAGTCCAAATAAGCCTGAACAATACCAAGACAACTAAGATGAGAAATGAGAACTGGAAGGAAATGCAAGGGGCAATCTCATGCTCTAAGGTGTGCTCAGATGGTTTTGGTTTAAACAACCCACTAAAAGAAGATCTTTGAGCCTAAATATCTCTTCGTTTCTTACAACCGCTAAACCCAGCCTGCATTACGATCCTGAAAGAAGTCTTCTCGGATTGAGGGCTTAGCTGTTTATCGCTCTGCAAAGGGCATGCAAGTTGTCGCTCAAGCCATGGTGGCATTTTGGAGATTTGAGAGAGAAATCCAAGTGAGATCAGAAAAATTCCAAACAGCAACCTTGTAGAAAGTAAGGATAGAATAACAAACCGAAAGGTCAAGATCCTTGGAGAATGGTGCAAATACTATCACACCCCGATGAGAATGGGACAAAACTGAATGGGGCAGAATCCTGGAAAGGAAACAGAATCCTGAGAGTATGGGCCCTGGGGCAATCCGGGGATATTCTTTGTAAACAGCTTATATACTCGCAGTAGTAATGCATTCATAACATGTATAACATGTACATTCGTTAAATTCTTGTGTAGTTTGTATTTATTCATGCATTCAATTTAACTCTTATACAAACCCATACATTCATAAAAAAAATAATAAAAAAATAATAATAATGATAGGCCATACATTTAATTCTGTGTGCATTCATAAAAAAAAAATATGACTTGCATTCACCCCTTTTACTTTTGCATTTTCAGAATTGGCATACATAAACTATTTTTGTATACAAACTAACTTTATGTCTTTCTCTCTCTCTCTCTCTCTCTCTCTCTCTCTCTCTCTTTCTAATAAGAAACAGGGAACAAGGTAAAATGCAAAAAGGGGCTAAAGCCACCCCTCAGATATCTCCAGTACCGGTATGCATCTTAGAAAGCTCAAATTTCCATGACCGACAAGAAACAAAGAATAGGGCAATGACCCACCCTCGACCTCCCCAATTAAAGGACTTCTGACTTGAGAAACCATGAATTAATAAATCTAGGAGCGAGGGGCAAAAATATATCGCTCCCCATCATCATCAGAGGAACAACCAGCCAGGCAAGGATCAACTGGCTCGCCAACCGTAAGAGGAGCACTCGAAGAAGTACCAGCTACAGAAGAACCAAGCCGGCCTCGCTCGTAGTCTGTACACCTGGCCAGAAGCGTATCCCTCTCTCGGGTAAGGGACTCCATAGCCTCCCGCAAAGACTGACTATCAGTCGCACCATCCTTCGGGGGAGTGGAACGGTATAGAGCGCCTTGTAGTCGTCTATGTCCTTTCGAGATACTCAAAGGTGGGCGATCATGTGTCGATCTGGCCGCTGCTAGTTACATCTCCAAATAAGTTACCTCAACGTTCCTCACTTTCAAATGGTCATGCAATATCCGTATCAGTCAGCGGTTTTCCGGCCTATGACGATGCCCCTGAACAATTATAGTTGTCAAGAAGTCGGTGTACCCTACAGGAGGTAAAAGAGTCTCAATGAGAAGATCCCCAAGTCTACTAGGACCTAACACATAGCACTGAAGCCAATAGTGATAAGTCTTAGTCTCAAGGGGCATGACAAAGAATGGACCGTCATCGTTTACATGAGGAAGCAAAAATCTCCATGTATCCATAACTCTCTCCACCAGCGCTCTCGAGATCAATGCCTCAAAAACAAGAGTGAACTCAGCTGCAGATGCTGAATAAGGGATGTCCTGACTCCTACCAAGTTATCGCAGAAACCAAATCCTGAAGAAAGGGGCAATGCCCCGTAGGCTTGCTAGGGGCATGAAGGCCCTCTCGGAAGGCCGAACTCTCAAGCAATACCTACCAACCAATCCTGAATACCACCTGACCGTGCCTGACCTCATGCTCCGGAGGTAGTTAGCCCAGGCTGCGACGGTCTGTGGAAGCCTACTTTCATCTGCCATGAGTCTCTGAGATCTTGCCAAGGAACGTATATGGTCAAGCTCGGGATACTATTGTGGCGCCCAGATTTTTTGCACTCGAGAAATACACACACAAGTGGGAAAAACACTGTACTCTCTCGTTAGAACTCACCCTCCTAGAAGAATGAGGGCGACTAGGTTTGAATTGAAAAATTGGTTTGAATAAAGGGCTTTTGAAAAAGATTTGGAGTCGCACTTAACTTGATTAAGGTGAGTTAGGTCACCTAAAAACTAAGAATAATCCGAAGACTACACTTAGGGTTTTTGGAAAACGATTTGAAAATATCTCCCCGAGAGAGGGTTTTTAAGAAAAACAGGTTGTTTGGCAACCTTTGGAAAACATTTAGCCCTTTTTGAAAAATAACTCCTTTTTGGTCTTTGAAATCAGTGATTCTAAGTTCGGAGGTTGGTTACGTGTAGGGAAGACGCACTAAGCCATCACCCTACCCCGCCCTTTCGGTACTTACATGTCAATCTACCCTAGATTCACCTATGAGAGTCTTCACCTAACTATTGGCCAATCCTATCCACTTTGAAAAACAATGTTTATAAATTATCATGATGCATGATATGCAAGTGCAAGAAAAGAGACTTGAAAAATAGATTTGGAAAGAGACTGATTTGAAATTGATTTGATTTGAAAATAGATTTGAAGAGATGGAATTGAAATTGGAAAGTTTGAAAATTTGGAAATAGAAATTTGAAAATAGAAATTTTGAAATTGGAATTTTGAAAATAGATTGAAATTTGAGATTTGAAAAATGTGGAGACCACACCCATGAGGGTGGAATTGAAAGTTTGAAAAGTGTTGTGACCGCACCTATGAAGGTTGCCTACGTATCCCTTTGGGGGAATCAGGTCAGTCGTAGTTCGGATCAGAGTTCGATTGAAAAGAGATTGACTTGAAGAGAGAGATTGGATTGGAAGAAAGAGATTGAATTGAAAATTGGATTTGATTTGAGATTAGAATAGGAGATTGGAAATTGAAATTGAGAAGATTAGACTTTGATTTGAAGAGATAGATTTGGACTTGTTTTAGAAAGATGAAGGTTTAGAAAAACTTAGACTTGACTTGGAAGGTTTAGGAAATTAGAAAAGATTGGATTTAGAAAATGTTCAAATTAGGAAAGTTTCAAATTAGGAAAGTGTCATTTTAGGAAAGTTTCGAATTAGGAAAGTTTTAGGTTTAGGAAAGTTTTCACTTTAGGAAAGTTTTGAAATAGGAAAACATTGAATTTAGAAATGTTTTGAATTAGGAAAAGTTTAGTTTAAGAAGGGCTTAGAATTTAGAAAGTTTCAAGTTAAGAAAGTTTTGAATTTTGGAATGTTTTGAAAAAGGGAAGTTTTGAAAGTGAAAAAGTTTAGAAAACAAGGAAGTTTTGAAAATAAGAAAGTTTTGAGTTTAGAAAATTATAGATTTGGAAAGATTTGAAGTTTAGAAAAGTTTAGAATTTGGAAAGATTTGAAAAAGGAAAGTTTTGAAAATTGGAAAATTTAAAATTTGGAAAGGTTTGAAAAAGGAAAGTTTAAGATTTAGAAAGTTTTAGAGTTTGAATTTTAGAAAATCTTCAAATTAGGAAAGGTTTGAATTTAGGAAAGGTTTGAAAACTTAGGTTTGAAAAGTTAGGATTTGAAAAGAGGGTAGAATTAGGAAAGGGTTGAATTAGGAAAGATTTGAAAATTGAGTTTTAAAAATTAGGAAAGATTTTTATGTTCAAGTTTTGGAAACTTAAGGTTTAGGAAAGTGGAAGTTTAGGAAGGATTTGAATCAAGAAAAAGTTGGATTAGGAAAGGATTGGATTTTGTTTTGAAAAGAGAAGGTTTGATTTTGTTTCCAAAAACGGAGGATAGGATCTAGCTTTCTAAACAGGAAGATTGGATTTGGTTTCTTAAAGGAAAAATTTGATTTGACAAGGATTCGGAAAGGGAGATTCTAGAAACCCTAGTTTTGAAAAATTATAGTTTTGACGTAGAAAAAAAGGTTTTGGAAACGTGTATCGTTTGGATATGAAAACAAGAGGTTTTGGAAACCTAGGTTTGGGGCAAAGTTTGAAAATCATGTTTTTAGAAAGAAAATTAGGGTTTCCTAATTGTGGGCTCTAAGGCTTGACTTGGGCTCTAAGAAAGAGTTTTTGGAAACGAAGATTTTGGAAGGGAATCCTAGGGAGGAGTTTTTTGGAAAGAGATTTGAAGATAGAGTTTTTGAAAAGAGATTTTTTTTTTAAAGAAAAGGAGTTTTTGGAAAGTGTGTTTTTAGAAACGAAGGTTTTCTAGAAAGAAATCCTAGGAAGGAGTTTCTAGAAGGAAGATTTTGGAAAGAGAGTTTTTGGAAAGATTTTTGGAGAGAGTTTTTCTAGGAAGGTTTTTGGTTGAAGATTGTTGAAGAGAGTTTTTTGAAAGATTTTTGGGGAACGTTTTTAGAAAGTGGATTTTGGGGAGAAGATTTTGGAAAGGAGTTGAAAAAGAGAGTTTTGAAAAATAGATTTTGGAAGGGAGTTTTTGAAAACAATTTTGGGAGAGGAGAGTTTTAAGAAAGTATGTTGAAAAAGGGATTTTTAGGAAGGGATTTTTGAAAAGAGAGCTTTTTGGAAAGTATGAAAACGCCTCACTTTCCTAAAGTAATTCTAGCCATAAGAAGGCTAGAACCACTTTAAGAAAGTGGTTTTGGAAAACAATAAGATTTGAAAATATAAACCAAAAAGGTCATTTTTAATGTAACACTTTCCTAAAGCAACCCTAGCCATGGAAAAGCTAGAATCACCCTAGAATTGTGGTTTTGAAAACAAGTTTTTGAAAAAGAGATTTTGATGCAATTTTGAAAACAAGTTTGAAAACGATTTTGAAAACGAGTTCGAAAACAAATTTTGGAAGATGCAAGATCATGATATGCACAATGCAATTTGGGGTCGTGAACATACAAGGTTAAGGCTTCACCACATAATCAAGGGGGCCGGACCCACGTGGTCTCTGGTTAGACTAAAAGAAAGCCTCCGACACGGTAACTCTCCAATAGCCTAATCCTACACATGGATCGGGAATCCCCTTGTTTCATGTATGCAAAGAAAGGGGGGGGGGAAGGAGATGGGGGATTAAAATAGAGAAAACCCAAGTGGGCTAGGGGAGAGAAGAGAGAGGGGGGAAGTGCAAAAATTTAAATAGGGAGCCTACCATGTATCTTGTTTATTTTACGCGCCTTGCTTGTCTTCGATCTTCGGTCTTTGTCTTGATCTTCGTCTTCAATCTTCAAGAGTTATCTTCAAGCTTTAGATGACAGCTCTTCAAGTCTTCAAAGGAGGGTTGAAGGTTAGTATATGAGTGTATGGGGGTGTGTTTGAGTGTATAAGAGGCTAGGGTTTGTGTATGGTGGCTAGGGTTTGGAAAACCTAAGGAGGCTAGGGTTTAGGAGGTACACACACAAGTGAGAAAAACACTGTACTCTCGCGTTAGAACTCACCCTCCTAGAAGAATGAGTGCGACTAGGTTTGAATTGAAAATAGAATTGAATAAAGGGCTTTCGAAAAAGATTCGGAGTCGCCACCTAACTTGATTAAGGTGTGTTAGGCCACCTAAAAAACTAAGTATAATCCGAAAACTACACTTAGGGTTTTGGAAAACGATTTTTGAAAATATCTCCTCAAGAGAGGGTTTTTAAGAAAAACAGGTTGTTTGGCAACTTTTAGAAAACATTTAGCCCTTTTTAGAAAAATAACTCCTTTTTGGTCTTTGAAAACAGTGATCCTAGGTTCGGAGGTTGGTTACATGTAGGGAAGACGCACTAAGCGATCACCCTACCCCGCCCTTTCGGTACCTACATGTCAATCTACCCTAGATTCACCTATGAGAGTCTTTAATTAACCCATGTCCAATCCTATCCACTGTGAAAAACAATGCTTGAAAAGAAACTAACATGATGCATGATATGCAAGTGCAAGGAAAGAGAATGGAAAAATAGATTTGGAAAAAGATTGATTTGAAATTGATTTGATTTGAAAATAGATTTGAAGAGATGGAATTGAAATTGGAAAGTTTGAAAATTCGGAAATAGAAATTTTGAAATTGGAATTTTGAAAATAGATTGGAATTTGAGATTTGAAAATATGGAGACCACACCCATGAGGGTGGAATTGAAAGTTTGAAAAGTGTTGTGACCGCGCCTATGAAGGTTGCCTACGTATCCTTTTGGGGGAATCAAGTCAGTCGTAGTTCGGACCGGAGTTCGATTGAAAAGAGATTGACTTGAAGAGAGAGATTGGATTGGAAGAAAGAGATTGAATTGAAAATTGGATTTGATTTGAGATTAGAAGAGGAGATTAGAAATTGAAATTGAGAAGATTGGACTTGCTTTGGAAAGATTGATTTTGGAAAGACTTGGCTGTGGAAAGATGGAGGTTTAGGAAACCTAGACTTAAGAAAGATAGGAGACCTATGAAAGACTTGAGATTAAGGAAGATTGGATTGGAATGTTGAATTTGGAAGATTTGGAAACTTGAAATTTAGGAAAGATTTGGATTAGGAAAGTTTCGGATTAGGAAAATGTTATTTTTGGAAAGTTTCATTTTTGGAAAGTTTCAAATTAAGAAAGTTTTGAATTAGGAAACTTTTAGGTTTAGGAAAGTTTTGAAATTGGAAAGTTTCGAGTTTAGAAAGTTTTTGAAAAAGGAAAGGTTTTCAGATTAGGAAATTTTTTACTTTAGGAAAGTTTTGAATTAAGAAAGGTTTTGAAATGAGGAAGTTTTGAAAGTTGGAAAGTTTAGAATTTAGAATGTTTTGGAATAGGGAAGTTTTGAATTTGGAATGTTTCGAAAACATAGAAGTTTTGAAATTTGGAAAGATTCGAAAACAAGAAAGTTTTGAGTTTAGAAAGTTTAGAATTTTAGAAAGATTTGAAATTTGGAAAGTTTAGGATTTTGAAAGTTTTAGAGTTTTTTAGAAAATCTTGAGATTAGGAAAGGTTTGAAAAATTAGATTTGGAAAGTTGAGATTTGGAAAGGGGTAGAATTAGGAAAGAGTGGAGTTAGGAAGGATGTGGAAATTGAGTTTTAAAATTTAGGAAAGACTTTTATGTTCCAGTTTTGGAAACTTAAGATTTAGGAAAAGAGAAGCTTAGGATGGATTTGAATTAGAAAAGATTTGGATTTTGAAATTTAAGGTAAGATTTAAAGTTTGGGTTTAGGAAACTTATGGTTTAGGAAGGAATTGAATTAAGAAAGGTTTGGATTAGGAAGGGATTGGATTTGGTTTCTAAAAGAAAAGATTTTATTTCGTTTCCAAAAATGGAAGACTGGATCTAGTTTCCTAAACGGGAGAATTGGATTTAGTTTCCTAAAAGGAAGATTTGATTTGGCAAATATTTGGAAAGGGAGATTCTAGAAACCCTAGTTTTGAAAGTGTGGAATTTTAACGTAGAAAAGAGGTTTTGGAAACATGTATAGTTTGGATGTGAAAACAAGAAATTTTGGAAACCTAGGTTTGGGACAAAGTTCGAAAATCATGTTTTTGGAAAGAAAATTAGGGTTTTCTAATTGTGGGTTCTAGGGCTTGACTTGGGCTCTAAGGAAAGAGTTTTTGGAAAGTGCGTTTTTGGGAAACGAAGGTTTTTCTAGAAGGGAATCCTAGGGAGGAGTTTTTGGAAAGATTTTTAGAGAGAGTTTTTCTAGGAATATTTTTGGTAGAGGATTGTCGAAGAGAGTTTTTGGAAAGATTTTTGGGGAACGTTTTTAGAAAGTGGATTTTGGGGAGAGAATTTTGAAAAGGAGTTGAAAAAGGGAGTTTTGAAGAAAAAAATAGATTTTGGAAGGGAGTTTTTAAAAACAATTTTGGAGAGGAGAGTTTTAGGAAAGTATGTTGAAAGAGATTCTTTTAGGAAAAGATTTGAAAAGAAAATTTTTGAAAGGTATGAAAACGTCTCACTTCCTTAAAGCGATTCCAGCCATAAGAAGGCTATAACCACTTTAAGAAAGTGATTTTGGAAAATAATAAGATTTGAAAATATAGACCAAAAAGGTCACTTTTAATGTAACACTTTCCTAAAGCAACCCTAGCCATGGAAAGGCTAGAATCACCCTAGAATTGTGGTTTTGAAAACAAGTTTTTGAAAAAGAGATTTTGATGCAATTTTGAAAACAAGTTTGAAAACGATTTTGAAAACGAGTTCAAAAACGAATTTTGGAAGATGCAAGATCATGATATGCACAATGCAATTTTGGGGTCGTGAACATACAAGGTTAAAGCTTCACCACATAATCAAGGGGGCCGGACCCACGTGGTCTCTGGTTAGACTAGAAGAAGGCCCCCGACACGGTGACTCTCCAATAGCCCAATCCTACACATGGACCAGGAATCCCCTTGTTTCAAGCATGCAAAGAAGGGGGGGGGGGGGGGAAAGAGATGGGAGATTAAAATAGAGAAAACCCAAGTGGGTTAGGAGAGAGAAGAGAGGGGGGGGGAAGTGCAAAAATTTTAATAAAAAGCCTACCGTATATCTTCTTTATTTTGCGCGCCTTGCTTGTCTTCAATCTTCGGTCTTCGTCTTGATCTTCTTCTTCAACCTTCAAGGGTTGCCTTCAAGCTTTAGATGGTAGCTCTTCAAGTCTTCAAAGAATGGTTGAAGGCTAGTGTATGAGTGTATGGGGATGTATAGGAGTGTATATGAGGCTAGGGTTTAGTGTAGGGTGGCTAGGGTTTGGGAAACCTAAGGAAACTAGGGTTTTGGAGGTGCTCGAGCTCTGTATATCGAAATATATAATTTTTAGGTTGAGTTTGCGGATCCTTTTCACGTTGAATGAGGCTCTGCATTTATAGAGGTTGGACAACACTAGCGCCTATTGCAGTGGCGCTAGGCCAAAGTTTACACTAGCGCTACTAAGAGTGGCACTAGGCCAATTTTTGGCTTGGCGCCACTACTAGTGGCACCAGCCACTTAGGAAACATTTAAGGTCGGCAAGCAACGTATCTTGGACTAGATTTGAGCGCCTGTACTAGTGACTACCATGTAATTTTTAGCCTGGCTTCACTAGGAGTGGCTCCAAAAAGTCTGGGAATGATTTGAAGGAGCCGGGAATGACCCGGAAGGTCGGAAAGGAGCAGGATCACTTAAAATAGTGTGTCGGAGGTATTTGACTTGAGAAATGAGGATAAGATGGGTCAGAAAGGTTGACCGGGCCCTTAGGGGCAAAACGGTCAATTAGATCAGGAAGCTATCGGGCCGAACTTGAACTGTCCCGGAAGAAGACTTGGGATCTAGAAACATTATTTAGAATGTTCCCAGAGGTTTCCAGTTTGATTCCCAGAGCCGGCGTGGTTGGAAAAGGAGACCGGCCCACCAGGGGCAAAACGGTCATTTTGTACCGGGTTTGCCGGAACTGACTCGGAATGATTCGGAAAGGTAAAAGGAGGTTGAGAACACTATAAAAAGTAGTCTCAGAAGGTTACCGGTTTGATACCTAGAGCCGGTGTGGTCGAAAAAGGAGACCGGCCCACTAGGGGCAAAACGGTCATTTTGTACCGGGTTGGCCGGAACTGACTCGGAATGATCCGAAAAGGTAAAGGAAGGTTGAGAATACTATAAAAAGTATTCTCAAAAAATTACCAGTTTGATACCCAGAGCCGGTGTGGTTCCCGGGACATTCGGATGCTTAGGGGCAAAATAGTCATCTTGACTAGAAAGTCCCGAAAAAGGTCCAAATGACATTTTGGTCATTTTTTACCAAAGTGGGCTAACAGACACTGGTGTTGACCTGGGTTTTGAGTGTTTCCACCACTCTAACGGCGGTCGTCGTGACACAGGGGTTTATTGGCAATTCCCTATATCGACCTATTTGTGAGTATTTCCGCTACTCTAACAATTTTGTGAGTAGTTTCGCTACTCGAACCGTCTCGAGGAATAAACTGTCTCGAGAGAGGGATTGGAAATAGGACTTATCGTCTTCGAAGAGACGTGCCTGAGTTGGAACCGTCTCGAGGAATAAATTGTCTAGAGAGAGGGATTGGAAAGGGATCTTACCGTCTCCGAAGAGACGTGCCTGGATTGGAACCGTCTCGAGGAATAAACTGTCTCGAGGGAGGGATTGGAAAGGGGTCCTACCATCTCCGAAGAGACATGCCTGAGTTGAAACTGTCTCGAGGAATAAACTGCCTCAAGAAAGGGATTGGAAAGTGGTCTTACTGTCTCCGAAGAGACGTGCCTAGGTTAGAACCGTCTCGAGGAATAAACTGTCTCGAGAGAGGGATTGGAAAGGGGTCTTACCGTCTCCGAGGAGACGTGCCTGGGTTGGAACCGTCTCGAGGAATAAACTGTCTCCAGAGAGGGATTGGAAAGGGGGCTTACTGTCTCCGAAAAGACGCGCCTGGATTGGAACCGTCTCGAGGAATAAACTGTCTCGAGAGTGGGATTGGAAAGGAAAGGACAATGCCCCTAAGGGAATTTTGGTCATTTTGCTTCTATTTGGGCCTGACAAGCCCGCGAAGCGACGAAAAGACGAGATTTGGACCTAGAGAATTGGTTTCGATAGGAATATGCCCACAATGACTTAAACACAAGTCTGGACGGAGTGTAGACTGCCGAGCGGTCAAAAATGGGGTGCTTACACCCTTCACGTTGAATGAGACTCTGTATTTATAGAGGTTGGACAATACTGGCCCTGTTGCAGTGGCGTCAGGCCAAAGTTTACACTGGCGCCCCTAGGAATGGCGCCATGCCATTTTTTGGCTTGGCGCTACCAGCCATTTAGGAAACATTTAAGGTCGGCAAGCAACGTATCTTTGACTAGATTTGGGCGCCTGTACTAGTGACTACCATGCAATTTTTAGCTTGGCTTCACTAGGAGTGGCTCTAGAAAGTCAGGAAATGATTTGAAGGAGCCAGGAATGATCCGGAAGGCCGAAAAGGAGCAGGAACACTTAAAATAGTGTCCTGAAGGTATTTGACTTGAAAAGTGAGGATAAGATGTGTCGGAAAGGTTGATCGGGCCTTTAGGGGCAAAACGGTCAATCGGACTGGGAAACTGTCGGGACAGACTCGGACTGTCTCGGAAGAAGACTTGGGATCTAGAAACATTATTTAGAATGTTCCCAGTGGTTGCCGGTTTGATTTCCAGAGCCGGTGTGGTCGGAAAAGGAGATTGGCCCACCAGGGGCAAAACGGTCATTTCACACCGGGTTGACCGGAACTGACTCGGAATGATCCAGAAAGGTAAAGGAAGGTTGAGAATACTATAAAAAGTAGTCTCAGGAGGTTACCGGTTTGATACCCAGAGCCGGTGTGGTCGAAAAGGAGACCAGCCCACCGAGGGCAAAACGATCATTTTGTACTGGGTTAACTGGAACTGACTCGGAATAATCCGGAAAGATAAAGGAAGGTTAAGAGTACTATAAAAAGCAATCTCAGAGGGTTACCGGTTTGATACCCAGAACCGGTGTGGTTCTTGGGGCATTCGGATGCCTAGGGGCAAAATGGTCATCTTGCCCGGAAAGTCTCGGAAAAGGTCCAAAGGACAGTTTGGTCATTTTTCACCAAAGTGGGATAACAATCACTGGTGTTGACCTGGGTTTTGAGTTTTTCCGCCACTCTAACGGCGGTCGTCGTGACACAGGGATTTATTGGCAATTCCCTATATCGACTTATTTGTGAGTATTTTCGCTACTCTAACGGTTTTGAGAGTAGTTTCGCTACTCGGACCGTCTCGAGGAATAAACTGTCTCGAGAGAGGGATTGGAAAGGGGACTTATCGTCTCCGAAGAGACGTGCCTGAGTGTGAACCGTCTCGAGGAATAAATTGTCTCGAGAGAGGGATTGGAAAGGGGTCTTACCGTCTCCGAAGAGACGTGCTTGGATTGGAACCGTCGTGAGGAATAAACTGTCTCGAGAGTGGGATTGGAAAGGGGTTTTACCGTCTTTGAAAAGACGTGCCTGGATTGGAACTGTCTCGAGGAATAAACTGTCTCGAGAGTAGGATTGGAAAGGGGACTTATCGTCTCCGAAGAGACGTGCCTAGATTGGAACCGTCTCGAGGAATAAACTGTCTCGAGAGTGGGATTGGAAAGGGGACTTATCGTCTTCGAAAAGACGTGCCTATTAGAATCGCCTCGAGGAATAAACTGTCTCGAGAGAGGGATTGGAAAGAGGTCTTACCGTCTCTGAAAAGACGTGCCTATTGGAACCGTCTCGAGGAATAAACTGCCTCGAGAGAGGGATTGGAATCGGAAAGGAAAGGACAATGCCCCTAAGGGCATTTTGGTCATTTTGCCTCTATTTGGGCCTGGTGGTCCCGCAAGGCGATGGACAAACGGAATTTGGACTTAGAAAATCAGTTTCGATTGGAATACGCCCACAATGACTTGAAAACAAGTCTGGACGGAGTGTAGACTGCCGAGCGGTCAAAAATGGGGTGCTTACAACCATGTGTGCTAGAATAAAGGAGTAACAAACAAATGCCCAATCGCCCAAAGCTGGAAGAGAGCAGCGCATCCCCGAAAATGAGCGTCAACAATCTACTGGAATCTCGTAAGGCTCACAAAGGTCTCCCTCACAACCATAGGGGCATGGGAGTGCCCTTCATGAATCTTGACAAGCAGTGCACATAACTGACAATCGACCAAGTCATCCTACCTAGTGGAAACATCAACAAGTTCAGGAGAAGCAGAGCTAGGGCTACCATGGAGAAATGGACTAATCTTGAGAAGCATGCCAATCCCCTATCCGTCGCAAACTCAAAATGAGAGAAACAAGAACTTCATTGGGACATAAGGAAACGGGGGCAGCAGATCAGAAGAAAATGCCACAAAATGGAGCCCAAGCTGAAAAGAGACAATCGTGATGCAGCCATAAGGAAAAGTAGGTCCCATAATGTCAACTGAACCATCCCGAAGACCTAGGAGGAAGCCATACTCATTGGGAGTATTGTCGCGCCCAGATTTTTCGTAATCAAGTAATACTCACACAAGCGGAAAAAATGTTGTACTTTCTCGTTAGAAATCACCCTCCTAAAAGAATGAGTGTGACTAGGTTTGAATTGAAAAATTGGTTTGAATAAAGGGCTTTTGAAAAAGATTCGGAGTCGCCACCTAACTTGATTAAAGGTGAGTTAGGTCACCTAAAAACTAAGAATAATCCAAAGACTACACTTAGGATTTTTGAAAAACGATTTTGAAAATATCTCCTCAAGAGAAGGTTTTTAGGAAAACAGGTTGTTTGGCAACCTTTAGAAAATATTTAGCCCTTTTTGAAAAATAACTCCTTTTGGTATTTGAAAACAGTGATCGTAGGTTCGGAGGTTGGTTACGTGTAGGGAAGACGCACTAAGCCATCACCCTACCCCGCCCTTTCGGTACCTACATGTCAATCTACCCTAGATTCACCTATGAGAGTCTTCATCTAACTATTGGCCAATCCTATCCACTTTGAAAAACAATGCTTGAAAAGAAACTAACATGATGCATGATATGCAAGTGCAAGTTAAGAGAATTGAAAAATAGATTTGGAAAGAAATTGATTTGATTTGAAAATAGATTTGAAGAGATGGAATTGAAATTGGAAAGTTTGAAAATTGAAAGTAGAAATTTGAAAATAGAAATTTTGAAATTGGAATTTTGAAAATAGATTGGAATTTGAGATTTGAAAATGTGGAGACCGCACCCATGAGGGTGGAATTAAAAGTTTGAAAAGTATTGTGACCGCACCTATGAAGGTTGCCTACGTATCCCTTTAGGGGAATCAGGTCAGTCGTAGTTCGGACGAGAGTCCGATTGAAAATAGAAGAGTTGATTTGAAGAGAGAGAGATTGGATTGGAAGAAAGAAATTGAATTGAAAATTGGATTTGATTTGAGATTAGAAGAGGAGATTGGAAATTGAAATTGAGAAGATTGGACTTTGATTTGAAGAGATCGATTTGGACTTGTTTTAGAAAGATGAAGGTTTAAGAAACCAAGACTTAAGAAAGATGAGACTTAGGAAAGACTCAAGAGTTTAAGAAAGATTGGATTTAGAAAAGGTTCGAATTAGGAAAGGTCTGACTTAAGAAAGTTTTCAAATTAGGAAAGTTTCATTTTTGGAAAGTCTTCGAATTAGGAAAGTTTCGAAATTAGGAAAGTTTAACTTAGGAAAGTTTTGAATTAAGAAAGTTTTGAATTAGGAAAGTTTTCAAATTAGGAAATTTTTTGAAATAGGAAAGTTTTGAAAATTAGAAAGTTCAGAATTTTGGAAAGTTTTGAAAAAGGAAAGTTTCCAATTTAGGAAATGTTTGAATTAAGAAAGTTTTGAGTTTAGAAAAGTCCTAGATTTGGAAAGATGTTGAAGTTTTGAAAAGTTTAAAATTTGGAAAGATTTCGGTTTAGAAAGATTTAACTTGAGAAAGTTTCAAATTTAGAAAGTTTTGAATTTGGAACGATTTGAAATTTAGAAAGTTTAAGATTTAGAAAGTTTTAGAGTTTTAGAAAATCTTAAGATTTGGAAAGGTTGAGTTTAGGAAAGAATTGAAGGTTTAGATTTGGAAAGTTGAGATTTGGAAAAGGGATAGAATTAGGAGAGGGTTGAATTAGGGAAGATTTGAAAATTGAGTTTTAAAATTTAGGAAGAATTGCTATGTTCAAGTTTTGAAAAATTAAGATTTAGGAAAGTGAAAGATTAGAAAGGAGTTAAATTAGAAAAGAGTTGGATGTTGAAATTTAAGGAAAGATTTAAAGTTTAGGTTTAGGAAACTTGTGGTTTAGAAAGGAATTAAATTAAGAAAGGTTTAGATTAAGAAGGGATTGGATTCGGTTTCTAAAAGCAAAGCTTTGGTTTTGTTTCCAAAAACGGAGGATTGGATTTGGTTTCTTAAGCGGAGAGATTTGATTAGGCTTCCTAAAGGGAAGATAGGATTTGGCACAGATTTGGAAAGGGAGATTCTAGAAACCCTAATTTTGAAAGTGTGGAATTTTAACGTAGAAAAGAGGTTTTGAAAACATGTATAGTTTGGATGTGAAAACAAGAGGTTTTGGAAACCTAGGTTTGGGGGCAAAGTTTGAAAATCATGTTTTTGGAAAAAAAATTAGGGTTTCCTAATCATGGTTTCTAGGGCTTGACTTGGGCTCTAAGAAAAGAGTTTTTGGAAACGAAGATTTTGGAAGGAAATCCTAAAGAGGAGTTTCTAGAGAGAAGAATTTTTGGAAAAGATAATTTTTGGAAAGAGATTTTTTTTTAAAAAAAAGAGTTTTTGAAAAGTGTGTTTTTGGAAACGAAGATCTTAGAAGGAAAATCCTAGAGGGAAATTTCTAGAAGGAAGATTTTGGAAAAAGAGTTTTGAGAAAGATTTTTAGAGAGAGATTTTCTAGGAAGGTTTTTAGTAGAAGATTGTTGAAGAGAGTTTTTGGAAAGATTTTTGGGGAACGTTTTTAGAAAGTGGATTTTGGGGAGAGGATTTTGGAAAGGAGTTGAAAAAGGGAGTTTTGAAAAATAGACTTTGGAAGGGAGTTTCTGAAAACAATTTTGGAGAGGAGAATTTTAGAAAAGTATGTTAAAGAAGGGATTTTTAGGAAGAAAGACTTTTTGAAAAGAGAGTTTTTAGAAGGTGTAAAAACATCTCACTTTCCTAAAGCGATTCTAGCCATAAGAAGGCTAGAACCACTTTAAGAAAGTAGTTTTGGAAAACAACAAGATTTGAAAATATAGACCAAAAAGGTCACTTTTAATGTAACACTTTCCTAAAGCAACCCTAGCCATGGAAAAGCTAGAATCACCCTAGAATTGTGGTTTTGAAAACAAATTTTTGAAAAAGAGATTTTGATGCAATTTTGAAAACAAGTTTGAAAACAATTTGAAAAACAACTTTGAAAACGATCTTGCATATCATGTCTTGTTTATTTTACGCGCCTTGCTTGTCTTCGATCTTCGGTCTTTGTCTTGATCTTCGTCTTCAATCCTCAAGAGTTGTCTTCAAGATTTGGATTGCAGCTCTTCAAGTCTTCAAAGGATGGTTGAAGGCTAGTGTATGAGTGTATGGGGATGTATAGGAGTGTATAAGAGGCTAGGGTTTAGTGTATAGTGGCTAGGGTTTGGAAAACCTCGGGAAGCTAGGGTTTAGGAGATGCTCGAGCTTTGTATATCGAATTATATGATTTTTAGGTTGAATTTGCGGATCCTTTAAACGCTGGAAGAGGCTCTGTATTTATAGAGGTTAGACAATATTAGCGCCTGTTGCAGTGGCGCTAGGCCAAAGTTTACACTGGCGCCACTAAGAGTGGCGCCCGCCATTTAGGAAATATTTAAGGTCGGCAAGCAATGTATCTTTGGTTAGATTTGGGCGCCTGTACTAGTGACTACCATGTAATTTTTAGCCTGGCTTCATTAGGAGTGACTCCGGAAAGTCCGGGAATGATTTGAAGGAGCCAGGAATGACCCGGGAGACCGGAAAGGAGCAGGAACACTTAAAATAGTGTCCTGGAGGTATTTGACTTGAGAAATGAGGATAAGATGGGTCGGAAAGGTTGACCGGGCCTTTAGGGGCAAAACAGTCAATCGGACTGGGAAACTGCCGGGATAGAGACTGTCCAGAAAAAAGACTTAGGATTTGGAAACATTGTTTAGAATGTTTCCAAAGGTTTCCGGTTTGATTCCCAGAGTCGGTGTGGTCGGAAAAGAAGACCGGCCCACCAGGGGCAAAACAGTCATTTAGCTTCAAGTGGGCCCTACAGGGCCGAGAAGCGACTGGTGGACTAAATTCAAGTTTAAAAGGCGGGCTTAGAGTCTAAATATGCATGTGATGTGTGAACGTGAGCTTGGTCAGCTCGGAGATTGCTGAGCAGGCAAATATGGGTTGCTTACAAGTATGGGCAAGCTCACATTCCCCAAAATGGAAGAGAGACAGGTCAGGTGGCCAAAAGGGAACCACTGTCAGAAAACAAGCTTCATTAATAGGAGTGAAGCCATGTAACCAAAGGATCAGCGAAAATGTCTTGCTCATCTGGAGGATACCCATCATACCAAACCCGTAGTCAGCTCAAAATAGCGTCGGCCATCCCAAAAGTCAAAAGTGGAAAACCTCGACATCCATCTCATCCTCGAAGGCTGGCTCAACTGGAGGGAAGTGATCGACTGGAGACCTACTCCCCCTTCGCACTCTGGCTAGAAGGTGCTCGATTGGCAGAGTGCTGACTACCCCTAGAGCGCCTGGAGCTGCCGACAGAATCTGTCTGGGCCACCTTCCTAAAGCAGTGTCTCCCCTCGGAACCGTCATTGCCCGCGTATGCCATCCTGAAAGGTGAGTCAAGGTAAGAAGTATTAATACATAGTATATGCAATTCAAAAGATAAGAAATAAAAGTAAGAAAAAAAATTACTAATGATAATAACCAAAGATAAAATATAAATGAAAATGAATGACACAACTTTCATATAAATTCTACTCGAACCAACTTAAAGGGTTTCTTAAATTGTTCATTCAAAGGTTCTTTTCTAAAATCAACTCTCAAAGGTTTCTTAAAAAGTTATTTTTCCAAAAACAACTCTCGAAAAGTTTCTTAACTTCTTCCCTTCAAAAGTTTCTTTTTCAAAATCAGTTTCCCAGGGGTTTTCTATTATTTTCCTCTAAAAGTTTTCAAAAAAATCATTTTTCTAAAAGTTCCTTTCCAAAATCGATTTTCAAAAAGTTTTCTAATTTTCTCTTCTAAAAGTTCATCTTCAAAATCACTTCTTAAAACCAAATTCTAAGGTTACTAAATGTTTTCTTCCCAAATCTACTTCAAAAATCAAGGTCAATAATCGTTTTCAAAATCAAATCTCAATTTTTTCAATCCATCTCTAGGCTTTGCTGATTTAATTCTTTAAGAAAAATTTTTTTCCAATCAGGTTTAAGATTCTCCCAAACTCTTCAAATCCTGCAGCAGTGACGAACCAGCAGTTTGCTAGTTTTGATCCTAAGCCTGGTGCCACTGCTAGTGGCGCCAAGCCAGATTTGCCAAAGGCGCCACTAGTTTTCAAATTCTGGGCAGTTTTCAAAGACCTTTTGGGCCCAATATCCATTTTCGAACCCCCGTTGTCGAAAAATTTCTAAAGTCTGTCCCTCCAACTGCCTCGCTGTCAACATGAGACTCTTACTCTATCATTTTCTGTCTTTGACAAGCAAAGACAAAAAAAGAGGGGCAGCTGTAAGCACCCCATTTTTGACCGTTTGGCAGTCTACAGTTTATCCAGACTTGATTTCAAGTCAATATGGACATATTCTAGAATTCTAGCCCTAATCCCGTCTATCCATAGCTTCGCAGGCCCGCCAGGCCAAAATAGAGGCAAAATGACCAAAATACCCTTGGGGGCATTGTTCGGTCCAATTCCAAATTAGGTGCGTCTTTCCGAAGATTGTAAGTCCCCTTTCCAAATCAGGTGCGTCTTTTTGAAGACAGTAAGTCCCCTTTCCAATTCCAAATCAGGTGCGTCTTTCCGAAGATGATAAGTCCCCTTTCCAAATCGATCAGGCGCATCTTTCCGAAGACTGTAAGTCCCCTTTCTAATTCTAAATTAGGCACATCTTTTCGAAGACGGTAAATCCCCTTTCCAATTTCAATTCCAATCCCTCTCTCGAGACAGTTGATTCCTTGAGACGACAATTCTATCCAATCCGGCACATTTTTTGAAGAAAATCTCTTCGGAACGGTAAGTCCCTTTAAACCTATCGACCGGGACGAGACCCCAAGTCCCCTAGACAGTAGAACGGTCCGCCTCTGGCGCCTGCTAGCCCTCCAATGCAAAAATATTCATTTAGGCACGCCTTCCGAGAAAGTTGACTTCTCAGGCACTAAGTCCCTTTAACAGCTTCCTAAGATCAGGCAGTCTCGGGAATGATCGCGAACCGTCAGGGTAGCGGAAATACTCGCAAACGTTAGAGTAACGAAAATACTCGCAAACAGGTCAATATAGGGAATTTCCAACAAACCCCTGTATCATGAGACCACCGTCAGAGTGGCGGAAACACTCAAAACCCAGGTCAACATCGGTGCCTGCTAGCCCACTCTGGTGAAAAATGACCAAACTGCCCTTAGGGCCATTTTCGGGCCCGTTTCTCGAGAACATACCTAAGTCCTCAGAATGATAAGTCCACCTTTTTAGATTGTCTTAAAGCAATCCGGCATGATTAGGTGCCTTCCAGTCCGTTTCGGGTCAATTTTGAGACTTTTCGGTCAAGATGACCATTTTGCCCCTAGGCGCCTAAACGCCCCGGGAACCACACCAGCCCTGGGTATCAAACCAGTAACTTCCTAAGAATGCCTCCTATAGTATTCTCAAACTTTCTTTACCTTTTCGGATCATTCCAAGTCAGTTCTGGCGAACTCGATGCAAAATAACCTTTTTTCCCCTAGTAGGCCGGTCACCTTTTTCGACCATACTGGCTTTGGGTATCAAACTGGCAACCTTTGGGAATATTTTGAATAATGTTTCCATATCTCAAGTCTTTTTCCAGGACATTTCGGGTCCATCTTGGCAGCTTTCTGACCTGGTTGACCATTTTGCCCCAAATGGCCCGGTCAACCCCTCCGACACATCTTGTCATCATTTCTCAGGTCAAATATCTCTGGGACACTGTTCTAAGTGTTACTGTCCTTTTCCGGCCTTCTGGGCCAATCCCTATCCCTTAAATCCTTCCCGAACTTTCCGGAGTCACTTCTAGTAAAGTCAGGCTAGAAATTGCATGGTAGTCATTAGTACAGGTGCCCAAATCTTCCCAAGATACGTTGCTTGCTGACCTTAAAACTTTCCTAATTAGCTGGCGCCACTAGCAATGGCACCAAGCCAAGAAATGGCCTGGTGCCACTCCTAGTGGCGCCAAGAGGAATTTTGCCCTGGTGCCATTGCAACAAGCGTTAGGTCTATCTCATGTCTATAAATACAGAGCCTCTTCCAGCGTGAAAAGGGTCTGCAAACTCAGTCTAAAAACCCTAATATTTGATATACAGAGCTCGTAGCCTCCCTAAACCCTAGCTTCCATAGGTTTTCCAAACTATAACCACCATACACAAACCCTAGCCTCCTATATACTCATACACACCCCTATACACTTATACACTAGCCTCCAACCCTCCATTGAAGATTTGGATTGCTGCAACTCGAAGCTCTCGAAGACCAAGACAAAGTTCTCGAAGACTGAAACGAAGACCGAAGAAAAAGTAAGAAAAATAAGGCGCGCAAAGCCAAGCCAAATAAACAAGACATACAGTAGGTTTTCTCTTTAAGTTTCTGCACTTCCTCCTCTCTCTTCTCCCTCCTAACCCACTTGGGTTTTCTCTATTTTAATCCCCCATCTTCTTCCCCCCTTTTCTTTGCATGCTTGAAACAAGGGGATTCTCGGTCCATGTGTAGGATTGGACTATTGGAGGGTCACCGTGTCGGGGGCTTTCTTTTAGTCTAATCGGAGATCATGTGGGTTCGGCCCCCTTGATTATGTGGTGAAGCTTTAATCTTGTATATTCACGACCCCAATTTGCATTGTGCATATCATTATCTTGCATTCTTTCAAAAATCGTTTTCAAACTCGTTTTCAAAGCTTACATTAAACTTGTCTTCAAAATTGCATCAAAATCTCCTTTTTCAAAAACTTTTTTTTTTAAAATCACAATTCTAGGGTGATTCTAGGCTTTCCATGGCTAGGATTGCTTTAGGAAAGTGTTACATTTAAAGTGACCGATATGGTCTATATTTTCAACTCCTTGTTATTTTCAAAACCACTTCCTTAAAGTGGTTCTAACCTTCTTATAGTTAGAATCGTTTTAGGAAAGTGAGACGTTTTTATACTTTTCAAAAAACTCTCTTTTCAAAAGTCTCTCTTTCTAGAACCCTCTTTTTTAACATGCTTTCCAAAAACTCTTCTTTCCATAATTGTTTTCTAAAAACTCCCTCCAAAAATATATTTTTCAAAACTTCTCTTTTCAAACTCCTTTCTAACAATCTCTTTCCAAAAAACGTCTTTCCTACAAGCTCCCTTCCAAAAACGTTTCCTTCAAAGTCCATTTTCCAAAGATGCTCCTTACGTTTCCTTCCTAAACATCTCTTCTCAAAAATCTCTTTCTAAAAACTCCTCACTACAATTTCTTTCCAAAAACTCTCTCTTTTCAAAATTTACTTTCTAAAAACTCCTCTCTAGGATTTCTTTTCCAAAAATTCCTCTTTCCAAAAAACTCACTTTCCAAAAATTCATTTTCTTGGTGTCCAAGTTAAACCTTAGAGCCAACGTTTAGGAAACCCTAATTTTCCTTCCCAAAAACATGATTTCTAATCCCTTATTTTGGTCTCAAAATCTAGGTTTCCAAAACCTCTTGTTTTCTATACCAAAATCCTAGGTTTCCAAAACCTCCTTTTCTACATCAAAATCATAAGTTTCCAAATGAACCTCTTCTT
>CM065377.1:41426682-41484182 GCA_033060915.1 Euryodendron excelsum | reverse complement strand
TTTGTTGAATGACAGGATAACTGGATTTGACTTTAAATTTGAATGGACTTTTCGTCTTATGGAAGACGTGTCAGTCTAGATTAGACTGATTAATGCAACAGGGGCATTTTGGTCATTTTACCTCTAGTGGGCCCAGCGGATCTGCAAGGCGGTTGACAGACTGGATTGGATCTGGGGAGCCAGTTTGGACTTGAGTAAGCTTGTGTTGGTTTGGAGGTGCTTCCGGTCGGGCCGAAGATCGTCGAGTGGCAAAAAATGGGATGCTAATAACCCTCACCACCCTGGGCTTTGGCTTTCTTTGTTTTTGAATTTCGCTCTTCTTTTTTATGTAACTGGTTTCCCCGAATGTATTAATGAAGAATCTTCTTTTCCTTATTTTAACTCTTTGTTGTCTTTTTCTTTTGTGGATGAAACGTCTTGTATTTAGTCCTTATTGTCTGGGTGTGAGTTCTCTTTTTCTTCAAGTGAATGGGTTCTGCTCGTAAGCCTTTGGCATGTTTCGTCTTGTGAACTGAGCAGGGGTATTTAGCATTAAGCTTGGGCTTGTAAGCTTTTGGCTTGTTTGGTCTTGTGAACCGAACAGGAATAGCATTAGCCCTTGGGCTCATAGACCTTTTTCCTGATCAATTTCATGGACCGAATAGGAATACTTGGTGGGCATTAAGCCTTGGGCTTGTAAGCCTTTATCCTAGTCGGTTTCATGGACCGAACAGGAATACTTAGTGGGCATTTAAGTCTCGAGCTGGTAAGCCTCATTTCTGGTCGGTTTCATGGACTGTATATAAATACTTGGTGGGCATAAATCCTTGGTCTCGTAAGCTTTTTTCCTGGTCGATTTCGCGGACTGAACATGAATACTTATTGGGCATTTAAGCCTTGGGTTGTAACCTATTTTCTGGTTGGTTTCGTGGACTGAATAGGAATACTTGGTGGGCATTAAGCCTTGGGCTCGTAAGCCTTTTTCCTGGTTAGTTTCGTAGACTGAATAGGAATACTTGGTTGGCGTAAAGCTTTGGGCTCGTAAGCCTCTTTCATGGTTGGTTTTGTGGACCGAACATGAATTTTGTAGATATATGCATTTGCAAAAAAATAGGATTATATTGATTCTGAATTGGCATTACATTCAGTTTGTTTACACATGATATTTCTTGAGGTGCTCCGCATGCCGTGGGTGGGGTAACTCCTTCACGTTCATACCTTTGAGTCGATAAGTCCCTTTCCTGGTCGAACCAACAATTTTGTAAGGTCCCTCCCAATTCAGCCCGAGCTTTCCACCATGGGTGTTTCTAGTGGATTGGTTGACCTTCTTCTGGACCAACTCCCCTAGCTCAAAGTTCCTGGGGTGCACCATGGTGTTCTAGTATTGGCGCATCTTCTGCTGATAGTAAACCATCCTAATTGCAGCTTGTAGCTTTACTTTTTCAAGCAGGTTGAGATTCACTGCCAGAGCCTTATTGTTAGTCTTTGGCTCATAGTTTTGGACTCTTACACTGGGGAGGCCAATCTCAACAGGGATAATGACTGATTGTACCTTAAAAGTACAATCATTGGTCTCTAATGTGCCTTTGTTAGGCTTAAAGTAGGTGAAATTGTATTATATTGTTTGTGTATTATGAATAAACTTGAATTGGTTGTCTTTGCAGGTATTTAAAGCTAAGGAAGTTGATTTGGAGTCAAAGAAGTATTCCGGTCTGTGGGCATGGCTTGTCAAGGAACGTCGTCGGGGCCTTGTCTGGGGAAATGTGCAAGTTTTTACTTGTAGCTTGAAATAGGATGAATGATATGCCGTTGAAAAGCTCTCTTTGAGTTACACATGTTTGTGTCTAGTAAGCGTCACCAAATTTTGACTCCAAGAGCCTTAAACAAGTCAAAACCAAAAAGGGTGAAAAATGGATTGAGTGTTTGAATGCCCAGACAGTAGTTCAAACGATAAGAGGAAAAAGAAGAAAGAAAAATGCCCTAGTGTTCAAATGGTGGTTCTTGGTGTTCGAACGATGAGGAACAAATATCACGGGCGTTCAAACGCCCGTTTTGCCGTTCATATGCTAAGGCAAATTTCTAAAAAATCTTAGGGTTTGGACTACGATCCCTATAAATACTAACACATTTTATGTTCGAGCAAGCAAGTAGGAGGTGGCTATTATAGAGGGTTTTTATAGTTTTTACACTAGAATAGCTTAGATTTATAAGTTTGTTGCTTATTTGTATTCGGATTCACTTCATTACAAGCTTCAATACAAGTTTTCTAGATTCCTTGCATTCTATTTGAGATTTCTTTTGTTTATTTGCATTAAATTGCTATTTTTAGTGTGTATTTCATTATTTCAGAGCTTTTTATAGATGGAGATGAGTAGCTAAACCTTTCGATCTCGGGATTGATTGTGAAGACCAATTAAAGGTCTTAGATGAATAAATGAGGTGAGATTTTGGGTTTCAAAGTTTAATATTCTATTTTTACCCCTTTTTTTGTTCTTCGTGCTAGAAATCTTTGATAACTTGGATGATTGATTATGTTCAGTAAAGTTTATACATAAGTCTATATTCAGTATATGCGTTGCACGAATCGATGGTATTCATCCTTAAATCTAACAACCAGATTTATTCTAGTAGTGGAATTTTTAAAAACCACTTGGTTTTTGTTGCTAAAACTTTCAGATCTGAGACTCACGACGTATTCGAAGTATTTAAGTTATAAAATTATCTCCTTTAGAATTCCAAGAAACATAATTGGCTGGATCGATTAATTCCGAGACTTGTTCTTGTTACTTAAAATCAAACTTTGTTCAAGTTCTTATTACTTTAAAATCAAACTTTGTTCAAGTTATTTATTGTTGCTTGCTATTTAGTTTAGATAATAAAACATTTTCTAAAACAATCAAAATTTTATTTTCTTTTAGAAGCAATTTGCTCAGATTTTTGTGAGCGATTGAGAGGATCGTTATAGTTCTTTCGGTCTTATGCACACAGTTCCTTGTGGGAACAATCTCATATTCCGAGTATATACTACTCCTTCATCCTACACTTGGGATCATCTCAAGCATACATTTGGCATGAGTCATGTTTTTGGCGTCATTGCCAAGGAGCTTGGTTTCGCATAAGTGACTGCAAGAGGTGTGCTAGAACACGAACCTCAGTTAACATAAAGTTTAGTGGACTGCTTCTCCATCAACCTATAACCACGAAAGAATCATCGGCTAAACCCATGTGGTAACTTCGTTCCATCATTTTTGTTTTTGTAGTGTTAGAATCTTAGGATTTTTACTTAGTTTTCTTTTTTTTAGGGGTCTAGGCATATTATAATTAGGAGGCAGAATTAGAGGCGGATAGGTTATGTGCTAAGTATTTATTGGTGGTTTTGCCTTGTATGCAGAGATTGGAAGATCGGTCGGGTTGCTTTTAAATTTTTTATGAGCAATGGAGTTGATATTTTTGTGGAAATTGGAGGCTTAGAAGGACTTGACTTGATTTATGTGTACATTGCATATGTATGTCCTTATTTTTTAGAGATCACACCCACCGTCTTTGTAGAGTCGACGCTTTACAATTTCCGTTGGTTGATTCATGACCCACACCTATAGAAAACATTGATGATCCACTAGGACATGTCCCGGAAGGTGGAAACAATGAACAAAATGGACACAATGGTCGAAACAATGGCTATAAAAGTAGAAGTAACGTAAGCGAAGCTGAAGGCTAAAACCATACAATAAGGGACTACATGAACCCTTTAAGGCAAACACCTACATCTGCCACAGTACTTCCTACACATCAAAGCACTTTAAATCTTAAACTGGGAATGCTACAAGCCATGCCCTAGTTTCATGGCTTTGATTCAAAGCAACCGTACATGCACATCAAAGACTTTGAGGATGCATGCTCCATTTTTCAAGATAACGTATGTCCTCAGGAGGTTTTACTTTTAAAACTCTTCCCATTCACTCTAAAGGACAAGGCTAAGACGTGGTTTAATTTACTAAGGCCTATGTCTATACATTCATGAAATACACTTCAAGGGGAGTTCTTGAAAAAGTTTTTCTCTAAAAATTGCACTGAGGCACTATGACATGTTATCTCTCAATTTGCACCGGTTGTGGTGAGACGTTCTTCCAATGTTAGGAGAGGTTTAATAACCTACTATTTGCATGTCCACATCACAATTTTCCAAAATGGCACATCATAAACACGTTCTATTCTTCATTGATTCCTTAATTGAATATGTGTGTAGAATCCATATGTGCGGGAACCTAACTAGATAAAAATCCCACATAGGCATACAATTACTTCAACTATCTAGCTAACTTAGCAAGAAATTGGGCTAGTACGGGGACTCAAAATTATACCATTCAAAATCATATAAACAAACCCACTAACTCACATTTCAAAGTCAAGCACCAAGTAGGGGAAATGGAAGACCTACAAGCTAGAGTCACGTCACTTATGCGCTTTGGAAACTTCTAAGGTCACCACTTCCGTACCGGTTGAGACACCCTCACTATGCTTAGTTTGTGACACATTAGATCATGACACTGGATTATGTCCAGTTATACCGGGGCTAAGAGAAACACCTCATGGCCAAGTAAATGTGGTTGGTCCATTTCAAGGGGGTACCAAAACCAGAGGAGTGAGAATAATCCATACTCCAATACATATAACCCAAATTGGAGGAATCACCCTAATCATGGGTGGAAACAAAAGAGTCCTCAAAACCTCAACCATTCCAACAACCCCCATAAGCCTTTCAACCACCACCGCAAACTTTCCAAGGGCAATCAATGCCTTATTCCACACAATCGGTACCACAACCATACATACCTCAACTGGCATAATACCAACCTCCTCATAGGAGAAATAATGAGGACAACCAAGTGACCGATGATCTACAAGAACTCATAACTAGGGTCACAAATCTAGAACGATCACAATGGGAAAACCAAAACTATAGTCAAAGACATCCACAAGATATTGATGACTCAACAGCTACAAGGGTAATTTCCTGCCCAACCCCAACCAAACCCTAAACCTGCAAATTACGTTGACATTATACATGAATAGGTTTAGGCCATCATTACTCTTAGGAGCTGAAAATAACTAGATAAAATCATCACTCTTAACAAAAACAACCAAGGGACAAAGGATGAGTCTGTAGGGTTAGGACATGAGTAAGAGAAAGAACAGAGTGAGAAAAACCATGAGAGTAACGAAAAGGAAAATGAGAAACATTCTGAGCTGTCTAAAAAATTCATTGATGCATCTGAAGGCATGGGCATTGAAGATTTGAAACATGCTCTGTTTCCCCATAGATTGACTAAACCTAAGAAAAAGTCTCTAAACTCTAAAATCTATGATATATTCAAACAGGTTCAAGTCAATATTCTTATCTTGAATGCCATCAAACAAATACCTTCCCATGCCAAGTTTTTGAAGGCCTTGTGTACTGTGAAAAAGAAGTTGCATGTAAAGGAGACGACAATAAAGAATGAGAGCCAGAGTGCCATCCTTCAATGCAAAACCATGCCAAAGTATAAAGACTACGGTTGTCCTACTATTTTGTGCATCATAAGAGGCCATAGAATTGATCGAGCCCTTCTTGACCCAGGTTCTAATGTGAATCTTCTCCCATATCCTGTTATAAAGAACTAGGTCTAGGAGAGTTGAGCCCTACCCGAGTTACATTAGAGTTAGCCGATCGTTTTGTTAAAGTCCTTAGGGAAATCATAGAGGATGATGTCATTCAAGTGGACAGTGTCTACTCCTTTGTTGATTTCATTATATTAGATACCCAACCAATAGATATTGAGTCCTTTAAGTGTCATATTCTTATCATTTTAGGACGACCCTTCCTTCCAATAGCTAATGCTATTATTCATTTTAGGAATAGGTTACTTAACCTTTCATTTGGTAAAATAACCTTAGAGATGAACATATTCACGGTGGGTAAACAAAAGGGAGAGGTAGATAACATTGAGGAGGTAGACTTCATTGAGTCTACTATCCAAGAGTATGTGGACTGCAAGTTCATAAAGGATCCAATTGAGAAGGCTCTAGTTTAGAGTGAGCCTAATGACCAATTGGAATCTGAGTGTACAAGTTAGAAGGACCCATCTAGAGTTGGGAAAGGGAGTAAGAGTTGCAAGCATGTGGGTCATTGGACCCCCACTTTGGACCCCTTACCCCAAGTGCCATAAAGCCAGTCCCTTCTGAGCAAAAGTCACCCATTTCGAAGTGGAAACCCTTACCTTTTACTTTCAAATATGCACTTTTAGGTGAGGGTGAATCCTACCCAGTTGTCATATCCTTTAGCCTATCTGAAGGCTAAGAGGAACCTGTGTTGAAAGTACTTAAGAATTATAGAAAAGCTCTAGGTTGGACTATAGCGGACCTTCATGGTATCAGTCCTCTCATGTGTACTCATTGTATATATCTTAAGGAAGATTCTAAATCTACACATCAAATGCAAAGACGCTTAAACACTAACATGAAAGAGGTCGTAAAAGGAAAAACATTGAAGCTTCTCGATGCAGGTATTATATACCTCATCTCTGATTCTAAGTGGGTTAGTCCAACCCAAGTTGTCCCTAAGAAGTCGGGAGTTATGGTAGTAAAAAATGAGCTTAATGTGTATATACTACAATAAACTCAATGCAACCACTAGGAAAAATCACTTCCCACTTCCGTTCTTGGACCAAGTCCTGGAACTAGTAGAAGGCCGAGCATATTACTATTTCTTAGATGGGTATTCTAGTTATAACCAAATAGAGGTTACACTAGAAGATCAAAATAAGACTACGTTCACTTGCCCATTTGGCACCTATGCGTATAAGAAAATGCCCTTTGGCCTGTGCAATGCACCAGCCACCTTTTAAAGGTGCATGATGTATGTCTTTAGCGACATGGTTAAGAAGATCCTCGCAGTTTTCAGGGATGACTTCTCAATTTACGAGGATACTTTTGAGGCTTGTTTAGAGCATCTTGAGAAAGTTTTGGAGAGATGCGAGGAGAGTAATCTAGTGCTGAATTGGGAGAAATGTCACTTCATTGTGACACAAGGCCTAGTTCTTAGACATTTAGTGTCCAACAAGGGGATAGAGGTAGATTAAGCCAAGGTTGAGTTAATCTAGCGCCTCCCTACCCCTAAGTGTGTCAAAGATGTTCGGTCTTTTCTTGGGCATGCCGGATTCTACCGGTGATTTATTGAAGGGTTTAGTACTATTTCTAAACCTTTGTGCCAATTACTTTCACTAGAAGTTCCATTTGTTTGGACACCTCAATGCTAAGAAACCTTCGACAAGCTCAAAGGATTTTTAACCACTACACCTATTATCAGATCACCCGATTGGTCTTTACTTTTCGAGTTGATCTGTGATGCGAGCGATTATGCAGTGAGGGCTATTTTTGGGCAAAGGGTAGACAAGAAGCCATACGTGATATACTATGCTAGCAAAACCCTCAATGAAGCCTAACTGAATTATACCACAACAAAGAAAGAGCTTTTCGCCATGGTCTTTGCATTAGACAAGTTTAGGTCATACTTAGTCGGATCTTTGGTTATCATATACACTGATCATTCCGCACTTAAGTATTTGTTGAGTAAGCCCGATGCAAAACCACGACTCATCCGATGAATTCTTTTGCTTCAAGAGTTTTATATAGAGACTAGAGATAAGAAACGAGTCGAAAATATAGTTGCCGACCATCTCTTGAAACTGCCTACTGATGGGGATGCCCAAAACCCCCTTCCAATCAATGAATACTTTTCCGATGAGCAACTCTTCTATGTTGATGCACTTACATGGTCCATGACACTGTGGTATGCCGATATAGCTAACTACTTAGCTACCGGTAAGATTTCCTCTCAATGGTCTAACATTGATAGGAAGAAATTCTTTAGACATGTGAGGTATTTTTCTTGGGAGGATCCATATCTGTTTAAATATTATCCAGATCAAGTAATCCATTGGTGTGTTCCCAACGATGAGCTGTTGGGCCCAGATTTTTTGCACTTGAAGAATACACACACAAGTGGGAAAAACACTGTACTCTCTCGTCAGAACTCAATCTCCTAGAAGAATGAGTGTGACTATGTTTGAATTGAAAATAGGTTTGAATGACGGGCTTTTGAAAAAAGTTTGGAGTCGCTACCTAACTTGATTAAGGTGAGTTAGGTCACCTAAAAAAAAAAAAAAAACTAAGCATAATTTGAAAACTACACTTAGGGTTTTGGAAAAACGATTTTGAAAATATCTCCTCAAGAGAGAGTTTTCAAGAAAACAGATTATTTAGCAACCTTTAGAAAATATTAAGCTCTTTTTAGAAAAATAACTACTTTTGGTCTTTCAAAAATAGTGATCTAGGTTCGTAAGTTGGTTACGTGTAGGGAAGACGCACTAAGTCATCACCCTACCCCGCCCTTATAGTACCTACATGTCTATTTACCATAGATTTACCTATGAGAGTCTTCAACTAACAAACGACCAATTCTATCCACTTTGAAAAAGAATGTTTTAAAAAAAATTTAACATGATACATGATATGCAAGTGCAAGAAAAGAGAATTGAAAAATAGATTTGGAAAAAAATTGATTTGATTTGAAATGAAAGAGATAGAAGTTTGAATTTGGAAAGAAGGCTTTGGAAATTGAAAATAGAGATTTGGAAATAGAAATTTGGAATTGGAAATTTGAAAATAGATTGGAGATTTGGAAAGTTTTTGTGGAAATAAAAACTTGAAAAATGTTGTGACCGCACCCATGAGGGTTGTCTACGTATCCTTTTGGAGGAATCAGGTCAGCCGTAATTTGGACAAGAATCCGATAGAAAATAGAAGGTTGGATTGGAAGAAAGAGATTTTGATTGAAAAATGGATTTGATTTAAACCTAGAATAGAAGATTGAAGATTGGAATTTAAAATTTTGGAATTGAAAAGGTTGGATTTTGATTTGGAAAAATAGAACTTGAAAGAAAGATTTAGACTTGTTTTGGAAAGATGGAGGTTTAAGAAACCTAGACTTAGAAAAGACTAGAGGTTTAAGAAAGATTTGACTCGACTTGGAGGGGTTTGGACGACTAGGAAAGATCAGATTTAGGAAAGATTCAAATTAGGAAAGTTTCGTTTTAGGAAAGTGTCATTTTAGGAAAGCTTTGGTTTAAGAAAGTTTTATTTTAGGAAAGTTTTGGTTTAGGAAAGGTTTTGAATTAGGAAAGTTTTGAAAAAGGAAAGGTTTCACTTTAGGAAAGCTTCGATTTAGGAAACTTTTAACTTAAGAAAGTTTCAAATTTAGAAAGTTTTCGAAATAGGATAGTTTTGAATTTGGAATGTTTTGAAATAGCGAAGTTTTGAAAGTAAGAAAGTTTTGAGTTTAGAAAGTTTTAGATTTGGAAAGATTTGAAATTTAGGAAAGTTCAGAATTTAGAAAGTTTGGAAATTTAGAAAGATTTAACTTAAGAAAGTTTTGAATTTAGAAAGCTTTGGACTTGGAAAGATTTGAAATTTAGAAAGTTTAGGATTTAGAAAGTTTGAGAGTTGGAGTTTTAGAAAATCTTGAGATTAGGAAAGGTTTGAGTTTAAGAAAGATTTAGAAACTTAGATTTGGAAAGTTAAGATTTGAAAATGGATAGAATTAGGAAAAGGTTGAATTAGGAAAGATGTGGAAGTCGAGTTTTAAAATTTATGAAAGATTTTTATGTTCAAGTTTTGGAAACTTAAGATTTAGGAAAGTAGAAAATTAGGAAGGAATTGAATTAGGAAAGATTTAGAGTAGGAAGAGTTAAGATTCCTATTTCCTAAAACAAGGGATTGGATTTTGTTTATAAAAGAAAATGTTTGATTTTGTTTCCAAAAACGGAGGATTGGATCTAGTTTCCTAAACGAGAAGATTGGATTTGACTTCTTAAAGGGAAGATTTGATTTGGCAAGGATTTGGAAAGTGAAGTTTTAAAAACCTTAGATATGGGAAGACTATAGTTTTGACGTAGAAAATAGGTTTTGGAAATATTTATAGTTTTGATGTAGAAAACAAGAGGTTTTGGAAAACTAGGTTTTAAGGCAAGATTGAAAATCATATTTTTGGGAAAAAAAATTAGGATTTCTTAATCGTTGGGTTCTAGGGTTTAACTTGGGTTCTAAGAAAAGGGATTTTTGGAAAGTGAGTTTTTGGAAAGAAGGTTTTAGGAAGAAAATCCTAGGGAGGAGTTTCTAGAAGGTCAGTTTTGAAGAAAAAGTTTTTGGAAAGATTTTTAGAAGGAGATTGTTGGAAAGAGTTTTTAGGAAAAAGATTTAGGGAGTGTTTTTAGAAAGTGGATTTTGAGGAGAATGTTTTGGAAAGGAGTTTTGAAAAATAGATTTTTAGAGAAAGTTTTTAGAAAACAATTTTGGAAAGAAGAATTTTTAGAAAGCATGTTGAAACAGAGGGTTTTAGAAAGAGAGACTTTTGAAAAGAGAGTTTTTTTTTTTTTTTGGAAAGTATAAAAACATCTCAATTTCCTAAAGCGATTCTAACCATAAGAAAGTTAGAACCACTTTAAGAAAGTGGTTTTGAAAACAACAAGGAGTTGAAAATATAGACTATATCGGTCACTTTAAATGTAACACTTTCCTAAAGCAATCCTAGCCATGGAAAGACTAGAATCAACCTAGGATTGTGATTTTGAAGACAAGTTTTGAAAAAGGAGATTTTGATACAATTTTGAAAACAAATTTAATGCAAGCTTTGAAAACGAGTTTGAAAACGATTTTTGGAAGAATGTAAGATAATGATATGCACAATGCAAATTGGGGTCGTGAACATACAAGGTTAAGGCTTCACCACATAATCAAGGTGGCCGAACCCACGTGGTCTCCGGTTAGACTAAAAGAAAGCCTCGGGCACGATGACCCTCCAATAGTCTAATCCTACACATGAACCGGGAATCCCCTTGTTCCAAGCATGCAAAGAAAAGGGGGAAGAAGATGGGGGATTAAAATAGAGAAAAACCAAGTGGGTTAGGAGGGAGAAGAGAGAGGGGGAAGTGCAGAAACTTAAAGAGAAAATCTACCGTATGTCTTATTTTTTTCGCTTGGCTTTGTGCGCCTTGCTTTCCTTCGGTCTTCGCTTCACTTCAGTCTTCAAGGGCTTGTTTTTGATCTTCAAAGCTTGTAGTTGCAGCAATCCAAGTCTTTAATGGAAGGTTGGAGGCTAGTGTATAAGTGTATAGGAGTGTGTATGAGTGTATAGGAGGCTAGGGTTTGGGGTATAGTGGCTAGGGTTTGGAAAACCTAGAGAAGTTAGGGTTTAGGGAGGCTACAAGCTCTGTATATTGAATATTAGGGTTTTCAGACTAAGTTTGCGAACCTCCTTCACGCTAGAGGAGGCTCTGTATTTATAGAGATAGGATAGACGTGGCGCCTGTTGCAGTGGCGCTAGGCAAAATTTCCTCTTGGCGCCACTCCTAGTGGCGCCAGTTAGAAAAGTTTTAAGGTCGGCAAGCAACATATCTTGAGAAGATTTGGGCTCCTATACTAGTGACTACCATGCATTTTTTTAGCCTGGCTTTACTAGGAGTGACTCCGGAAAGTCCGGGGATGAATTGAAGGGGCCGAGAATGACCTGGAGAGCTGGAAAGGACATGAACACTTAGAACAATGTCCCAGAGGTATTTGACTTGAAAAATGAGGATAGGATGTGTTGGAGGGGTTGACCGGGCCATTAGGGGCAAAACGGTCAACCGGGCCGGAAAGCTGCCGAGATGGACTCAGAACGTCTTGGAAGAAGATTCGAGATTTGGAAACATTATTCAGAATGTTCCCAAAGGTTGCCGATTTGATACCCAAAGCCGGTGTGGTTGGAAATGGTGACCGGCCCACCAGGGGTAAAACAGTCATTTTGCACTAGGTTTGCCAGAACTGACTCAGAATGATCCGAAAAGATAGAAGAAAGTCGGGAATACTATAAAAAGCATTCTCGGGAGGTTATTGGTTTGATACCCAGAGTCGGTGTGGTTCCCGAGGCGTTTGGATGCGTAGGGGCAAAATGGTCATTTAGCTTCAAATGGGACCTACGGGCCCAAGAAGCAACCAGTGAACTAAACTGGAGTTTAGAAGTCGTGTTAGAGTCTGAACATACGTGTGATGTGTGAAAATGAGCCCAGTTGGACCAGAGATTGCCGAGCGAACAAAAATGGGGTGCTTACATGAGGTGAAAAGCATTATCGAGTTTTGTCATTCACAAGCATGCGGTGGGTACTTTTCCTCGTGTAAAAGCACTGCCAAGATTTTGCAAAATGGTTTCTACTGGCCCACCATGTTTAGAGACGTCCACATCTTTTGTACATTTTGTGATAGATGCTAATGTCTAGGAACTCTTTTTAGGAAGCACATGATGCCTCTTACCCCTATCATCATTCTTAAGGTTTTTGACTATTGAGGTATCAATTTTGTAGGACCCTTTCCTAGTTCATGTGGGTATCTGTACATTCTAGTGGCCATAGACTATATGTCTAAGTAGGTAGAAGTTATATCGGCATGTACCAATGACCATGCTGTTGTAGTCAAGTTCTTGAAAGAATATGTCTTTTCTAGATTTAGTATGCCACGAGCTATAATCAATGATGGTGGCTCCCACTTTTGTAATAAACTTTTAGCTCTATTTATGAGAAAGTATGGGGTGATACATAAGGTTGGTATACCTTATCATCCCCAAATCCAAGGCAAAGAGGAGTTGGCAAATAGAGAAATTAAGCAAGTCCTTGAGAAAATTGTTAATCCTAACTGAAAGGATTGGTCCTTGAGGTTGGTGGATGCTTTGTGGGCATATAGGACAGCTTCTAAGACCATCTTAGTGTCTTCTCCATATAGGCTTGTGTACGAAAAGGCGTGCTACCTTCCGGTGAAAATAGAACACAAGGCCTATTGAGCAATCCGCCAGTTTAATGAAAATTTAGATGAGGGGGCTCACGTAGGAGATTGCAACTTAATGAACTTGATGAAATCTGGAACGATGCTTATGAGAATGCAAAAATCTCTAAAGTAAAGATGAAATCACTACATGACTAATGCATCCTATGTAAATCTTCTAAGGTTGGTCAAAAGGTCCTTCTATACAATTTTTGGTTGCATTTATTTCCAGGTAAGCTTCAAAGTAGATGGTCTGGACCTTTTGTAGTGAGGGATGTTTCATCTCATGGGGCAATTGAAATAGAAAATTCCAAGAATGACAATAACTTTAAAGTCAATGGGTAGTGCCTGAAGCACTACCTTGAGCTAGAGTCAGGAGAAGTTGACTATGTGGATTTAAGTGATCCACCGCTTTTCTAGTAAACCATATTGCTTTCTAGTATGTTGTATATTAGTTTATTAGGATCGAGTCACGTTAGAGGTAGTTTTAGCCTAGTTTGGGGGGGGGGGGGGGGGGGGCAGTGGGTGTTGTCCCACCCTTTCATCTTCCCTACCCGTTCGTCATCATGTATTTTTGTTTTGTTTCTTTTCTGCGCCTCGTGGACTATGCTCATCTCTAGTTGAGGGAGGGGAGTCTACTTCGTAGTGTGTGTTTTTAGGTGTTCATAATTTTAGCATAAATACAAAGGTTAGGTTAGATTTGTTAAAAAAAATTAAAATTTTTGCTCTAGCGTTTGAATGGCCAGTGGGCATGTAAATGAAAAAATTGAAATTTTAGCTTAGCGTTTGAACGCCTAATCTTGGCATTTGAATGTCCCGAGAGCATGTGATTGCAATTTTGCCTTTGTGTTCGAATGCCCAACCTGCCATTTGAACAGCAAGTTTCAAAAGAGACCCAAATTTAGCCTAGCGTTCAAACGCCCATATTGGCATTCGAACGCCAAGTGAAATTTTCAAATTTAAATGAGGCTTACTGGGGCATTTTGTTTCATTGCATAACATTCCAGGCCATCGAGAAAGAGAGCCCTGAGAGTCGAGAGAGCTGAGAGACAAGAGAGAAAGAGGAATCAAGAGAGAGAGCCTTAGCACTCCATTTTCTCGTCAACCCGAGGCTTCCTAGGACATTCGTGGGCAATCCCTGCCCTCTTCTAGCATTCAACAAAAGTAAATTTTCAAATTCTTTTATGCCTCACACCCCTAATTTTTCCCATTTCATACAAACCTAGGTTTTACATGATATTAATTAGGGCTTTGCACTTCACTTGCACGGGTGTGCACGGGTGTGTACTTAGGTAGTTGAAACCCTAAGAAGCATGTCCTAGACATACAGCAAAACAGTGCCCATCTTGTGTTCGATAAGATGCCCCTTTGATGTTTTCACTTAGAATAAGGGTGCAATTGGGTTCCATTGGATCCTAAAGTCTCTCTAGGCTTCACTAAGATATTAGGGGAGTTCTTGCCTTAGAAAAATTTTCACGTTGAAAACCCACCAACATTTGTGCATACCAAGTGTTTGACAAAATGTTTGGGTGGCCAAGATGACATAATTTGATAGAGGTGGATACTTTTTAAGGCACATAGAATATCATGGGCCATTTCTAGGTACAATGAGCACCCAATTTAGTTCGTTGGGCATTAGGCACACACCTCCCATTACATATGCATTTTGTTGAACTTTGTTGTGATAGGATGTCATGTTGTTTGTTTGTATTCTGTTTGCAGGTGTTGAGGTGTTATTGGGGTGTGATAATGAGTGACAAAGCTAGTAAGAGTGCAGGCAAGTTTAAGACTACGGCCAAAAATTCGGCTAAGTTTAAGGAGGCTAAAGGAAAGGCTCCTGCAGTGAGTGCTTCTAAGGAGGTTTATGATGCCTCTAGATTCTTGAGGGTCCATGAAGAGAAGGCATATGGAAAAGTGTGGATCCAAAATGGAGCCATTATTGAGAGAGAGATAAGGCTCAATGCCTTTAGCGAGTTTGGGTGGGAGAAAGAGTTTATTGATAGAGGTTGGCTAGGGTTGGCATCGTATAAGGGGGAATGCATTTTGACCCTGTGCACCGAGTTCATGGCTAACATCTCTTCCCCGATAGTTGAAAAGGGGAGTGAGAGGATCAAGACTTAAGTCTAGGGGAAGGAAATCATTTTAGAGCCCTATACATTTGAGAGATACTTCGGGCTCAGGCAGGTAGCAAATCCAGAGTTTGAGTGCCTCGATGTAAGTGCCCTTCCTTTGTCAGTCATTTGTGAGGAATTGCTTAAGTAGGGAGAAACTTGGGATGGGGAAGTGCAGTGTAGTAAGTTGAAGTTGAGGCCTAAATACCTCATACTATTTTTGTTCTCCTACCACTTTTTACTGCCATTAAAAAGAACCGTGGACCTAAGCCTGAACTGAGCACAACTGCTATAGGCCATTGGGATGAAGAAGACCATTGACTTGCCCCGATATATTTTCATGCAGTTCTACCATGCCTACAGACATCCAAATCCTCGGGGATTGATTCCCTTTACTTGTATGCTTACCGAGTTGATTTGGGACTCAAAAGTAAAGATTTTCCGGGATCTCATTACACAGGATCAGGACAGTTGGATGGATGATAGCACTTTAAGCCGTTCTGAGGGCCAAAAGAAGAGAAAGGGAGAGTTGGAGGAGTTAAAGAAAAAGGCAAGGGTTGGGGGAGTGCCAGGGCAAGGAGAGAGTTAGGGGCCCAGATTGCTAGTTTGCAGGCTGCTGTGGAGTAGCAAGGGAAAAAATTGGATGCCTCTGTTACTTCAACCGATACTCGGTTGAAGAATATTGAGGATCATGTAGAGAGGTATACTGCTATCCTTCAGGAGATGCTCGCGATGATGATGAGGGGGCAACCGCCAGCTGGAGGGGCCGATGATGATGATGATGAGGATGACCTTTAGAAGTTTAGACTATGTCTTTAATTGATATATTTACTTTTCAGTCTAAAACTTTTATTCTTTTTATTTTTTTTCTAGGATGTATGTCTGTTATTGGATGTTATGGTTTATTATTTCTTGGAATTGGATGGATAGACTTTTGTTTCAAATGTTTTGATATAATTTATGCATAGTATCAATTGGATTTAATGAGTTATTGAGGCAGGTTGTTATCTATCCAATGTATGTTGAATTCATCTGAAACAGGTCAGTTTTTTGGTTCCTTTATAACGTTATATGACTCTTCACATTATAAAGTTAAGTAGATACATTTTGTATTAAAGATGTGTTAAGATTTTCTTGGGATCTGGGACTATATCAAAAACATTGTGTTTTGTAATTGTAGAGGTTGAGACAACAAGTGACCATTGCTTTGCATTGTTGAGCAGATTATCATGTTAATTCTATAAACTTGCATATTTTAATACATGACTGTCTGTATTACATCAAAAGAGAAAGGATAGCTTGAACTATGCACTGATCGTGTCACTAAAGTAACATTATTACAATTTCATGTAACTTCATCCAAGAAGTGGAGATTAAACCTCGTGAGCTTTAAAACCTAGTAATTATCTTTCTGAGTGATTTACATTTATTCGAGGATATAATTATTGATCTTCATTCATTGAATAGCTTCATTATGTTTGATTTTGGCTTATATATCAAGTATTAGTTGGAGTTATTAACACCTTATACAGTCTTTAAGTTTTAATTTGATGTATTTTTCAGATTATAAAAGTATAGGCCATTTCATTCCATTGAGCCATTCATGTTTATTTTTCTTTCTCGATATTTGTATATACATGAGCTTAAAAGTTTGTCAATATGAAATTCCAGAGTTGGTGCATTACTTATATATTCGTGAAGATTGAAAGTGTATAGAGTTGAAAAGTAAAAAAAAGAAAAGAAAATGATGAAAAGGACTTAAAAAAATTAAATGAAAGAGAAGTGAAGGAAGATGAAAAAGTTCAAAAGTCATTCAAAAGTTAGAAGTTGAAAGTGAATGTTCATTAATCATCATGTGTAATGCGCATGCATATGGCCACAATATCCAAAATTACATGAATATGTAATTCAATTGCGTACAATTCATCAATGTCAATTCGCTACTTGTTGTTTTGTTTATAAACATTCGTTCATGAAGTTATGCCAAGTTGATACACTGCTTATCAAGCAGTTTTTGATGTTTTGGAATGACTCTATTGCATATGCTTTACATTTACTCGTAAAACGAGCATTCCACTAAGAGAACCTATGTGTTCAAATGTTTTTTAGTGTATGACTGGAGAGATTTGAATCAAAACTATAGGATAAGATTATTAAAAGCGTAATGGTTGATTCTTGGTAACACGATTGTATTAAGGCACTTAAGTCTTTCAATCGTGTTTCACTTGATAGTTTAGTAATTTATATGTCGAGTAAGGGTTGATTTGAATTCTTCACATTGTTATGCATTTGGAAACTGTTGTCATAAATTATTTTTGATGATTGATGTTTGTGGGTATCATCTCTAGAAACCCTCACGAGATATCACTTGTCCACTAGGGGTAACCTAGGGGTTCAAAGGCTTGATGCATACGCTAAATGCACTCGAGACGTTTACGAAAGGAGAGATTATGTCTTATTTGGCAGTTTTGCTAGGGACTAGCAAAAAGGTTAGTTAGGGAGTGTGATTGTACCTTAAAAGTGTAATTATTGGTCTCTAATGTGCCTTTGTTAGGCTTAGAGTAGGTGTAATTGTATTATATAGATTGTGTATTATGAATAAACTCGAATTGGTTGTCTTTGCAGGTATTTCAAGCTAAGAAAGTTGATTTGGAATCAAAGAAGTAATCCGATCTGTGAGCATGGCTTGTCGAGAAATGTCGCCGAGGCCCTGTCTTAGGAAACATGCAATTTTTATTCGTAGCTAAGAATGGGATGAATGATACGCCGTTGGAAAGCTCTCTTTAAGTTTCACAAGTTTGTGTATAATGAGCATTGCCAAATTCTGACTCTAAGAGCCTCAAATAAGTCGAAACCAAAAAGGGTGAAAAATGGATCCAGTGTTCGAACGCCCAGACAGCCATTTGAACGGCAAGAGGAAAAAAAAGAAAAAAAAATGCTCTAGCATTTGAACGTCCAGATTGCATGCAAACCAAAAATGGCCTGGCGTTCAAACATTAGTTCTTAGCATTTTTTACAATGGGGAACAAATATCACGGGCGTCCGAATGCCCGTTTTGCCATTCGAATGCCAAGACAAATTTCTGACAAATTTTAGGGTTTGGACTGTGATCCCTATAAATACCAACACATTTTATGTTCGAGCAAGCAAGTAGGAGGCAGTTATTGTAGAGGGTTTTTATTATTTTTATACTAGAATAGCTTAGATTTATAAGTTTGTTGCTTATTTGTAATCGAATTCACTTTAACACAAGTTGTAATACAAGTTTTCTAGATTCCTTGCATTCTATTCGAGATTTATTTTGTTCCTTCCCATCTCGGGATTAATTATGAAGACCAATTGAAGGTCTTGGATGAACAAAGGAGGTGAAATTTTGGGTTTCAAAGTTCAATATTATGTTTTTATCCTTCTTTTTGTTCTTTATTCTAGAAATCTTTGATAACTTGGATGATTGATTATGTTTGGTAATGTTTATGCACGAGTTTATATTCAGTATATGCACTGCATGAATTGATGGTATTCGTCGTTGAATCTTACAACCCGATTTATTCTAGAAGTTGAATTTTTAAAGAACACTTGGTTTTCATCACTAAAACTTCAAGATCCGAAACTTACGGCGTAGTCGAGGGATTTGAGTTATAAAATTATCTTATTTGGAATTCCAAGAAACACAGTTGGTTGGATTAATTAATCCTGAGACTTGATATCAAGACTTTAAAATCAAACTTTGTTCAAGTTATTTATTGTTGCTTGCTAATTAGTTTAGATAATCAAACCCTTTCCAAAACAAGCATAATTTTATTTTCTTTTAGAAGCAATGTTTTTTAGATTTTTGTGAGTGATTGAGAGGATCGTTCTAGTTCTTTAGGTCCTGTGTACAAAGCTCCTTGTGGGAATGATCTCCGAGTAGATACTACTCCACCATCCTTCACTTAGGATCTCAAGCACATATTTGGTGCGAGTCAACGGCCTCTGTGCCGAATGTGAGCATGAAAGGAGGCTGTCTCGTGGAAACCCTCACAGTGGTTCGATACGCCCATAGTGTGCTTGGGAGTTCATCTGTTCATAGGCCCTTGGCTTTCTCGAGCTTGGTCTTGATAATCTTGAAGAGGGACTGATTTGTTACTTTCACTTGCCGATTGGCTTGTGGATGTTCTGGTGAGGAGCACTGGTGGCTGATCTGTAGGTCTGAGCATAATTTATTAAACTGCTTCCATTCGAACTATTTCTTGTTATCTGTGATGACCACTTTAGGAATCCCAAAGCGACATACAATGTTCTTCCATAGGAAACTTTTTATTTTTCTGTTCGATGATGGTGGGTAGTGCTTCAGCCTCTACCTATTTAGTGAAGTAGTTGATGGCCACCATTGTAAACTTGTTCCACCCCTTGCCTAGCAACAACAGTCCTATGATGTCAATTCCCCACTAGGCGAAAGGCCAGGGGCTTTGGATGGGCGTTAGCTCTTGAGCGGGTTGTCTCGGGATATTTGTGAACCTATATCACATGTCATATTTCTCCACAAAATTCCTATAGTCTTTACTCATACTCGGCCAGTAGTATGCGGCTCGAAGTATCTTTTTGGCCAACGAACATCTTCTAGAGTGATTCTCGTGGATTCCCCCATGGATCTCCCTCACGATGTAGTCTGCTTCTTCCTCCGTGGCACATCTGAGTAGAGGCAGGATGTGCCCTCTTTTGTAAAGAACATCATCTATTATTACATATCGACTTGCTCTGAATTTTATTCTTCTTGCCCCCGTCTTATCCCCTGGCAAGATCCTGTGTTCTAGATATTCTCTGATAGCCATGGTGCTTCTGTCTCCATTTGTTGATTTCAGGGGGGTCGATGCTCGGTGATTCTAGTATCTCCATAGGCACCTCAAGGATGTCTTCTTTGGATAAGGCGATTCTAGCTAGAAGGTCAGTTTCTTCATTTTCCAATCTGGGGACTCTCTTTAGCAACACTTTTGGGAACTTCCTGGTCAAGCCCCTAGCCATATGGCATTATTCTTTTATCTTTTTGCCTCTAGTCTCGTACTCCCCTTGAACGTGCTCGACCACAAGTTGAGAGTCACCTCATACTATCACCTGTTCCGCCCCTATTCGTCGAGCAATCCGTAGTCTAGTAATTAAGGCCTCGTACTCTTTCTCGTTGTTGGTGGCTAAAAATTTGAATCAATGGGTGTATTCTATCTTGTGGCTATCTAGTGTGATGAGAACGACTCATGCCATGCTTGACTACTGTAAGCACCTCATTTTTGCTTGCTTGGTGATCTCTAACCTGATCGGGCTCACTTTCAAACATTACATGCACATTCAGACTCTAACCCACCCTCCAAGCTCAAATTCAGTACACAAGTCACTTCCTGGGCCCGTTGCGCCCATTTGAAGCCAAACAACTATTTTGCCTCTAAGCATTCAATCGCTTCTGGGAACCACACCGGCTTTGGGTATCAAACTGATTGTCCTCCAGGGATGCTTCTAATAGTATTCCTAACCTTCTAGTACCTTTCTGAACCATTCCGAGTTCACTCCGGTAAATCGAGTATGAAATGACCATTTTGCCCCCACTAGGCTGGTCGCCTTCTCTAATCACACCGGCTTTGGGTATCAAATTGGTAATTTTCCGAAGCACTATTAATAGTGTTTCCAACCCTTGAGTCTTCTCACAGACAACCCTGGATCGATTTCGATGTTCCCTGAATCAAATGATCGTTTTGATCCTATTAGGCCTGTCACTCTTTTCAACTGTTCCGGCTCTAATCATCAAGTTAGTTACCTCTATGACACTCTTTTAGGGGTTCCTGTCTATTCCTGGTCGAGTTGGTTACTTAAAACTTTTCGAACCATTCTTAGACTTTTTGGAGTCACTTCTAGTGAAGCTAGACCAAAAATTACATGGTAGTCATTAGGACAGGCGCCAAATCTTTTGCCTTGTGTCACAAGGATCAAAGATTTATTTCTTGCAGTCTTAAAAGTTTCCCAAAGGGGCTGGTGCCATGCCAAAAAATGGCCTGGCGCCACTCCTAGTGGCGCTAAGGTTAAAAATGCACTGGCACCACTACAATAGGCACCAGTTCCAGCTCGATTTGCCTATAAATACAAACCCTCCCCTTGTGTATTCTTGTTCTGAAAAATCACTCCAAAAACTCTGTTTCACTAAAAACAAAGCTTGAGTTCCCTCACAACCCTAATTCTCTCAAGTCCCCTTAAACCCTGGACCCTAGCTTCCATACAATAGATACGCTCCAATCTAAGCCTTCAAGCATCCATTGAAAATCAAGGTGCTACAAATTCAAAGCTCTTAAAGTTCAAGGAAAGCAATTCAAACAGAGCCATCGAAACAAATAGAAAATAAGGTAGGTTTTCAATTTAGTATATGCAATCCCTCATCTCTCTTCTCTCTCCTAACCCACTTGGGTTTTCTTCTATTTTAATCCTCATCTTCTACCTCCTCTTCTTGCATGCTTGAAACAAGGGATCTCCTGGTCCATGACTAGAAAGAATTGTTGAAGGTCACCGTGCTGGGGCCTTTCTTCAAGTTCAACTTAAGAGGGTATGGGTTTGGCCCCTTTGATTACGTGGCGAAGCCTAACCTTGTATGTTCACGACTCTATTCCATTGTGATTATCATGTTCATATATTGCATTCAAAGTTGTTTTCAAACTTGCATCAAAATTCTCTTTCAAAACTTACATTCAAAACTTTCTTCTTTCAAACTTGTTCTCAAAATCATACTTGTAAGATGATTCTAGCCATTCCATGGTTAGTGTTGTTTTAGGAAAGTGTTATATTCAATGTGACCATCAAAGTCTAAATTTTGGGTTCAAACCCTAAATTATTTTTCAATAAATTGCAAATCCTAAGATGATTCTAACCACTCCATAGTCAGAGTTGTTTTAGAAAATTGTTACGTTCAATGTGATCATTATGGTCTATATTTCAAACCCTAATTGTTGTCAAAATCACAACCCTAAAATGGTTCTAATCTTATCATGGTTAGAATCATTTTAGGAAAGTGAAATATTCAAGAGACTTGCCAAAGTCTATATTCAAACTACTTTCCAAGTAGTTTTGCAAATTCACTTCCTCAAAACTATTTTCAAAGATCTACTTTCCAAAAACTCATTGTCTTGAGAGTCGAAGTCAAAACCTTAGAATTCATGATTAGGAAACTTTAATTTCTTTCGTAAAATCGTGACTTTCTACTTTCACCAAATTGTAGATTTCCAGAATCCCTTTTTTTTTTTTTTTACATAAAATCAAATATTTCCAAATTCAAGATTTTCAAAACTTAACATTTCCAATTTCATGTCAAATCAAATCTTGCAATTTAGGAAACCAAAACAAATCCTCTAATTTTGAAAACAAAATCAAATCATCTATTTTTGGAAATAAAATTCAATCTTTAACTTTAGAAAATAGAAATCGAATATTTCCTGATTCCAATCTTTCCTAAATTCAAATTTTTAAATTTTTCTTAATTTTAACTTCCAAATCTTTTCAAATTTCAAATCTTTCTAAGTTCAAATCTTTCAAAATTCAAAACATTCCAATTTAAATATTTCCAAAATCAATTCTTTCCTAAAAAGGAAACTTTCCCAAAATAGAACTTCCTTAATTCAAACTTTCTTAATTTGAAATTTTCTTAATTTGAAACTTTTCTAATTTGAAAATTTCCTAATTCAAAACGTTCCTAATTTGGAACATTCCTAATTCGAAACTTTCTAAAATCAAACGTTTCTAATTCAAGTGTATGTTTCAACCCTAGGTTGCATAGACCCTAAGAGGCCAAACCCTAGTTCAACCCTAACTCTAAAGTTAAGAAGCTTCAACTATTTTCTAAAACTCAAGCCTAAAGGCAAGATGGTTTTTCAAACTTCAATTCAAGTCAAGATGATTTCAAAGCTCAACTCAATATTTCTAAATCAAATCCAAGTTCTACTTCAAAGTTCAATTTCAAATCAAAGTTCAATTTCAAATCTTTAGATCAAAGTTTTCTTTTCAAGTCAAATCTTTTAAAGGCCTCGAAGTGTCTTTTCAAATCAAACAAGACCTCAAAGTGTCTATTTTAAATTGGACCCCGAGTCTGAACTACAACTGACCTGATTCCCAATAAAGGGATACGTAGGCAACCCTCATGGGTGCAGTCACAACATTTTTCCAAATTCTAATTCTCTTTTTTTCAAAATTTCTCTTTAAATTCTTTTCATGCGCTTTCATATCATAGATCACATCATCCCTAAAGCGATGACACAAAAATTTCTTAAAGTGTGTAAGCACCCAATTTTGCCTGCTCGGTAATCTCCAGCCTGACTGAACTCCCTTTCAAAACTCTGTAAGCACATTTAAGCCCAAATTAACTTTCAAACTCCTCTCCAATCAATCAACCGCTTCTTAGGCCTGCTGGGCCCAATAGAGGCCTAATAACCAAATCTGCCCCTTGGGCCTCCAAGCACGTTTTAAGAAAGTTCAAAATCCCTCAAAACGGTAAGTCCACCTTTCCAAAGTATCACTAAGTAGTTAGGCGTACTCTGTGTGCCTTCCTGTCCAATTCCTATCCAATTTCGACTGATTCTAGTCAAAATGACCGTTTTTCCCTTGAACGCCCCAGCACTGCACAAATCCCACCGAATAGTAAAAGACTCTCCTAAAGACATCCATGAACTACCCGGCATGCTTAACATGACATTCCGATCCATTGCTGACCATTTTTAACTGGAACTGGTTAAAATGACCATTTTGCCCCTAACAACACAAACATGCCTAAAAACAACACCAGTCCTAGGTTATTGAATAGCGGGTCTAGCCATACACCTCTGTTTAACCTAAGGAAGACCTTACGACGTTAAACACCCGCGACTCGATAAAAGTTCCAAGGAGTGTCTCGTAGACGCTCCGCCGAAATGGCATTTTCTCCCGATTCCTTAGTTATAACGTAACGTCAAATGACTTGAGAAATGCGTAAACCAGGAAATTCCCAAAAGCTTGTTCATAGGTCTTTCCATTGATACGGCTCGATCGGATGGATCACTTTTCGAAGCTCCTCATCGTATGGCTAAAAAACTGTAACTTTCAACAACCCCATGGAGCGTCTTGTAGATGCTCTGCAGGGATTGACTTTTCTTCTGGTTCCCTGATTAAAACGCACCGTCAAAGGACTCGAGAAATGCGTAAATTAAGGAATTCCTGAAAGTATTTCCAAAATACTTTCCATCAGAGATCGCTTCTCGAGCGCCTTGATCATGCGACCTGAAAACAACTACTTTCAAAACCCCGCGGAGCGTATCATAGACGCTCCACAGAAATGCCATTTTATGCACATTTTCGGAGACAATATCTCACACTTTCAAACACCATTCTAACTCCTCGAAAACACGAAAGTTTGCAAGAAACCCTAGGAGAACATCGTGGGTGCAACCGATTCCCCTGAAACCTTCCCGGTTGGCTCAATTATCGAGACAAAGTTTAAACGAACACTCCCAGTGATGGAGCGTATGCTACATGCGCCCAGATTTTGATCAGATCGACCAAATTTTGATCAACCGTCGAGATTTAGCCAGTACGATGGGTGCCACGTGGCATTCTGCCACTAGAATAGTACCGACACATGTAACACATGCGCTTGTGTAAATTTTACACAGGCGCATGTCCTACATGCGCCAGTGTCCAAAATTTTGAGTAGAGGCCTCACCCCTTGCATATTCCAGAACCAAAAATTGATGCGAAACTTTACTAAAATTGCTCCAGAACCTCGAATCTCTACATACATTCCACTCCTCCAACACTTAGGCTAGATACCACCTTCCTCCAACCCATACACTTTACTTACATAGCCTTATACACCATTAAACATCACCTTCCAGCCCTTCAAGCCTACTTAAAGCCATTTAAGTTCAAGTTAAGGCATCCATAGAAGTCTACAAGTATATTGATGGCAAAATGTGATATTCTTTTTATATTTTTGTCTTCCCCCACTCTTCACTTCTCCCTCCTAGCCTACTTAAGCTATTCTTTATTTTAATCCCCATCTTCAACCCCCATTTTCTTGCATGCTTCAGCCAAGAGGGCTCTTAGTTCATCCATAGAAGTCTACAAGTAGGAGGATCTCTCACTAGCTTACTTTAAGATGGTATGGCCTAGGAGCCCCTTGATTATATGGTGTAGCCTAAAACCTTGTATGTATTCATGACCCCTTGCATTTTGCTATCTTGATCATATCTTGTGTGCTTGGTTTCATTTTCATGTTTATAACTATGTTCTAGAAAGTTTGCATTAATCTTATTCCATGCCATTTTCAAGCTCCATATTCCTCTCTACATGGTTCTAAGAGTTGGCTCTTTGAAGTTTAGGGTGAGACTTTAGAAACCATGTGTAAGCACCCCATTTTTGCCCGCTCGACAATCTTCGACCCGACCGGGTTCGGTTTCCAACATCACAACACATGCAGGTTCAAGATGAGCCTTACAATCTCCAATCAAACCAACTGGTCGCTTCTCAAGCCCACAAGGACCCGCTAGAGCCACAAGCACCATTATTCCAGGCAGTTTTCCGAACCGGGCGGTCCTGGAAACCAACGCCATCCAGGTGGCTTCCCGGGATCGGGCGATCTCGGGGGCCAACACCTCATCAAATTCTAGACGGTTCACTTCTGGCCCCTACTAGCTCGCCAACATATAATGTCCATCATTTGTTAGTTCTCCGAGACCGGGCGTTCTCAGAGACCAACACCACCCTTCCAGGTAGCTTTTTGGGACCAGGCATTCTCAGGAACCAACACCACCCCTACAGGTAGTTCTCTAAGAACGGGCGTTCTTGTAGACCAACACCGCACGGTAGTTTTTCGAGACCAGGCGGTCTCGGGAACCAACACCTAGGTCAACACCGGCGCCTGCTAGCCCAACTCAGTGAAAAATGACCAAAACTGCCCCTTAGACCTTCAGGCACGTTTTGGGAAAGTTTAAAATCCCTCAAAACGATAAGTCCATCCTTCCAAAGAGTTGTTAAACCATTAGGCATCCCCCGCACGCCATTTGGTCCAAATTTGGTCCTATTCTGGCCCACTCCAGTCAAAATGACCATTTTACCCCTGAACACCTCAACACTGCACAAACCCCGCCGAATGGTAAAAGACTCTCCCGAAACCATCCCTGAACGACCCTACACGCTTAACACAACACACCAAACCATCGCTGACCATTTCCAGCCAATCTCGGTCAAAATGACTATTTTGCCCCTGGAAATCCAAACATGCCTTGATACAGCACCGACCTTGGGATTTCGAGCAAAGGGTTTCACCACATGCCCTTGTTTAACCCAGGGAGGACCCTACGACACTAAACTCACACGACTCGATAAGAGTTCCCTGGAGCGTCTCGCAAACGCTCCACGTAAATTATCTTTTCTCCCGATTCCTTGGTTACAACGCACCATCAACTGACTTGAGAAACCCGTAAATTAGGGAATTCTCGAAAGCTCATTCATAGATCTTTCCATCGATATGACTCGATTGAATAAGTCACTTCCTGAAGCCCTCCATCGTACGGTGCAAAAACTATAACTTTCAGCAACCCCTGGAGCGTCTCGCAGACGCTCCGCCAAGGTTGACTTTCTCTCCGATTCCCTAATCAAAACGCATCGTCAAACGACTTGAGAAATGCATAAATCTGGGAATTTTCGAAAGTATTTCCAGAGTACTTTCCCTCGGTACGATCCTATCGAAAAGATCGCTTCCCGAAGGCCTCGATCACACGATACAAAAACAGCCATTTTCGAACACCCTCGGAGCGTATCACAGACGCTCTGCAAAAGTGTCCTTTTTGGCACACTTCCCAAGATGACATCCCATGCTTCCAAACATAATTCAAACTTCATGAAAACATGAAAGTTCGTTGGAAGCACTAGGAGAACGTCTTGAATAAGACCGATTCCCCCGAAACCTTTCCGATTGACTCAATTATCAATGCAAAGTTTGGACGAACCTTCCCGGTGATGGAGCATATGCTACATGCGCTCAAATTTTGATCAAATCGATCAATTTTTGATCAACAGTAAAGATTTATCCAGTACATGGGGTGTCACGTGTCATTCTGGTAATGGAACAGTACTTGCACATGTCCTACATGCGCGGGGTCAAATTTTGGCCAGGAGCATGTAGTACATGCGCCAGGCCTTTTCCAGAATCTCTATAAATACTAGACCACCCTTTGCATATTCCAACTCTGATTTCTGATGCGAAGCTCTGTTGAAGTCACTCCAGAACTGCGAGTCTCTAGACACACTTCATCCCTCCAACACTTAGCTTAGATTTTATCATCCCCAAGCCTATATACTTCACATATAAAGCCTTATACACCATCAAACACTCCCTACCGGCCCTCTAAGCCTCCTTGAAGTCATTCAAGCTCTAATCAAAGCATCTTTGGAAGGCTACAAGTGTGTTGAAGGTAAAAGGTAGTATCTCTTTTACATTTGTGTCTTCCCCCACTCTTCTCTCCTCCCTCCTGGCCTACTTAGGCTACTCTCTATTTTAATCCCCATCTTTAACCCCCCTTTCTTGCATGCTATAGCCAAGAGGGCTCTTAGATCATGCCTAGAGGAAAGCAAGTGAGAGCCACCTTGTAGGGGGACCTCTCACTAGCCTACTTTAAGATGGTATGGCCTAGGAGCCCCTTGTTTATGTGGTGTAGCCTAAAAGCCTTGTATGTGATAATGACCCCTTGCATATTACTATTTTGATCATGTCTTGTGTGCTTGACTTCATTTTTATGCTTATTGCCATGTTCTACAATGCTTACATTACTCTTAGCTCTATGTCATTTCCAAACTCTATATTTCCTTCAAAAATTGTTCCAAGAGTTGGCTCCTTGAAGTTTAGGATGGGACTTTAGAAATCATGCCTTAGAAGATCCCCTACTAACCCCCTAACTCTCACTTTGGTATCATGGCATTTTAACTTGCATAAGGGTTGCTTTTTAATTCTCTAATTTTAATGATTTCCATTCTCTAAAGTGTAGTGGTTGGAATGGCTCCATGGAACCCTCTCCTGAGTGGTCTCCCTTTTGTTTGGCCATATGAACCCTCTCTTGATGGAATGGTTCCCTTGAAAAATGGTTTCCAAAATCTTTCTCCAAAGATAATTTTCAAAAATGCATTCTCTCCATCTTTGCATTAAAAATGGTGCCTTAAAAAGTTGTCCTTATGTTGATTTTTGGGCCCTTTATACTCTTGTCAAAATTATGGTTATAATGGCCATGAGGAAACCTTCCTTGGAATGGTCTCCAAACACTAACCATATAAACCATACTCTTGGCTAGAGTCAAAATTTTCATGGAAATGATCTCCAAAAGGGTTGTCCACCAAAGTCTATTACATAACATGTTTTGTTTTTCAAAACTCTTTCCAAAAGTGCATTAAACCAACTTCCATAACCATTTTCTAATCCAACCCTAGGTTAACTTGACCCTAGTTATCCAACCCTAGGTTAACTTGACCCTAGTTACCCAACCCTAGGTTAACTTGACCCTAGTTGTCCAACCCTAGGTTAACTTAACCCTAGTTATCCAACCTTAGGTTAACTTGACCCTAATTCACTCACTTTAGGTTAACTTAACCCTAGTTAGCTAACCTTAAGTCACCTTGACTCGAGGTTAACCTAACCCAAGTTAGTGAACCTTAGGTCACCCTTAACCATAAGCTAACCCAATATAGGTTAATATGCTTCAAGGTTCCAACTCATGAACCCTTTTTGAATGATCTTTCAATTTTAAACTATTCACATTACCCATTTCTCCAATACCCCCTACTCTCGTGATTTCAAAAAACCAATTCCGTAAACTCTTCGATTGTCCCTACACTCCACCTTCAAAATATTTCCAAAAATGCTTTCAAAAGCTTATAAACCTAGGGTGTCCTTAGCCCACCCGCCCCCCCTCCCCCCATGGTTAGAGATTCCAAGGAAAAGTGATAAATCAAGAACAACCCCTAAGGTTGTCCATATTAGGACTTGAAACCCTTAGCCACTTCCAAAAACCACTTTCCAAAACTAATTCATCAAAACATTCCTCCAAGGTTTTCAAAGCAAGACTTCAAAAACACTTTCAAGTTCTCTTGAGTCATGTCAAAGCCTTGTTCCAAAACTCTCTTAAGGTGATCCAAGATCATTTTCAAAACACTCCACCATCCAATTTCAAGTCAAAACTTCCAAGACCACAAAGAGTCTTCAACTTCCAAAGACCTCAAAGTGTCTTAAACTTTTCCAAAGACCTCAAAGAGTCTTCAACTTCCAAAGACCTCAAAGTGTCTTAAACTTTTTCAAAGACCTCCAAGTGTCTTAAACTTTTCCAAAGACCTCAAAGTGTCTTAAACTTTTTCAAAAACCCCAAAGTGTCTTCAAACCTTTCAAAGGCCCTAATGCGCCCTAATGCGCCTATTTCCATTGGGCTCTTGCCCAAACTACGATTAACCTAATTCTCGCCAAATCAGATACGTTGGCAACCTAAAATGGTGCGGTCATAACTTTTATTCCAATTCCAATCCCTTTTTCAAAAATTCTAATCAATTCAAAGTTCCTATTCCAAACTCTTTCAAGACCCTTATTATTTTCAAACTTCTTCCAAAAACTTGCATCATCCATCATCCATCCGAAAAGTGATAACTAAACCCCATTTTCAAAATTCTAAAGTGGATATTAAGTGGACAATGGTAACCGGTTATTTTAGTAAGCGAACAAAGGTTGATTAGACATGTAGGTACCGAAAGGGCGGGGTATGGTGATGATCTTAGAATATCTTCCCTACATGTAACCAACCCCTGAACCATAGATTTTTGTTTTCAAATGACCAAAATGAAGTTATTTTCCAAAAGGGCTTAAACCTTTCCAAAGGTTGCCAAACAACCTATTTCCTTAAAAACCCTCTCTTGAGGGAGTTTTCAAAACCTTTTCCAAAAAACCCTAAGTTTAATCTTCGGATTAACACTTAGCTTTAGGTGCCCTAACTCACCTTAATCAAGTTAGGTGGTGACTCCTATTTTTCTGAAAAGCCCTTAGTCAAACCAATTTTCAAACCTAGGCGCACATGTCCTTCTAGGAGGACGAGTTCTAGTGACAGAGTTTCGTGCTTTAGGGTCTCCGAGCCGAAAGGACCTTGGACACCCAAAAACCGAGGCGCAACAGCTGGCGACTCCACTGGGGACACTTAAAGGGTTAGGCCGTTAACATGTCTCTTCACCCTTCACTCACCCAGAATCTCCAGTTACATTGTCTAGTTTTATCCACTCTTCAAATGTTCCAAGTTTCCAAAGCAAATTCTATTCTCCAAAACAATTTTCAAATAGGTGTCATCACCAGCATTCATTGTTTACATTCACATTCTTACATTAATCATCCATTTTACCTTGCATTGAGTTTTTTGAAAAGTTACTAACTCTTTGCATTTGTCTTTTGTAGGTGGACCCTTATTCACATTTTTGTTTCATGTCTTGTTTATTGCCATGTATGTGAATGAATGGACAGGATGTGATGTGTGTTGTTCGGTTCTTTACTCTATTTTCGAAAATTCCACCCACACTTGGTGCGCTTACTTACATTTGCATCTTACATGTATTACCTGGTTACTACCCTTCTAAATAGAAGGGGGACCAGTATATTGACTATGGGTGGATGTTGTGTCAGTTTCTTAGCCTACGGTCTCTTGATAATTCCCCCGCTCGAACCACCAACCAAAGATGGAGTTCACCCTTTCGAGGGTGGACGCCGGAGGTTTGAAGGTTCGGGAACCAGGCTTGTTAGGAATAATTAGTAAACCCCCAACCTCATGCTCATGTAGCACCAATGCATGGCCGAACCTCTACCGAATTTAGGACACACGCGTCAATTTCAAAATCAAGGAGGGAAGGGTGACCGCTTTATATTTCTTTGTAAATTTTGTTTAATCCCTGCTGTTATGCTATTTAATTCTTGCTGCTTCTATGTACATGCGTCATAACTGCTCATGCATCGGAACTCACTTCAAGACAAGAGTTCTCAAAGTAACTCAAGTCATTGCATCTTCATACATCCAATCAATCCCTAGAAAAAGGCTCAAAGACCTTCTCATCTAGTTCAAGCCAACCTAAAACTCCCAAGGGTACCACGAGACCCTAAGGATTCATGGCATGCATCAAAGTCATCTCATAAGGAGGGGCCCCAATCCCTCTTCACTCATGGAGATAAGGTTGCCAAGAAGACAAAAGAGCAATTCAAATTAAGAGCTCCTACCAACAAAGCAGATCTGGAGGCTCAAGAGTAGTTTAGGATTCTGTGATGTAAATATCGAATAGGTGGAAGTCCCAAGGAAAATGTTCCCCCTCCCCATTTCTATGTATTTTTGAGAAATTTTATATACCAAATAAGAATTCATCTTAATAAAATCGTTCTTATTGACAAATGAATGTACGAATGGATGGATGAACAGGGACAGGTATAGTATTTGCATATAGGGGTAATCCCTTATCTCCAGACATGAGCCAAAGCATCATGCTTAGTTCCTCTCAAAGCAGGGGCATCCTTAGGCTATGCATCGCATAAAACCTTTCCAAATCAAGAACCTAACATGTGATCTTTTTGTTTTGTTTTTATTATTATTTGTTTTCTTCTCCTTCCCCCCCCCCCCCCATCTCATCAAAAGACTAGCCATAGCTTTGGTGAGACTGCTTACATTGTAGATCACCATTGCTCCAAGGAAAGGAAGAAGAGAAACACGAGTGGCCCCCATCCTCCGAACGCCAGTCCGTACCCAACAAAGAATAGCACAAATGTCCAAAGGAGGCAACACTCCTGATCAACAAAGTCGTGCAGAAAATGCCGCCCGAATGCTTGCCATAAAACAAGGAAAACAACCAATGCAAGAGGACATGGACCCTGTGGAAAAAATGGCCATCCCACCAAATGATCGAGCCATCAATCCAAGACAGATAGAGGGAAAACTAGGCGACATTTCCGCTACGTTAAGGGCCGTGACTGATAAATTACTGGAAATTGTTCGGGATGACAGAAAAGAATAGAACCCAGATAAGGCTTGGCCGACCTCGGAGCAGCCACCTAAGGGCCTTCAGGAGATCCTCATCCCAAAGGGTACCGCTCTCCCAGTCAGAGTTCAAGCAACTAATCTCCTTGAGGCCACCACCCCAGAACCTTTCCTAATCATCCAGCCTATGCAGACCAGTCTAATCCTAACCACTGAAACCTTACCTCACCCTCCGTACTTCCGTATCATTCTCACCACCTACCGAGAGCCAGAAGTCCTAGAACCTATGGTCGCAATGGCCGGGTTCATCCCCCACACAAACCTTCGAAGAGCCATGAGGCCCCCACCTCCCGTATATACTCCCACACCTCAAAGCATCCCCCTGTCTCCCGTCACCTTACCCATTCTCCCCCAGATGGAAAAACCAATACCTGTTTCCTTACCAATACCAATAAGAACAACTCTACCTCTGCTGTCACAACTACCAGTTACCGACCTGCAAAAGGTACCTTGGAATTACCCCCAACTCCTACCCAACCACGAAAGAATCTATTGCAGAAGTCGGGGGAATGACTAGGTCAGGCCGATGTTATACTTCGAAGGAGATAGAGAGAAGAAGAAAAGGAAAAGATAAGAAGGGAGAATGTTCTAATCCTCTGACGGAACACGAAATCTCTGAATTCACCAAGGCCTTAAAGAAAAATGACTATGATGTGATGGAGCAACTTAAGAAAACCCCTTCCCACATCTCCATGTTGGGTCTGCTTCTCACCTCTGAAACTCATCGTAATGCCTTGCTTAAAGTTCTTAAAGAAGCCCACGTGCCAGATAGCTTTACTCCTGACAATCTGCAAAACATAGTGGGACTCATCATGGCACCAAATGTCATCACCTTTACTGGTGATGAGATCCCCACCGACGGGACGGGGCATACGCAGGCCCTACATATAACCGTCAAAACCAAAGGGATGATCATATCAAGGGTACTGGTGGATAATGGATCGGCTCTGAATGTTTGCCCATACTCGACCTTGGAGAGACTTGGGATGGACCAATCTCACTTAAACCACAGCAATATTGTCATATAGGCCTTCGACGGATCCAAGAGAGAGACAATAAGGGAAGTTGAGATACCTATCGAAATAGGGCCTGTTACCTTTGCTATCAAGTTTCAAGTTCTGCAAATACCCTTAGCCTATAACATGTTGCTCGGACGGCCATGGATTCATTTCGCCGGAGTGGTGCTGTCTAGTCTCCATCAAAAGATCAAATTCATCATCAAGGCTAAGCTGATTTCTATCTACGGTGAAAAGGAGTTTGTAATTTACAAAGCCGACGCCATTCCATATGCTGAGTTGGCCGCCCCACCCTGTTTCTAGTCCCTAGAATACGTTACCATGATACATGAGGGAGATATAGTCAAGCCAAGGTATTTAGGTAATGCACAGATGATTGCTCGCTACTTCCAGCAGAACGGGTATCAGCCAGGCAAAGGGTTAGGGAGGAAGCTGCAGGGGATTCCCGAAATTCCTGACATTCCGTCCCAAAAACATACTTTTGGCCTGGGGTACCAGCTGACAAAGAAGGAAATCAAAGAGCAAGCCCAGAAGAGGAAGTGATAGAGGATCGCACCCAGAAAGGGAGAAGAGGAAGAGGTGACACTCCAATTCGTAGAGCATTGCTTGGTAAAAGACGACAATGGCCTTAAGAGAGGAAAAAGGGAGGCAGGCAGCCAAGCTAATTAAGAGGCCTTGATGATCGATGTACCTTCACTCTTAGATATGGAAGTACCAGATCATAGCACAATCAGGCCTACCCTTCCGGGGGAGAATCTTGATAACTGGGACAGTGAGAATCTCCTTCGGGCGTGTAAGTTTCAGTACAAGCTTACCAGGGCACTCCATGCATTTCTAACTCCCTAAAAATTTGTCATTTGTATCTTTCTATTGTTATTTCCATTTTCAAATCAAGAGCTGTGGTAGGAAATTATCTATATATGAAAAAGAGAAGGATTACTTCCCTGTTATTGAATGACCCTCCTTGTTGTTTTAATCAGGAACCCGCTCATCCAACGTCTTGGCTAGTTAATCAAGTGAATGCCAATTCTAACTAACCACGATTTCAAAACTAAATTCGACTATCGGCGCTTGGGAATTGAACTTGATGTCAACAACGCTGATGAGGTCCCAGAAGAGATTTTAGAATAGTTGGAAAAACATCACAATCGTAAGACTCCTAATATTAAGGAAACAGAGACAGTTGATTTGGGAAGCAATGGATCCCCGAAGGAAGTCAAGCTATGGACGGGATTAGATCATTGGCAACGTCGAGAAATACTGGAACTACTGGCCACCTACATTGATGTCTTCGCGTGGTCTTACCAGGACATGCCAGGGTTGGATGAATCTATTGTTGAGCATCGGTTGCCCCTAAATTTGCAAATCAAGCCCGTAAAACAAAAGCTCTGAAGGCTCAAGCCCGAATAGAGTTTGAAAGTCAAGGAAGAAGTAATCAAGTAGTTCCATGCTGGATTCCTGCAAGTGGTCGAATATCCCCAATGGTTGGCCAACATCGTCCCAATCCCGAAAAAGGATGGGAAAGTCCGGATGTGTATCGATTTTCGAGATCTCAACAGGGCCAGCCTGAAAGACGATTTCCCATTGCCTCATATAGATATCTTGGTGGACAATACGGCCAGCCATGAAATGTTCTGCTTTATGGATGGGTTTTCGGGATGCAATCAGATCAAAATAGCTGAGGAAGATCGAGAAAAGACGGCTTTCATCACCCTATGGGGAGTGTACTGTTATAAAGTGATGCCTTTCGGGCTAAAGAACACTGGGGCAACTTATCAAAAGGCCATGGTCACTCTCTTCCATGACATGATGCACAAAGAGGTAAAGATCTCTGTGGATGACATGATAGTCAAATAGAGAGCCCAAGAGGACCATTTGATCAATTTGCGAAACATATTTGATCAGCTCTGCAAGTATCAACTCAAGCTCAACCCTGCCAAGTGCACTTTTGGCGTATCGTCTGGGAAGCTATTGGGGTTTATAGTCAACAAGAGAGGGATAGAAGTGGACCCTGCCAAGATAAAGTCAATCATTGAAATGCCACCCCCGAGGGGAGAGACCAAAATTAGATCCTTTTTGAGGAAGTTGAATTTCATTAGCATATTCATTTCCCAAATGAGTCACCTCTGCGAACCAATTTTCAAATTACTAAAAAAGAACGCCCCTAAGGAGTGGAATGAAGAATGCCAACAAGTTTTTGAGACAATCAAAGAATACCTTCTGAAGCCCCCGGTGCTAGTACCACCAACTCCGAGGAGGCCCCTCCTAATGTACTTAGCTGTTCTCAAAACCTCAATGGGATGTGTTCTGAGACAGCATGACGAAACTGAGAGACGGGAGATGGGAACAAGCCATCTATTCCCTCAGCAAAAAGTTTTTACCCTATGAGGTCAAATACACTATGCTCGAAAAAACTTGCCGCGCTTTGGCATGGGCATCTCATCGGCTCAGACACTTATACTGCATCACATCACTTCCCTCATATCCCAGATAGATCCAATCAAGTACTTATTTGAAAAACCCACTCTTTCCAGCAGACTGGCTAGATGGCATATGATTTTGGCTGAATTCGACATAGTCTTCACAACTCGCAAGGTAGTTAAGGGGCAAATCATAGCAGATTACTTGGCAGATAATCCTGTCGAGGAGTATCAACCCATGGATCCCAGCTTCCCCGACGAATATATCTTATACACCGAGTCTGAAGCCAAAAAACAAGAAGACTCGGGGTGGAAAATGTACTTTGATGGAGCTTCAAACAAGAAGGGCACAGGAATTAGGGCAGTTATAGTATCCGAGAAGGGCAGTCACTACCTCATTGTGTCTAAAACAAAATTCGACCTCTGCACCAACAATATTGCCGAATATGAAGCTTGCATTTTGAGGTTGCGATTGGCGATAGAAATGAAGATTGAAGAGTTAACGGTCTTCGGGGATTCTGATCTGGTGATTCAACAATCCAAGGAGGTGTACCAGACTAGGGATGACAAACTTTCTCCTTACCACGAGCAGATCAAGGGCCTCTGTCAAAGGTTTCAGAAAATAGGTTTCCACCATATTCCCTGAACCGAAAATAGTTTTGCTGATGCCTTGGCTACTTTAGCTGTGGCTATCAAAGTGGATGAAGGTTTTGAAATCCCTTCCCTCCAAATCTTTGTTCGAGATACCTCGTCACACTACCTCAACACCTCCACCGAATTAGACGGATGGCCCTGGTTCTACGACATCAAAAGATATATGCAGACCAAAGAATTCCCTATCCAAGCTATACAAAACGATAAGAAGATGATCCGGAGGATGGCAGCCCAATACTTTATAGTTGGAAATGAGCTTTTCAAGAGAACCCCCCTAGGGCCCCTGAAATGCGTTGATGCAGCGAAGGCAGGAGAAAATCATGAGGGAAGTCCATGAAGGAACCTGTGGGCCCCACATGAAAGGCCATACTCTCTCCAAAAAGATCCTTAGAACAGGGTATTATTAGACCACCATGGAAACGGATTGTGTTCGGTACGTCCTCCGATGTCACGGATGTCAGATACACGGGGACATGATCAAGGCCCCACCCGTTGATCTTCATTCAATGGTAGCCCCGTGGCTTTTTTCCATGTGAGGAATGGATATGATCGGCCCAATCTCTCCAAAAGTCTCGAATGGACACCGGTTCATCCTGGTTGCCATCGATTACTACACAAAGTGGGTCGAAGCCGCATCCTACGCACATATCACCAAGAAAGTAGGGAACAAATTCCTCAAAAGCCACATTATCTGCCAATATGGGGTTCCAGAATCGCTCATCACTAATAATGCTACCAACTTGAATAATGACTTGATGACCCGGTTATGTCAAAACTTCAAAATCACTCACCGAAACTCAGTAGGCTACCAGTCGCAAATGAATGGAGCAGTAGAAGATGCCAACAAAAACATCAAGAGAATCCTCCAGAAGATGATCGACCATTACAAAGATTGGCATGAGAAGCTCCCTTTGGCACTCATGGCCTACTAAACCACAATGAGGGTCTCTACTGGGGCAGCACCATATGAGTTGGTCTACGGAAGTGAAGCAGTGCTCCTGGTCGAGATAGAAGTTTCTTCCTTGAGGGTGCTAATGGAAACTCAGCTAGAAGAGGCAGAATGGATCAAGGATCGATACGCTTAACTGTGCATACTGGATGAAAAACGGCTGGCCGCCGTCTGCCACGCTCAGTGCTATAAAAGGAGAATAGCTAAGGCGTTTCATAAGAAGGTGAGACCCCGAAATTTCCAGGTTGGAGACTTGGTATTGAAAAAGATCATCTCCAGCCAAGAAGGAGCTTGAGGGAAGTTCGCCCCCAATTACGAAGGGCCCTTCATAGTCAAGAAGGTCCTGACAGGGGGGGCACTATACTAGCAGAGATGGATGGGCAAGAGTTCCCCAACCCCGTAAATTCAGACGCAGTCAAACGCTACCTTTTGTAAATCAGAAGTTCTCCTTTTCTTTTAAGCAACAGGGAAGTCCATTTGCTATGAAAAGGAGGCCGTGAACTTTGGTTAAGGGTTATAAACTCGTTCCCTTTCTGAATCATCAAAATTCTAGCAAAAGGACTCATAAAGATTAGGCGGTTTAAATTGATATGATAAGAGGCCATCAATGCATTTTTCCACACACTATACCTTTTGTTATAACCCCATTACATTTCCCAACAAAATTGACGCAGTGATCACCATCCAAAATGGATAAAAGTAATTTTGGTAATGAAAGAGCAGAACAGGGGAAGAAAGAAAGTTTCTCAAAAAAAAAAATGAATGATGATGATTGATGCCTCTTGAAAGTCAATAGATTGTGCAAGTGATAGTATTGGGGCAAAAACTAAAAGCCCTGTATAGGTGTGAGTTCGTACAAAAAGGGAAGAAAAGAAAAAAAAGGAGGATAAGCCCATAAAGATCGAGAAAGGTGATCACCGGTAAACCCCCGAAACCGCACTACACTTTGAGCCTTCGATACCATTCCATTCAACAAAAAAAAAAATCCCGCAATCCAACCTCATTACAACCTGACCCAAAAAGTCATCTCTGATCAACGAAAACTGCCTATTCTGAGCTGAGTTCGATGTGAGAAAATTGATGATTCTTGAATGGGAATAAATACCTGAAATCCCTGAGCTTTCATCCTGATAAGCAGGCATTACCCTCAGCTTCAAGAAGGTCCCCCGTTATGAAAAAAAAAACGCATGACCCTAAGGGTGTGGTGAAAACTCGAAAGAGCAATGCGAGTAAAAAGATAGAGGCATGGCAAGATACAGATCTGTCGGTCCGGCAAAAACCTGTAAGGGCGTTGAGGCGCAAAAATGACAGAGCCGGGGTCGGTGAAAACCTACGCAAGCGCCAATGGCAAAAAGGGCAAAAAAAAAAAAAAACTACTACTTTCCATTCTCTCCTCAGGTGTATCTCGGCCATCAAGTAAACTGTTCCCAGGTCACGATAAGAAAAGACAAGGAGAGATTGTGGTCGTCAAAAGGGCATTTTCTCTAAATCAATAGGCCAAGAAGAAGGAATCACATGGGCTCCCGCCAAAGACACCCTAAGGGAAATCCCGTTCCAGGGAAGTAGTTCTCATCTTACAGTAGGAACAACCTCCCCTGTAATACATGTTAAACTAACAAAATGGTGCAGGAACAAGCACATGGGGACATGTCCCAAAGAAATGGTAGGATCCATTACAACCAAAACCATAATAATTTAGCTAATGTAAACATGTCTATAAATGCAGGGAATCCTGGAAGAAAGTCAAACGCCCTACATCATAGCACAAGGAGGAGAGAAAAAAAAAAAGAGAAGAGTCGCGTCAAGGACGAGGGACTACGATGTAACGATCCACGTCTCCATCTGAAGAATCCTCATCCAAGCCCCCAGCAGCAAGACTAACGAGACCAGAAGTAGCAAGCAACAGACCAGGCTCACTAAATGGCGGCATCACCAGCCCTCCTCCGGAAGGGCCGGCACTGGTAGAAGCCCCAAAAGAAGGAGGAGGTCCCTTTCCTGCGAAAGGGTGTGTACCATATCCCTCAACTGGACTATGAACGCGTCCCGCGGGTCACCCTCTACTGAAGAGGAAATGTCTCAGGATCCCTGAGGGCGTCTAAGTCCCCAGGAAACATCAACCAAAGAAGAGTCTCTCGCCCTGGACGCCTCCTCCAACTATCTCTCTAAATCACTCACTCAACCTCTGCTCGTCTCCAGCTGAGTCTCTAACTCACTCATGCGAGCGCGATAAAGTCTCTGCAAGCGCCTTGCCCTAATGATAGCAATAGCCAAAAGATCAACATACCCTACCGGAGGCAAGGGCAACTCTGGAAGAGGATCCCTGACCGTGGCACCCCCCAAAACATACTCTCGAAACCATCTGGTGTAATCAATAGTGGCTGTTGGAATGAAAGAGAATGGAGCGTCCGAAGTATCATACACCCCAAAAGTCTACCATTACTCTATCAACTCAGTCAATATGCCTTTCAGAACCTTGTCGCCAAAATAAGCCGGATAGCCTGTCACCATGGCAGTGTAAGGGACGTCCTGTGTTCGACCCAACTGACGGAGGACCCGAATACCAAAAAAGGGCACAACGCCCCTCAAGCCAATCAAAGGGATAAAAACCTTACTCGAAGTCTGTACCCACAGCGAGTCAACATTACTTAAACCCACATACCACTGAACCAAGTTGGACCTCCTCGTCTGAAGGAATGCCACCCATGCCAGCTAGGAATTGGGGTAGTCAACACCGTCAGTAATCTCCTACTGATACCTCACCAAAGCACAGATGGGATAAACCTCCAGGTACCGTATGTGACAGGTTATGCGATGAATGAACAAGTGCTCAAGAGCCCACAGCTGAAAGAGGGGTCGAGACCCTCTAAAAAAGGTATCCTCCCAGCTCTGAAACCGGAAAAAACTCACATATGTCTCACCCATAGCCAACGGAGCGTAAGAATACCCTCGGCGGATCGACAACAACAAGGAACAGAGTCTGCCATCCACCCAACCATCCCTCCGAGGGAACACCAAAAGACTCAACAAGATAAGGGCAAGCGCGTTCATCCGGGAATTGGGCCACTTCGTGAAAGTATGCCAAACACCAGGATAAGCAATCTGACTAGTACAAAACTCAAAGTGATCCAACAAAAAACCCACCTCCAGTGTCGGAAAAGCAGGGTGAGAGGCCAAATCTAGAGCCTGGCGTCTAAGCCCCAACTGACCAGAAATAACGGACATAAAGCCTTGAGGGAAGTCTGAGCCTACTATACCATCCTGACTGCTCCTCAAGCCCAACAAACGCCTATACTCATGAGGTGTCGGTGTCATCTCAAAATTGCTAAATCGGAATAAACACAGCTTAGGGCACCAGAAGGTGGTCGAGGCCTCAACCAAGCCCGATACCAGTCTCACAAAAAGAAGCGATCCCAGATACCCAAAAGCCCTACAAAAAATCTGTCGCTCCTCCTCATCATAGCTGGTGTACTAAGCCCAGAGTTGAGACATGACTACATTACCCTCCTCCGCTCCCACTCTCGGAGTAACCGGACCGCTACTGCTACCGCTATCGCCCCTAGCCGAGCTACCCCGACTGTTGCCGCCCTCCTCGAGCTCTATCTGCGGCGCCTTCCCGTGGCGCCTCCTGTCCGGACCGTCACCCCTGACCTCCGACATCCTGAAAAATGACAACATTCAAGAGAATCAATCAGTCACCATACGTGAAAAGCGCAAAGATAAATGCGTCAATGTATATACCAAAAAAAAAAGAACAAAAAAGAACCAAAAAAAAAGAGAGAAAAGAACAAAAAGAGAAAAAAAAAAAAAAAAAAAAAAAGGGGGGGGGGGGGGGGGGGAAAAGAAATTTAAAATTTCGAACGGTTTTTCAAGCTTTTTCCTCAAAAGTTTGATTTCAAAATTTCAAACCGATTTTTTGGGTTTTCTCCTTCAAAAACCCTAGTTCAAAAATTTTCTAACGGTTTTCAAGCTTTTTCCTCAAAAAGTTTGGTTTCAAAATTCAAAATCAGGTTCTCGGGTTTTCCCCTTTAAAAACCCCGTTTCACAATTTTCTAACGGTTTTTCGGGCTTTTTCCTCAAAAAGTCTCATTTCAAAATTTCAAATCGGTTTTTTTGGTTTTCTCCTTCAAAAACCCTTGTTCAAAAATTTTCTAACAATTTCCAAGCTTTTTCCTCAAAAAGTTTGGTTCCAAAAGTCCAAATCGGTTTCTAAGGTTTTCTCCTTCAAAAATTCTGATTCAAAAACTTTCTAATGGTTTTCGAAACTTTTTCTCAAAAGAATCTAATATTAAAACTTCGAACCGATTCCTCAGGTTTTTCCCCTTAAAAATCCCGTTTTAAAATTTTAAACCGGTTTCTTGGGTTTTTTCCTTCAAAAGCCCTGATTCAACATATTTTTACGGTTTTTCGAGCTTTTCCTTCAGAAAGCCTTCAAGGGTTTAATAGTTTCCTAGGCTTTCGCCTTCAAAAGCCCTGTTCTTCAAGTTTTCTAAAAATCGGTTTCCTGGGGCTTTTCTCTTTCAAAAATCCCACTCCCAAAAATTTCTCTAAAATTGCCGTTTCTCCGGGCTTTCTCCCTCAAAAGCCCCTTTCTCAAAAGGATTTGCCTTGCTGAAAGGTTTTAAAGCTAAGTGTTAAAATTTTTGAAAATTTTGGCAGAGTTTCACCTTAAAAAGTCATCACCCTGAAATTCCACAAGTCACAAACACAGCCCAGAATAATCCCAGACCTTCCACCACATCAGTCAAAACAATCTCACCCCCACGACACGCGTCCTGTCCTCAAACACAAATTTTAGGACAATTCCTTCAGCTTCCAAGATTTTTCGATCTCAATTTTATTTCCAAAATTTCACAAAAATTTCCAGAACGTTCGAGCGTGTCACCATAATTTTCTAAAAATGTTCTATGATTTTTCAACCTTCAACAGGACCCGTTTTCTAATTTTCTTTAATTTCTCCTATTTTTCATAATTTCCAAAAGTCCAAAAATTCAAAACATTTCAGAAAATTACGAAATTTCATACGTTTGTTCTACACATTTTTCTAAGGTTCTCGATGTAAAAATCACACACAAACGGTTAATGCCCAAGCCTGTAGAGGCAATTTTTCAAGTCCTGCAGGAAACCCACTTTCATAAATATGGAAAATCATTCAAAACGCATTCAAATCTCCACCAAATCACAAAAGCAATCTGATCATTTTGTTCTAAACATCCTAAAACATAAGGTTACGCAGATCATTTGCAAGAAATAGAGATGTATACTTCAAAATCGAAGAAACTATCGAAAACTAACGTTTGAAATTCTCCGGCGAAAACAAAGCTTTCCGGCGACAATGACATTCCTCGGCACATGCCCAACGTCTCCCAACACTCCTCTAACAATTCTCGAGCAAAATCCTTCAAAATCCTTCAGAGAGAATGGCGGAATCGAACTTGAACTCAAAAACGCAACACTGAAAACGCGAACCTACTCTGTTTATATGCCACATGTTGGCGCATGTAGCAGATGCGCTAACACAAAACTCAGACTCGCGCATGTATTACATGCATAAGGCTTAAACACACCAAGCGCGCGTGAAACACATGCGCCCGACGGATCAACTTTCCGCCAAAACCAGTTTCAAACTTATCGAGGTCCGAATTTGTTTCCAGGGTTTTCAAAAGCCAAATATCAAGCTTTCAACATTCACTCGCAAGAATTGAGTATCCTAAATAGAACCATGTCAAATCGACAACTCGATCCCCGACTGGAATGTAAAGCTTTTTCAATTCCAAAGCTTTCCAAACCAGCGACTCACAAAAGGTCCCAAAGCATTCTAAATTCACATGCACATCATCCCTTTGATCGCCTCGCTACCAAAAAGGGATTCTTACTTTGTTATTTTTCTGCCTTCAGCAAGCAAAGCTAGAAAAAGAGGGGCAGCTGTAAGCACCCCATTTTTGCCCGCTCGGCAATCTCCGGCCCAACTAGGTTCAATTTCCAACATCACAACACATGCATGTTCAAGACGAGCCTTACAATCTCAAAATCAACCAACTGGTCGCTTTTCAGGCCCACAAGGACTCGCTAGAGCCATAAGCACCATTATTCCAAGCAGCTTTCCGGACCAGGCGATCCCAGAAACCAACACCATCCAGGTGGCTTCCAGGGATTAGGCGATCTCGGGGACCAACACCTCATCAAATTCTAGACGGTTCACTTCTGGTGCCTGTTAGCCCACCAACATAAAATGTCTATCATTTGGTAGTTCTCCGAGACCGGGTGTTCTCAAATACCAACACCACCCTTCCAGGTAACTTTCTGGGACCAAGCATTCTCAGGAACCAACACCACCCTACAGGTAGTTCTCTAAGAATGGGCATTCTTGGAGACCAACACCGCACAGGTAGTTTTTTGAGACCAGACGGTCTCGGGAACCAACACATAGGTCAACATTCGCGCCTACTAGCCCGACTCGGTGAAAAATGACCAAAACTGCCCTTTGGGCCTCCAAGCACGTTTTAAGAAAGTTCAAAATCCCTCAAAACGATAAGTCCATCCTTCCAAAGTGTTGTTAAACCATTAGGCATCCCCCGTACGCCATTTGGTCCAAATCCGGTCCTATTTTAGCCCACTCCAGTTAAAATGACCATTTTACCCCTTAACACCTCAACACTGCACAAACCCCGCCGAACGGTAAAAGACTCTCCCAAAACCATCCCTGAACGACCTTACACGATTAACACAATACACCAAACCATCCTTAACCATTTCTAGCCAATCCCGGTCAAAATGACCGTTTTGCCCCTGGAAATCCAAACATGCCTCGAAACAACACCAGCCATGGGATTTCGAGCAAAGGGTTTCACCACATGCCCTTGTTTAACTCGAGGAGGACCCTATGACACTAAACTCACATGACTCGATAAGAGTTGCTTGGAGCATCTCGCAAACGCTCCACTTAAATTGTCTTTTCTCCCGATTCCCTAGTTACAATGCACCATCAACTGACTTGAGAAACGTGTAAATCAGGGAATTTTCGGAAGCTCGTCCGTAGATCTTTCCATCGATACGGCTCGATCAAATAAGTCACTTCTTGAAGCCCTCCATCGTACGGTGCGAAAACTATAACTTTCAGCAACCCCTGGAGCGTCTCGTAGACGCTTCACCAGGGTTGACTTTTTCTCTGATTCCCTAATCAAAACACACCGTCAAACGACTTGAGAAATGTGTAAATCTGGGAATTCCCGAAAGTATTTTCAGAGTACTTTCCCTAGGTACAGTCCAATCGAAAGGATCATTTCCCGAAGGCCTCGATCACAAAAATGACCACTTTCGAACACCCTCAAAGTGTATCACAGACGCTCCGCAAAAGTGTCCTTTTGGCACACTTCCCAAGACGATATCCCACGCTTCCAAACATAATTCAAACTTCTTGAAAACATGAAAGTTCATCGGAAGCACTAGGGGAACGTTCCGAATGTGATCGATTCCCCCGAAACCTTCCCAATTGACTCAATTATCGATGTAAAGTTTGGACGAACCTACCCGGTGATAGAACGTATGCTACATGCGCTCAAATTTTGATCAGATTGACCAACTTTCGATCAAAAGTCGAGATTTATCCAGTAAATGGGGTGCCACGTGTCATTCTGGTAATGGAACAGTACCTGCGCATGTTATACATGCGCAGGGTCAAATTTTGGCCAGACGCATATAGTACATGCGCTAGGCTTGTTCCAAAATCTTTATAAATACCAAACCACCCTTTGCATATTCTAACTCCGATTTCTGATGCGAAGCCCTGCTAAAGTCATGCCAGAACTGCGAGTCTCTATGCACACTTCATCCTTCCAACACTTAGCTTAGATTCCATCATCCCCAAGCCTATATACTTCACATATAAAGCCTTATACACCATCAAACACTCCCTACCAGCCCTCTAAGCCTCCTTGAAGTCATTCAAACTCCAATCAAAGCATCTTTGGAAGACTACAAGTGTGTTGAAGGCAAAAGGTGGTATCTCTTTTACATTTGTGTCTTCCCCCACTCTTCTCTCCTCCCTCCTAGCCTAATTAGGCTACTCTCTATTTTAATCCCCATCTTCAACCCCCTTTTCTTGCATGCTTGAGCCAAGAGGGCTCTTAGATCATGCCTAGAGGAAAGCAAGTGAGAGCTACCGTGTAAGGGGACCTCTCACTAGCCTACTTTAAGATGGTATGGCCTAGGAGCCCCTTATTTATGTGGTGTAGCCTAAAAGCCTTGTATATGATCATGACCCCTTGCATATTACTATTTTGATCATGTCTTGTGTACTTGACTTTATTTTTATGCTTATTGCCATGTGTTGACTTAAAGTTGACCCTTGTTGACTCAAGGTTAATTCCCATGTTGATTTTGATGATAACTAAACCTTGTGTTATTTTACTAATGAATCTACTTAGTGTGCAGATTAACAAAGTTCATAATTTAGACTTAAAGTTCAATCTTAAGTCTAATGCATGTCAAAGAGAATGCACAACGAATTCAAAGATCAAGCAATGAATTCAAAGAGCTATGCATTGAACCAAACAGAGGATTGACGCCTATCTCTACTTCAAACAAATGTTCTACATTCGAAGAGATTGAAGGTGTTCAAATAAAGCTTCTATCAAGTATGCATAGTTTCAATGAAGATTGATTAGCACTCAACATAGACTAAAGACTTCATCAGAACATGCAAAGAATAGTTGAAGAAGTGCAAAGATCAGTTGAAGATGAATTGACTATTCAGGAGATTGAATATGCTCAAGAGATGATTTCATCTAGTATGCAAAGATCAATTCAAGACAATATAATTGAAGTTGCTAAGAAGATGGCTCATAATGATTGTCTGATCTCTACCTGGAATCCAAGTGAAACATTCTTCTACAATGTAAAGAATCAATAAAGACTAGATGTATGAAGAGATTTCATCAAGTCTGCAAAAGTCTCAGTGAAGTAATTTTAATGAAGAATGAAGAATTGCTATCAAAGAGAAGAGCTTGGCAATGAAGCATTATGAAGCTCTACGTAATTGAGGAAGCTTGGCATTAAAGAAGATGTTCTACAATGAAAGAAGAAGCTTTGCAAATGAAGAAGAAAAGATCAACATTGATCTAATGAAGCTCTGATTGTTTGAGATTTAAGAGAAAATCAATATCCAATGATTGGTTCAATCCAAATTGAATAAAAGTTAACTCTGATGAGTTAAAAAGATTTGATTGATCATCATACCCCAAATAAATACTCCTTGAAGATCTTATACCTATGCTAAGATGATTTGAATCATTGGAAGATAGAATACAGATATCTGGGCAATGAGCGGACTCATTGAAATGATGAGTCGCCTTATGGTTACAGAGGGAAAAGGCCTGAAGACGAAATGATAAATGAGCGGACTCATGTACAATGAAGAGTCGCCTCTTAATCACAGAAGCAAAAAGTCTGGAGACCAAATAGACAAAGAGTGGACTCATTGAAATACAAAGTTGCCTCATGGAGACAGACGCAAAGGCTTGAACATGAAATGATTAATGAGTGGACACATGAAGACAAAGAGTCGCCTCATGACAACAGAAGTAAAAGGCTAAAGAATCGAATGAACAAAGAGTGGACTCCTAATAATGAAGTGTCGCCTCATAACAGCAGAAGCCAAAGATGTGAAGACAGAATGAACAAGGAGTCGCCTTATTGATATGAAGAGTGGACTCATGAAGTCAATAAACGACATCTGGTAAATGCAAAAGCAGAAAGTGTCGACTCCACAAATCTGGAGCCGACTCATTTGATATAACGGCTATTTTTCTTAACGTTATAACGGACTGGACGTGCATTAATGATCCCCAACAACCACTAAAGGATGGAATTAATACAAGGGTATATATATATGCTTCCAGCTGTATTTATACAAGTGATTGAAGACAAAAACAAGATCAACTGACTGAATCACTGATACACTCTAAATATTCTTCCCATTTTCATTCGTGAGCCTTAATTGTAAAATTTACTCTTGCTAGAGAGTTTGTTGTTACTTGTATACACTTGTAATTGAGAGTTTGAGAGTTCTCTTATGAAAGCAAAACTCTTGGAACTTTGAGTGGAGCTTGGACAAAACCACTTGGAGATTGAAGAGCTCGGTGAAGAGTTCTTTGTATAATGAGCTGAGCACCTTGTCAATTAGTAGCCCATCTTGTAATAGGTGATTACACAGTGGAAGAAGACTTCAAAGAGGTCTTAGGGTGAGGATGTAGACCACGGTTTGTGGTTGAACCTCGGTAAATCTGTGTCTCCCTTCTTTTGCTCTGTTTTCTTTATTTCCACTGATTACATTGCATCACATATTGTTTGACCACTATTACTTTGCTTAGATTAATTTTAATTAATCTTAACCAGTATCAATCTTTGAAAAACCCAATTCACCCTCCTTCTTGGGTTGCCTTTTGGACCAACACCATGTTCTACAATGCTTACATTACTCTTAGCTCCATGTTATTTCCAAACTCTATATTTCCTTCAAAAATTGTTCCAAGAGTTGGCTCCTTGAAGCTTAGGATGGGACTTTAGAAATCATGCCTTAGAAGATCCCCTACTAACCCCCTAACTCTCACTTTGGTATCATGACATTTTAACTTGCATAAGGGTTGCTTTCTAATTCCCTAATTTTAACGATTTCCATTCTCTCAAGTGTAATGGTTAGAATGGCCCCATGGAACCCTCTCTCGAGTGGTCTCCCTTTTGTTTGGCCATATGAACCCTCTCTTGATGGAATGGTTCTCTAGGAAAATGGTTTTCAAAATTCTTCTCCAAAGATGATTTCCAAAAATGCATTCTCTCCATCTTTGCATTAAAAATGGTGCTTCAAAAAGCTGTCCTCATGTTAATTTTTGGACCCTTTATACTCTTGTCAAAATTATGGTTATAATGGCCATGAGAAAACCTTCCTTGGAATGGTCTCCAAACACCAATCTTATAAACCATACTCTTGGCTAGAGTCAAAATTTTCATGGAAATGATCTTCAAAAGGGTTGTCCACCAAAGTCCATTGCATAACATGTTTTGTTTTCCAAAACTCTTTCCAAAAGTGCATTAAACCAACTTCCAAAACCATTTTCTAATTCAACCCTAGGTTAACTTGACCCCAGTTATCCAACCCTAGGTTAACTTGACCCTAGTTACCCAACCCTAGGTTAACTTGACCCTAGTTCACTCACCTTAGGTTAACTTAACCCTAGTTAGCTAACCTTAAGTCATCTTAACCCTAGGTTAACCTAACCCAAGTTAGTGAACCTTAGGTCACGCTTAACCATAAGCTAACCCAAGGTTCCAACTCATGAACCCTTTTTGAATGATCTTTCAATTTTAAACTATTCACATTACCCATTTCTCCAATACCCCCTACTCTTGTGATTTTAAAAAACCAACTCCATAAACTCTTCAATTATCCCTACACTCCACCTTCAAAATATTTCCAAAAATGCTTTCATAAGGTCATAAACCTAGGGTGTACCTAGGAGCACCCCCCCCCCCCCCAAAAAAAAATGGTTAGAGATTCCAAGAAAAAGTGATAAATCAAGAACAACCCCTAAGGTTGTCCATATTAGGATTTGAAACCCTTAGCCATTTCCAAAAACTACTTTCCAAAACTTATTCATCAAAACATTCCTCTAAGGTTTTCAAAGCAAGACTTCAAAAACACTTTCAAGTTCTCTTGAGTCATGTCAAAGCCTTGTTCCAAAACTCCCTTAAGGTGATCCAAGATCATTTTTAAAACACTCCACCATCCAAGTTCAAGTCAAAACTTCCAAGACCACAAAGAGTCTTCAACTTCCAAGACCACAAAGAGTCTTCAACTTCTAAAGAGCTCAAAGTGTCTTAAACTTTTCCAAAGACCTCCAAGAGTCTTAAACTTTTCCAAAGACCTCAAAGTGTTTTAAACTTTTCCAAAGACCTCCAAGTGTCTTAAACTTTTTCAAAGATCTCAAAGTGTATTAAACTTTTTCAAAGACCCCAAAGTGTTTTCAAACCTTCCAAAGGCCCTAATGCTCCTATTTTCCATCGGGCTCTTGCCCAAACTATGATTGATTTGATTCTCGTCAAATGAGATACATTAGCAACCTAAAATGGTGCGGTCATAACTTTTATTCCAACTCCAATCCTTTTTTCAAAAATTCTAATCAATTCAAAGTTCCTATTCCAAACTCTTCCAAAACCCTTATTATTTTCAAACTTCTTCCAAAAACTTGCATCATGCATCATCCATCTGAAAAGTGATAACTAAACCTCATTTTCAAAATTCTAAAGTAGATATTAAGTGGACAATTGTAACCGATTATTCTAGTGAGTGAACAAAGGGTGATTAGATATGTAGGTACAGAAAGGGCGGGGTAGGGTGATGATCTTAGAATATCTTCCCTACACATAACCAACCCCCGAACCATAGATTTCTGTTTTCAAATGACCAAAATGGGGTTATTTTCCAAAAGGGCTTAAACCTTTCCAAAGGTTGCCAAACAACCTATTTCCTTAAAAACCTCTCTTGAGGGAGTTTTCAAAACCTTTTCCAAAAAACCCTAATTTTAATCTTCGGATTAACACTTAGTTTTAGGTGCCCTAACTCACCTTAATCAAGTTAGGTGGTGACTCCTATTTTTCTGAAAAGCCCTTAGTCAAACCAATTTTCAAACCTAGTCGCATTTGTCCTTCTAGGAGGACGAGTTCTAGTGACAGAGTTCCATGTTTTAGGGTCTCCGAGCCGAAAGGACCTTGGACACCCAAAAAATCGGGGCGCGATACCATGCCTTAGAAAATCTCCCACTAACCCTCTAGCTCACACCTTGGCATCTTTGCGTTCCAACTTATATAAAAATGGTTTTCAAGCTCTCTAATCCCCAAGGATTGCATTCTCTCAAATTTGGTGGTTAGAATGGCCCCATGGAACCCTCTCTTGAGTGGTCTCCTTTTTATATTGGCTATATGAGCCCTTAAATTGTTAGAATGGTTCCCTTCTCTTTTTTTTTTTTTTTTTTGCACGAAAATGAGTTTCTAACTTTTTGATCCTTAAGGTTTTTATTCTCTAGAGTTTAGTGATTGGAATGGCCCATGGAGCCTTCTCTTGAGTGGTCTCTCTTTTATATTGGCCATGGAAACCCTAACTTATTAGAATAATTCCTTTCGAAAATGGTTCTCAAAATTCTTTTCCCAAAAATGGTTTTCAAAAAATTCATTATCTCCATCTTTATATTAACAATGGTTTTTCACAAGTTGTCATCACCATGTTAATCCTTGAACCCCATACTCTTGTCAAGATAATGGTCATAATGGTCATAAGTAAACCTTCTTTGGAATGGTCTCCAAACATCAACCATATAAACCATACTTTTGGCTAGAGTCAAATTTTTATGGAAATGATCTTCAGAAAGGTTGTCTATCAAAGTCATTTGCATAACATAACTTGTTTTTCAAAACCCTTTTCCAAATGCATTAAATCACCTTTCAAAACCATCTTCCAATCCAACCCTAGATTAACTTGACCCTAGTTGTCCAACCCTAGGTTAACTTGACCTTAGCTATCCAACCCTAGGTAAACTTAACTCTAGTTGTCTGTCGTGCCCCGGTTTATAGGTCCAAGTCCAAGGTCCTTTTGGCTTGAAGACAAAAGCACGAAAGTCTATCATTAGAACTCATCCTCCTAGGAAGACAAGTGTGACTAGGTTTGAATTAGAAATTGATTTGATTAAGGGCTTTTTAGAAAGATAGGTGTCGTCACCTAACTTGATTAAGGTGAGTTAGGGCACCTAAAACTAAGTGTTAATCCGAAGATTAAAGCTAGGGTTTTTGAAAAAGATTTTTGAAAACTCCCTTAATAGAGGGTTTTAAGAAATAGGTTGTTTGGCAACCTTTGGAAAGATTTAAGCCCTTTTGGAAAATAACTCCATTCTGGTCATTTTAAACAAAAATCTATGGTCCAGGGGTTGGTTACGTGTAGGGAAGATATCCTAAAATCATCACCTTACCCCGCCCTTTCGGTACCTACATGTCTAATCACCCTTTTGTTCACTCACTAGAATAGCTGGTTACCATTGTCCACTTAATATCCACTTTAGAATTTTGAAAAAAGGGGTTTAGTCATCAGTTTTTGGATGAATGATGTGTGATGCAAGTTTTTGGGAAAAAGATTGAAAACAGGGGAGTTTTGAAGGAGTTTGAAATAGAAACTTTGAATTGATAGAAGTTTTTGAAAAGGGGACTGGAGTTGAAATAAAAGTTATGACCGCACCATGTTAGGTTGCCTACGTATCTCATTTGGCAAGAATCAGGTCATTCGTAGTTTAGGCAAGAGCCCGATGGAAAATAGACGCATTAGGGCCTTTGGAAAGTTTTGAAGACACTTTGAGGTTCTTGGAAAAGTTTAAGACACATTGAGGTTTTTGAATAAGTTTAAGACACTTTGAGGTCCTTGGAAGAGTTTAAGACACTTTGAGGTCTTTCAAAAAATTTAAGACAATTTGAGGTCTTTGGAAAAGTTTAAGACACTTTGAGGTTCTTGGAAAAGTTTTAGACACTTTGGGATCCTTGGAAAAGTTTAAGACACTTTGAGGTCTTTAGAAAAGTTTAAGACACTTTGAGGTCTTTGGAAAAGTTTAAGACACTTTGAGGTCTTTAGAAAAGTTTTAAGACACTTTGAGGTCTTTGGAAATTTTGACTCGAAATCGGATGGTAGAGTGCTTTGAAAATGTTTTTGGATCAACTTATGGGAGTTTTGGAAAAATGCTATGGAATGACTCAAGAGAACTTGAAAGCGTTTTTGAAGTCTTATTTTGAAAACCTTGGAGGCATGACTTTAGAATGTTTTGATGAATTAGTTTTTGAAAGTGGTTTTTGAAAATGGCTAAAGGTTTGGAATTCTAATATGGATAACCTTGGAGGTTGTTCTTGATGTGTCACCTTCCTTTAGGATCCCTAACCATAAGAGGGTTAGGGATACCTTGGGGTTGTAAGGTCTTGAAAACGTTTTTGGAAATACCTTGGTGTTGGATTTTGAAATCTTAAGAGCATTGAAGGTTTTAGAAAAAATGGGTAATGAGTATAGTTTAAAATTAGAAGATCATTCAAAAAGGGTTCATGAGTTAGAACCTTGAAGCATACTAACCTAGATTGGATTAGCCTATGATTATAGGTGACCTAAGGATAAGTTGAACTAGGGTTGACTAGCTAGAGTTAAGTTAACCTAAGGTGAGTGAACTAGGGTTAAGTTAACCTAGAGTTTGATAACTAGGGTCAAGTTAACCTAGAGTTGGAAGACTAGGGTCAAGTTAGCCTAGGGTTGGTCAACTAGGGTCAAGTTAACCTAGGGTTGAATTGAAAGATGATTTTGAAATGTTGTTTGATGCACTTTTGGAAAGAGTTTTGAAAAACAAAACATCTTATGCAATGGACTTTGACAGGCATTCTTTTTGAAGATCATTTCCATGAAAATTTTGACTCTTAGCCAAGAACCTGGTTTACATGGTTAGTGTTTGGAGACCATTCCAAGGAAGGTTTCCTTATAGCCATTATAACAATTATCTTGACAAGAGTATAAGGGGTCAAAAATCAACATGATGACAACTTTTTGAAGCACCATTTTTAATGCAAAGGTAAAGATAATGCATTTTTGAAAATAATCTTTAGAAAAGGATTTTGAAAATAATTTTTCAAGGAAACCATTCCATCAAGAGAGGGTTCCTATGGCCAAACAAAAGGGAGACCACTCAAGAGAGGGTTCCATGGGACCATTCCCAACACTACACTTAAAAGAATGGAAATCTTAGAAATTAGGCAGCTAGAAAACAATCCTGATACAAGTTAAAATGCCATGATGCCAAAGTGAGAGTTAGAGGGTTAGTAGGGGATTTTCTAAGGCATGATTTCTAAAATTCAATCCTAAACTTCAAGGAGCAAACTCTTGGAATAATTTTTAAAAGAAATATAGAGCTTGGAAATGACATGCAGCTAAGAGTAATGTACACATTGTAGAACATGGTGATAAGCATAAAAATGAAACCAAGCACACAAGGCATGATCAAAATAGTAATATGCAAGGGGTCATGATCACATACAAGGCTTTTAGGCTACACCACACAAACAAGGGGCTCCTAGGCTATATCATCTTAAAGTAGGCTAGTGAGAAGTACCCTTACACGGTGGCTTTTACTTGCTTTCCTCTAGGCATGATCTAAGAGCCCTCTTGGCTCAAGCATGCAAGAAAGGGGGGGTTAAAGATGAGGATTAAAATAGAGAATAGCCTAAGTAAGCTAGGAGGGGGAAGAGAAGAGTGGGGGAAGACAAAAATGTAAAAAGAATACCACCTTTTTCCTTTAATACCCTTGTAATCTTCAATGGATGTCTTGATTGGAGCTTGAAGGACTTCAAGAAGGCTTAAAGGGCTGGAAGGGAGTGTTTAATAGAGTATAAGGCTATGTAGGTGAAGTGTATAAGCATGAGGGAGGTGTAATCTAACCTAAGTGTTGGAGGAGTAGAATGTGTATGGAAATTCGAGGTTCTAGAGTAGTTTCAACAGAGTTTCGCATCAATTTCGGAGGTGAAATATGTAAAGAGGGGGGGGGGGGGGTCTAGTATTTATAGGCATTCTAAAACAGGCTTGGCACATGTGCTACATGCGCTGCCCAAAATTTGACCTGGCACATGTAGCATATGCGCATGTACTATTCTATTGCCAGAATGACACGTGGCACCCTGTGTACTGGTTAAATCTCAACCGTTGACCAAAATTTGGTCGATCTGATCAAAATTTGAGCACATGTAACATACGCTCCAACACCAGGAAGGTTCGTTTAAATTTTGTCTCGATAATTGAGCCAACCGAAAAGGTTTCAGGAAAATCAGCCGCACCCGAGATGCTCTCCTAGGGCTCCCGATGAACTCTCATGTTTTCGAAGAGACCGAATGGTGTTTGGAAGTGTGAGATATTATCTTGGGAAACGAGCATAAGAGGACAATTTTGTGGAGCGTCTGCGATATGTCACGCCCAAATTTTTCGCACTCAAGGAATACACACACAAGCAGAAAAAACACTGTACTCTCTCGTTAAAACTCACCCTCCTAGAAGAATGAGTACGACTAGGTTTGAATTGAAAATTGATTTGAATAAAGGGCTTTTGAAAAAAAATTTGGAGTCACCATCTAACTTGATTAAGGTGAGTTAGGTCACCTAAAAACTAAGCATAATCCGAAAACTACACTTAGAGTTTTTGAAAATGATTTTGAAAATATCTCCTCCAGAGAAGGTTTTTAAGAAAAACAGGTTGTTTGGCAATTTTTGAAAAATATTCATCCCTTTTAGAAAATAATTCCATTTTGGTCTTTGAAATTAGTGATCTAGGTTCGGAGGTTGGTTACGTATAGGGAAAAAGCACAAAGCCATCACCCTACCCCGCCCTTTCGGTACCTACATGTCCATCTACCCTAGATTCACCTATGAGAGTCTTCAACTAACTATAGTTCAATCCTATCCACTTTGAAAAAGGATTTTTGAAAAGAAACTAACATGATATATGATATACAAGTGTAAGAAAAGAGACTTGACTTGGAAATAGATTTGAAAAGAATTTGATTTGATTTGAAAAGAAAGAGATAGAAGCTTCAATTTGGAAAAAAGTTTTGAAAATTGAAATTGAAGATTAAAAATAGAAATAGATCATGGAATTGGAAACTTGAAGAAAATTGTAGGATTAGAGATTGGAAAGAAGTTGTAGAAATAGAAATTTGAAACATGTTGTGACCGCACCCATGAGGGTTGCTTACGTATCCTTTTGGAGGAATCAGGTCAGTCATAGTTCGGACAAGAGTCCAATTGAAAATAGAAGATATGATTGGAAGAAAGAGATTGAATAGAAAATTAGATTGGAAGATTGAGAGATTAAAATTTGATTGGAAGATTTGACTTTAGAAAACTTGGTTTTAGGAAACCTAGACTTAAGAATTTAGAAAAGAAAGACTGGATTTGACTTGGAAAGATTTTAGAAAAGAATTGACTTGAATATTGGACTTGGAAGATTAGGAAACTTGGAATTAGGAAAGATGTTGATTTAGGAAAATTTCAACTTAGGAAAATTTTAGGTTTAGGAAAGTTTTCACATTATGAACGTTTCAACTTAGGAAAGTTTTGGAATTAAGAAAACTTCAACTTAGGAAAGTTTTGAATTTGGAAAGCTTAGAATTTTAGAAAGATTTGAATTTAGAAAGCTTTAGAATTTTTAGAAGATTCAAAGTTTGAGTTTTCGAAAGATTTGAAAATCTAGATTCGGGAGTTAAAGTTTGAAAAGGATGTGGAATTAAGAAAGGTTAGAATGAGGAAAGGTTTAGACTTTGAAAGATTTGAAATTTAGGAAAGTTTAGAACTTAGAAAATTTTGGAGTTTGAAAGTTTCAAATTTAGAAAGTTTAGGACTTAGAAAGTTTTAGAGTTTTAGAAAATCTTAAGATTAGGAAAGGTTTGAAATTAGGAAAGATTTGAAAACTTAGATTTAGAAAGTTAAGATTTGAAAAGGGGTAGAATTAGGAAATGGTTGAATTGGGAAAGATGTGGAAGTTGAGTTTTAAAATTTGGGAAAGATTTTTACATTCAAGTTTTGGAAACTTAAGATTTAGGAAAGTAGAAGATTAGGAAGGAGTTGAATTAGGAAAGATTGGGATTTTGTTTCTAAGAGGAAGTGGTTCTGATTTTGTTTCCAAAAACGGAGAACAGGATCTAGTTTCCTAAACGGGAGATTGGATTTGGTTTCCTAAAGGGGAGATTGGATTTGACAAGGATTTGGAAATGGAGGTTTTTAAAAACCCTAAATTTGGAAAACTATAGTTTTGACATAGAAATTAGGTTTTCGAAATATGTATAGTTTTGATGTGAAATAAGAGGTTTTGGAAACCTAAGTTTTAAGGCAAGATTGAAAATCATGTTTTTGGAAAGGAAATTAAGGTTTCCTAATTGTTGGCTCTAGGACTTGACTTGGGCTCTAAGGAAAGAGTTTTTGGAAAGTGTGTTTTTGGAAACCAGTTTTCAGAAAGAAATCCTAGAGAGGAGTTTCTAGAAGAAAGATTTTGGAAAGAGAGTTTTTAGAAAGATTTTTGCAAGGAGATTGTTGGAGAGAGTTTTTTTTTAGAAAAGAGATTTAGGGGGGCGTTTTTAGAAAGTGGATTTTGAGGAGAGTGTTTTGGAAAGGAGTTTAAAAATAGATTTTTGAAGAGAGCTTTTGAAAACAATTTTGGGAGGAAGAGTTTTTGGAAAGCACGCTGAAAAAGGAAGTTTTAGGAAAATAGATTTTTGAAAATAGAGTTTTTTGGAAAGTATGAAAACGTCTCACTTTCCTAAAGAGATTCTAACTATAAGAAGGCTAGAACCACTTTAAGAAAGTGGTTTTGAAAACAACAAGGAGTTGAAAATATAGACCATGTTGGTTACTTTAAATATAACACTTTCCTAAAGCAACCCTAGCCATGGAAAGGCTAGAATCATCCTACGATTGTAATTTTGAAAATAAGTTTTGAAAAAGAAGATTTTGATGCAATTTTGAAAACAAGTTTGAAAAAAAATTTGAAAACAATTTTTGGAAGAATGCAAGATAATGATATGCACAATGCAAATTGGGGTCGTGAACATACAAGGTTAAGGCTTCACCACATAATCAAGGGGGCCGAACCCACGTGGTCTCTGGTTAGACTAAAAGAAAGCCCCCGACACGGTGACCCTCCACTAGTCTAATCCTACACATGGACCGGGAGTCCCCTTGTTTCAAGCATGCAAAGAAAGGGGGGGAAAGAGACGGGGGATTAAAATAGAGAAAACCCAAGTTGGTTAGGAGAGAGAAAAGAGAGGGGGGAAGTACGGAAATTTAAATAGGAAACCTACCTTGTATCTTCTTTATTTTGCTTAGCTTTGCGCACTTTACTTTGCTTGTCTTGCTTCAATCTTCACTTCAATCTTTAAGAGTTCGTCTTCAATCTTTGAACTTTCAGATTGCAGCCCTTCAAGTCTTCAAAGGAGGGTTAGAGGCTAGTGTATAAGTGTATGAGAGTGTATAGGAGGTTAGGGTTTGGTGTATGGTGGTTAGGGTTTGGAAAACCTAGAGAAGCTAGGGTTTTGGGAGTGTACGAGCTCTATATATCAAATATTATGGTTTTCAGACGAAGTTTGCAGACCTCTTTCACGCTGGAAGAGGCTCTGTATTTATAGAGAGAGGAATGCACTAGCGCCTGTTGTAGTGGCGCTAGGCCAAAAATTGCACTGGCGCCAGGCCAATTTTTGGCTTGGCGCCAACCATTTAGGAAATGTTTAAGGTTGTATCTTGGGAAGATTTGGGCGCCTATACTAGTGACTACCATGTAATTTCTAGCTTGGCTTCACTAGGAGTGACTTCGAAA
>CM065377.1:41156682-41421682 GCA_033060915.1 Euryodendron excelsum | reverse complement strand
GAAGAATCAAAATGGAGTTATTTTCCAAAAGGGCTTGAATCTTTCCAAAGGTTGTCAAACAACCTATTTTCTTAATAACCCTCTTTTAAGGGAGTTTTCAAAAATCTTTTCCAAAAACCCTAGGTTTAATCTTCGGATTAACACTTAGTTTTAGGTGCCCTAACTCACCTTAATCAAGTTAGGTGGTGACTCCTATTTTTCTACAAAGCCCTTAATTAAACCAATCTTCAATTCAAACATAGTCGCACTTATCATTCTAGGAGGACGAGTTCTAGTGACAGAGTTCTGTGCTTTTGGTCTCCGAGCCGAAAGGACCTTGGACATCTAAAAACCAGGACGCGACAAAGTGGATATAATTGAATATTGGATAATTGAAGATTCTAAATGTAGGTACCGTGAGGGCAGGATAAGGTGATAGCCTTGTGTATCTTTCCTATACATAACCAACCTCCGAACCTAGAATCACTATTTTCAAAGACCAAACATAGAGTTATTTTCAAAAAGGGCTTAAATCTTTTTAAAGGTTCCCAAATAATCTGTTTTGTTCAAAAAAAAAAAAAAAACACCTTCTTTTGAGGAAGTTTTCCAAAACCTTTTTTAAAAATGCTAAGTTGAATATTCGGATTGCACTTAATTTTAGGTGACCTAACTCACCTTAACAAAGTTAGGTGGCCACTCCAAATCTTTTCTGAAAGCCTTATTCAAATCAATTTTCAATTCAAATATAGTCGCACTTGTCCTTCTAAAAGGATGAGTTCTACTGAGAGAGTACCGTGTTTTTCGCACTTGTCCTCTTGAGTGCGAAAAATCAGGGCATGACAACTGTTCGGTGGAGGAGCCATCGACATTCAATACCTAGTCATTCTTAGTGTTGTCTTGATTGGGTTGGTTATTTGGGTAGGTTATAAATTCTGCTATGAAATTTGCTAAGGTTTGGCCCTTTATCGCCAATTGCGATTGATACTAGATGTCAAATTAGCTGAGTTCGACCGAACACTTCACTAGTCAACTTAAGGTTTCCGACTTGTGAAGTACTTTCTAGAGTGGCTAATTGGTAAGAACTACGATGGTATGCGCTTGAAAGTAAGGTCTAAGTCTGCGTACAACTGTCAACAGGGCGAAGGCAATCAACTCCATTTTTGGGTATCTCTCTTTAGCCCCTTTAAGGGCTTTGCTACTGTAGTAGGCTTGTTTTTGCACTCCTTCATCTTCTCTTACTAGGGCTGAGCTCACTACTATCGCCGAAACTGCCAAATAGAGGTAGAGGTCTTCCCCTGTGATAGTTTGACTAAGTAGCGGGACTGAACCTAAGTACTGCTTGAGCTGTCGAAAGGCACTTTCACACTTTTTTGTCCATTCGAATACCTTACGCAAAATTTTAAAGAAGGCAAGACACTTGTCTGTGAATCTTGAGATGAATATGTTCAGGGTTGCCACTTTGTCAGCCAATCTTTGGAAGTCTTTGATCATCTTTGGGGCTTGCTTGTCTAGTATTGCCCTGACCTTCTTTGGGTTGGTTTTGATTCCCCTCTCAGAGACCATGAAGCTGAGGAACTTTTCAGATGCTACTCCAAACGCAGACTGGGTAGGGTTCAACTTCAAGTTATAGCTTCTTAGGGTTTGGAAGGTTTCCTTCAAGTCCTACATATGGTCAGATGTTCGTTTGCTTTTGACTAACATGTCATCCACATAGACCTCCACGTTTTTCCTGATTTGAGACTTGAACATTTTATTCACCAACTGTTGGTACGTTACCACTGCATTCTTCAAATCGAACGGTAACACTTTGTAACAGTACAAGCCCCTGTCTGTGATGAAAGAGGTGTGCTCTTGGTCCTGTTAGGCCATTTTGATCTGATTATATCCCGACAAGGCGTCCATGAATATGAGCATCTCGTACCCTACCGTGAGGTCTACTAGGAGGTTGATCGTTGGTAGGGAAAAACTATTTTTCAGGCATGCCTTATTGAGGTCGGTGGAGTCGATACACATCCTCCACTTTTCATTGACCTTTTTCACCATCACTACGTTGGATAGCCAGGTTGGGTACTAGGCTTCCTGAATAAACTTGGCGTTGCAAGTTTGTCCACCTCTTCAGCTATAGCCTTGTTGCGTTCTCGGGTGAAACTCCTCCTTTTCTATTTTATTGGTTTGATCCCAGCTATGATGTTCAAGTGATGGGCCACTATCTAGGGGTCGATGCCGGGCATATCTTAGTGTGTCTAAGTGAAAACGTTTGCATTCTGTCTAAAGAATTCCTTCAATTCCTCCTTTAGTTGGTCGGGAGTAGCTGTTCCTATCATAACCACTCTATTCTGGTTAGGTAGGTCCTTCACAGGCTCTCTTCTCCTGACCTCCTCTTCATCTCTGACTTCGAGCTCTTCTACTACTATAAGCACCCCATTTTTGACTGCTCGGCAATCTACACTCCGTCCAGACTTGTTTTCAAGTCATTTTTGGGCATATTCCAATCGAAACCAATTCTCTAGGTCCAAATTCCGTCTTTCCATCGCTTCGTGGGCTTGTCAGGCCCAAATAGAGGCAAAATGACCAAAATGCCCTTAGGGGCATTGTCCTTTCTTATTTCAATTCCAATCCCTCTCTCGAGACAGTTTATTCCTCGAGACGGTCCGAGTAGCAAAACTACTCACAAAACCGTTAGAGTGGCGAAAACACTCACAAAACCGTTAGAGTAGCGGAAATACTCACAAAACCGTTAGAGTGGCGGAAATACTCAAAACCCAGGCACGTCTCTTCGGAGACGGTAAGACCCCTTTCCAATCCCTCTCTCGAGACAGTTTATTCCTCGAGACAGCTCCAATCCAGGCACGTCTCTTCGGAGACGGTAAGACCCCTTTCCAATCCCTCTCTCGAGACAGTTTATTCCTCGAAACGGTCCGAGTAGCAAAACTACTCACAAAACCATTAGAGTAGCGGAAATACTCACAGAACCGTTAGAGTAGCGGAAGTACTCACAGAACCGTTAGAGTAGCGGAAGTACTCACAGAACTGTTAGAGTAGCGGAAATAGTCTACTCACAGACCCGTTAGAGTAGCGGAAGTACTCACAGAGCCGTTAGAGTAGCGGAAGTACTCACAAATCATCAACCCCATCCGAGTAGCGGAAATACTCCCAAATCATCAACCCCGTCCGAGTAGCGGAAATACTCAACCCCGTCCGAGTAGCGGAAATACTCAACCCCGTCCGAGTAGCGGAAATACTCAACCCCGGCCGAGTAGCGGAAATACTTAACCCCGTCCGAATAGTGAAAATACTCACACCGTTAGAGTGGCGGAAACACTCAAAACCTAGGTCAACACCAGTGGCTGTTAGCCCACTTCGGTGGAAAAGGACCAAACTACCCTTAGGACCTTTTCCGAAACTTTTCGGTTAGGATGACCATTTTGCCCCTAGGCATCCAAACGCCCCGAGAACCACACCGGCTCTGGATATCAAACCGGTAACCTCCTGAGAATACTTTTTATAGTGTTCTCAACCTCCCCTTCTCTTTCCGGATCATTCCGAGTCAGTTCCGGCTAACCCGGTACAAAATGACCGTTTTGCCCCTGGAGGGCCGGTCTCCTTCTTTAACCACACCGGCTCTGGGTATCAAACCGGTAATGTCCTGAGAACACTTTTTATAGTATTCTCAACCTTCCTTTACCTTTCCGAATCATTCTGAGTCAGTTCCGGCCAACCCGGTACAAAATGACCGTTTTGCCCCTAGAGGGCCAGTCTCCTTCTTCGACCATACCGGCTTTGAGTATCAAACTAGTAATGTCCCAAGAATACTTTTTATAGTATTCTCAACCTTCCTTTACCTTTCCAGACCATTCCGAGTCAGTTCCGACAAACCCAGTACAAAATGACCGTTTTGCCCCTAGTGGGCCGATCTCCTTTTCCGACCACGCCGGCTCTGGGAATCAAGCCGGCAACCTCTGGGAACATTCTAAATAATGTTTCCAGATTCCAAATCTTTTTTCGGGACAATCCGAGTTCGCCCCGGCAGTTTCTTAGTCCGATTGACCGTTTTGCCTCTAAAGGCTCGGTCGACCTTTCCGACACATCCAATCTTCATTTTTCAAGTCAAATATCTCCAGGACACTATTTTAAGTGTTCCTGCTCCTTTCTGGCCTTTCGGGTCATTCCCGGCTCCTCCAAATCATTCTCGGACTTTTTGGAGTCACTCCTAGTGAAGCCAGGCTAAAAATTGCATGGTAGTCACTAGTACAGGCACCCAAATCTAGTCAAAGATACGTTGCTTGCCGACCTTAAATCTTTCCTAATTGGCTGGCGCCACTAGTAGTGGCGCCAAGCCAAAAAATGGCCTGGCGCCACTCCTAGTGGCGGCAGTGTAGAATTGGGCCTGGCGCCACTACAACAGGCACCAGGTTTATCTTCCCTCTATAAATACAGAGCCTCGTTCAACGTGAAAAGGGTCTGCAAACTTAACCTAAGAATCCTATATTTCAATATACAAAGCTTGAGCATCTCCTAAACCCTAGCCTCCCTAGGTTTTCCAAACCCTAGCCTCCTATACACTCATACACTCATACACTCATACACTAGCCTTCAACCACCCTTCGAAGACTTGAAGAGCTACCATCTAAAGCTTGAAGACAACCCTTGAAGACTGAAGGAGAAGATCAAGACGAAGACCGAAGATCGAAGACCGCACGACGCGCAAATAACAAGATACAAGGTAGGCTCCCTATTTAAATTTCCGCATTCCCCCCTCTCTCTTCTCTCTCCAACCCACTTGGGTTTTCTCTATTTTAATCCCCCATCTCTTTCCTGCCCTTTCTTTGCATGCTTGAAACAAGGGAATTCCCGGTCCATGTGTAGGATTGGACTATTGGAGAGTCACCGTGTCGGGAGCTTTCTTCTAGTCTAACCAAAGACCACGTGGGTCCGGCCCCCTTGATTATGTGGTGAAGCCTTAACCTTGTATGTTCACGACCCCAAATTGCATTGTGCATATCATAGTCTTGCATCTTCCAAAATTCGTTTTCAAAAAGTTGTTTTCAAAAATTGTTTTCAAACTTGTTTTCAAAATTGCATCAAAATCTCTTTTTCAAAAACTTGTTTTCAAAACCACAATTCTAGGGTGATTCTAGCCTTTCCATAGCTAGGGTTGCTTTAGGAAAGTGTTATATTAAAAGTGACCTTTTGGTCTATATTTTTCAAATCTTGTTGTTTTCAAAACCGCTTTCCTAAAGTGGTTCTAACCTTCTTATGGTTAGAATTGCTTTGGGAAAGTGAGATGTTTTTACACCTTTTAAAAACTCTCTTTAAAAATCTCTTCCTAAAAATCTCTTTTTCAACATACTTTCCTAAAACTCCCCTCTTCAAAATTGTTTTCAAAAACTCCCTTCTCCAAATCTGTGTTTCAAAACTCTTCTTTTCAACTCCTCTCCAAAATCTTTTCTTCAAAATCCACTTTCTAAAAACGTTTCCCACAACTCTTTCCAAAAACCCTCTTCCCAAAATTTTTTTTCTAGAAACTCTCCTTTAGGATCTTCTTTCCAAAATCTACGTTTCTAAAAACGCACTTTCCAAAACTCCTCCTCTTTAAAATATTTTTCCAAAAACTCCCTCTTCAAACACACTTTCCAAAAGTTCCTCCCTAGGATTCCCTTCTAGAAAACTTTCGTTTCCAAAACGCACTTTCCAAAAACTCTTTTCTTAGAGCCTAAGTCAAGCCCTAGAACTCACAATTAGGAAACCCTAATTTTCTTCCCAAAAACATGATTTTTGAACTTTGCCCCAAACCTAAGTTTCCAAAATCTCTTGTTTTCTACATCAAAACTGTACATGTTTCCAAAACCTCTTTTCCACGTCAAAACTATAATCTAGGGTTTCTAGAATCTCCCTTTCCAAATCCTTGCAAAATCCTATCTTCCCTTTAGGAAACCAAATCCAATCCTCTGTTTTTGGAAACAAAATCAAACCTTCTCTTTTAGAAACCAAATCCAATCCCTTCCTAATCCAAACCTTTCTTAATTCAATTCCTTCCTAAACCATAAGTTTCCTAAATTTAAACTTTAAACCTTTCCTTAAATTTTAAAATCCAACTCTTTCTTAATTCAAATCCTTCCTAATCTTTCACTTTCCTAAATCATAAGTTTCCTAAACTTGAACATAAAAATCTTTCCTAAGTTTTAAAACTCAACTTTCAAATCTTTCCTAATTCAACCCTTTCCTAATTCTACCCCTTTCCAAAATCTTTTTCAAATCCAAGCTTTCAAATCTTTCCTAAACTCAAACCTTTCCTAATCTCAAGATTTTCTAAAACTCTAAAACTTTCTAAATCTTGAACTTTCTAAATTTCAAATCTTTCCAAATTCTAAACTTTCCAAAACTTCAAAATCTTTTCAAATCTAAGACTTTTCTAAACTCAAAACTTCTTTCTTAATTCAAACATTTCCTAAACTGAAAACCTTCCTTTTTCAAACCTTTCTTAAAACGGAACTTTCTTATTTTCAAAACTTCCTTGTTTTCAAAACTTTCCAAAATCAAAACTTTCCTTTTTCAAACATTTCTAAATTCGAAATTTTCTTAATTCAAAACTTTCTTAATTCAAGACTTTTCTAATTCCAAAGCTTTCCTAAAATGAAACTTTTCTAATTTCAAAACTTTCCTAATTTCGAAACTTTCCAAAAATGACACTTTCCTAATTCGAAACTTTCCTAATCTAAATTTTTTCCAAATTCCAAGTTTCCAAATCTTTCCAAATCTTCCAAATCCAACATTCCAATCCAATCTTTCTTAATCTCAAGTCTTTCCTAAGTCTCATCTTTCTTAAGTCTAGGTTTCCTAAACCTCCATCTTTCCACAACCAAGTCCTTCCAAAATCCATCTTTTCAAATCAAAGTCCAATCTTTTTCAAAATTCCAATTTCAAATCTCCTTTTCTAATTTCAAATCAAATTCAATGTCCAATTCAAGTTCCTTCTTCAATCCACTCTTCTATTTTCAATCGGACTTCGGTCCGAACTACGACTGACCTGATTCCCCCAAATGGATACGTAGGCAACCTTCATAGGTGCGGTCACAATACTTTTCAAACTTTCAATTCCACCCTCATGGGTGTGGTTTCCAAAATCTTTCCAAATTTCAAATTCCAATCAATTTTCAAATTTCAATTTCAAAATTTCTATTTTCAAATTCCTATTTCCAAGTTTTCAAAGTTTCCAATTTCAATTCCATCTTTTCAAATCTATTTTCAAATCAAATCAATTTCTTTTCAAATCAATTTCTATTTTCCAATTCTTTCATCTTGCACTTGCATATCATGCATCATGCTGAATTAGTTTTCAAACATTGTTTTTCAAAGTGAATGGGGTTGAACATGAGTTAGTTAAAGACTCTCATAGGTGAATCTAGGGTAGATTGACATGTAGGTACCGAAAGGGCGGGGTAGAGTGATAGCTTGGTGCGTCTTCCTTACACGTAACCAACCTCCGAACCTAGGATCACTGATTTCAAAGACCAAAAGGAGTTATTTTTCTAAAAAAGGGCTAAATATTTTCCAAAGGTTGCCAAACAACCTGTTTTTCTAAAAAACCCTCTCTCGAGGAGATATTTTCAAATCGTTTTTCAAAAACCCTAAGTGCAGTTCTCGGACTATTCTTAGTTTTTAGGTGACCTAACTCACCTTAATCAAGTTAGGTGGCGACTCCAAATCTTTTCTTAAAAGCCCTTTATTCAAACATGTTTTCAATTCAAACCTAGTCGCACTCATTCTTCTAGGAGGGTGAGTTCTAACGAGAGAGTACAACATTTTTCCCACTTGGGTGAGTATCCCTCGAGTGCGAAAAATCTGGGCGCGACAACTACCAAGGTCTTTTTATCTACCTCCTTTTTCAGTGACGCAAGGTAGCACTCCCTTTATGTCTCCAACCCCTTGCTCAATTGGAAATTTTACCCTGAGATGGTATGTGGACGTCATAGCCTTGAACTGGTTCAGAACTGTTCATTTAATAATTACATTGTAGGCAGAGGGGCAGCCGACCACAGGAAGTCGAGCAGCTTGGTTGCCTATACTAGGGCGGTCCCTAGGGTCATTGAAAGTGTTATGGAACCAAAGTGTGTGATTTGGTCCCCGGTAAAACCACCCAAGGGGGATACAACAGGTTTCATCTTATCTTTCCCAATTTCCATTTACTCGGATGCTCTCTAGAATAAGATGTCCACTAAACTACCACTGTCGATTAGAAACCTCCTGGTTTGGCAGTTGGAGATGGTGGTAGTGATCACTAAAGGGTTATAATGTGGTTTAGCATAGCTTTGCTGCCTCCTCCTTAGTGAAGGTGATGGTAGCTAACTCTGCTCTGGGCTTTTTGCTCCATTGTTAGGCCTCTGACACCTCCCTCGGTTGCATTGCCTCTGGGATATGTTTCTTTCGAGCCTTTGATGACTCCTCTCCTCCAATGAACCTCTTGGCTATCACTTGGATCTCTTAGAGTAGTTGTTGATTATGTTGGACTCGTTTAGGACTTCTCTGTTCTGCTTGTCAAGACTGTTGCTCTCATCTTTGACTGGCAACGTATCTCCCAAGCCTCCCTTCTTTGATTAGGTTTTTTATCTGTTTCTTGAGGTTGAAGTAATCTTTAGTGTTATGGCCATGGTATCGATGGAAACGACAATACTTTTTTTGGGACCTCTTCTCGGGAGGTGTTCTCAATTTGCTAAGCCATTTTAGAGTTGGATCATTGCAGATCTCATATAGGAAGTGCGCCAGAGGGCAGTGTGGGGGGTGAAGTTGTAGTTAAGGTTCGCGAATTGCCCTTTGCCCCCATCTGTCTAGGATCACGGCCCAGAGAACTTTGGGGTTTTCGCTTCTCGATCATTCTTTCCCTTTCCTAACCTCTTCTTTTTGTCTAAGCGCGAGCTGGTCTCTACGTCACAGTCATGCCCAGTTTTGATGGCGTCTTCAGCGTTCATGTGCTTTTGAGCTCTGAGCATTAGTTTCGCCATATCTTTCGGTGGTTCTTTTGCCAGGGAGTAGAGGAGTTTGTGCATTCTGTTACTGCTCATGAAGGTTGTGACTGCCACCTTGTCATCTGCATCATCGATGTTGAGGGTCTCTTGGTCAAATCTGGTCACGTAATCTCTAAGGGATTAGTCTCTTCCCTATTTCACATTCAACAAATAAGCGGTAGGTCTCCTCTACCTCTGTCTGCCTATGTAGTGACCAATGAAGAGCTTGCTCAATTGGATGAACGTACTGATCGTTCCCGACTTGATTCTATTAAACCACACCCTCGTCGACCCATTGAGCATGATCGGGAAAGAGTGACACATGATTTTGTCAGGCACTGCCTAAAGGTGCATCAGGGCCTTGTATGTTTCCAAGTGATCTAAGGGGTCCTTGGACCCGTCAAAGGGCTCCAGGGTTTGCATCTTAAACTTTGGCGGTAAGGGCTCCTTTATAATCGCTTTGGTGAACGACGAGTCGGTTTGGATTGCCAATTCTTCGACGGTATTAGGAGTTTTTAGTTTCAACTGCTTCTAGGACTCCTGCCATTTGTGCTTGCACAACTCTTATCTGCTCGTCCCAGGCTAGGGGATTCTCCATCCTTTCTTCTATGACCTCTATAACCTGCGAGGCATGTCGTAGTCGGGACTGGGCTGCATGGCTATGTTCCTCGTCTTCTAGTCCTACTCCATTTTCTCACTGGGCGTCTCCTGCGGCTCTGATAAGGCCATCGTCTCCCTAGTTCACAACCTCATCTCTATTTCTATGCACTTGCTAGTTTCCAGACCGCTGGTTTTTTCTGGGGGTTGCAGGTGGAGTAGCATGGACTCTTTGAAGTATCTCGTGGTTCTGCATGATTAATTGTTGTATGCTAGGCATCATGTTAGCAACCTTCTGCTCTAAAGCTGTCATCCTGGTTGTGGTTTGATCCTCCATGGTTGTTTGCCTTTGCGTGGTTGTATTGGACATGGTTAAGACCATGAAAATAACAAGAAAGTCATTCCCACAGACGATACCAACTGATAATGCAGTAAATTTATACGGTCTGCCCCAGGCCAAGCCAAATTGATTTGGTGGAAGATAAGGCATCTTCGAACTATAGATACCGGTGGAATGCCTACAAAGAACACACCAATGCCAAAGTTAGGCAACTAGTTTAGAGGAATATGGGCAAAGTAATGGCAAAGAATTATATATTGCGTACCTACGAAGGTGGTGGAGTCCCTCTTCATATACCAGTGTAGATTAGAGCGATTCTTGGGTAACGGCTTTATGCTTCATAGATGTAATAACGCCCCCAGTCAAGGAGTGGTGGTTGATTTGTAGGTGAGAATCTCGGGATGTGCTGGTGAGGCGCCTAATGTTGCGCTTGGAATGTCCAAATGGTCTATTTGGCAGGGATGTTTGATCGGTGAGGAGCCAAATTGGAATTTTAGGAGTGATTTGTTCTGGTATACGGAATTGGTACCTATCACATAGCATAATAAAAATAGAGTTTGTGTGGTCAATAGATAGCATAACGATGCACAAGTCCATCCCCCACTAACAAATTAACATTACGTCTAATTAATCTCACATAACTAGTTAATTATATTTTACTCAATTAGTCTCAAGTAATCTAACTGTAAGAATTCATAAAAGAATGCAGAAGCAATGGGTTAAACTCATACAATTGTGGCTTTAACCTAAAACTCGAATAGGGTGTTCTATGCACTGAATCACTGTCTTCTAAATGCTTACTCTTGGGAAGAAGTGTTGTTAAAATAATGAACAACACTTATGGTTCACAACACAATAGCCTATTCTGACAACATTATGCATCTTTTGGAGAGAGAGGGAGTTTTACAACAATAAAAAATGCATTTAGCGTTGGTTGCCTGTGGAGTACTTACAGACTGCGAATAGGCATCACCCACTAAACACGGGACACAGTGAAAAGCCATGTGTTTTTATATAAACAAACATATACTTTGATATTCAAGAGGCATGCATGTTGGACGTTATCTAATCGGGTCAACCTATCATGAGTGCCTGGTTTGAATCCATAACCCGGACCCGAAAACAACATTAATCAATTATGATTGAAAGTAGTTAATTATAATTAAGTTTTAAGGACACCAAAATATTGTTACATTAAGGCATCACTTAAGCGCCTCAATTAGTTCATGTGAATATTTTCATGTCATGAAATTCAAGTGCTTAGTTAATTACAAAAAATTCCAAACAAGTATAGATATTCATCCAAATTCTATTCAATTTCAATAATAAAACATAGTTCCTGTTCAATTAAGTACACAAAATGCATGACAATAAATATAAAACAAAAATGCAAGATTTAGGGTGTTATATCCTTCTCTCTTTCAAAAAGTTTGGTACTCTAAACATTGAATCATGTCTAATTTCTTGAGAACTTACTCAACACAACACAACACAACATGAATTATCATGAATGCACTCAACATACATAATCACACATTGAATGCTCTAACTATAATCATGCATATCAAATCAGGAAATTGGAGCAACTTATCTCAAGACATTCATCAAAGTTGGACGGAAGGGAATATATTAATGACTTATATAAATTAAGGAAGGCCAATAAAGTTTTGAAATAGTTGAAAAAGTTATGCACTTTTGTAAATATTTAGGAGTGGTTTGTGTAATTTATCCTATTTTTATGAGCTTTTAATCTAGACATTTGACCTTTTTTTTAAATGAAAATCAAAACTAAAATATAATAAAATAATAATAGTAAAAAAGGCTAATAAAAAACTGATTCATGAAAAATCTCTGGACCGATGCATGGTCTTGAAAATAAAAACCATGAAAAAAATGAAAATGGAATTTAAAAATATAAAAAGTAATAGTAATAAAGAGAAAAGAGGTAGAGCAGAGCAATAACTCCCGTCCGGTCCTCTTACCCAGTCCGGAAGACTTCAAAATCCCACCAGCACCAAAGGAGTGTAAATGCAAAGCATATGACTCTCTCACTTTGTCATCTGCTGATGAGCAATTCCACTGTTAATCTCTCTCTCTCTCTCTCTCAAGATAGATTTTATGGGGGTTTGTAGCTCTTGCTTGTGAATTTCTCCAGGACTCTGTTATAGCCCCATTTTAATTTTCTAGGGTTTCTGAAAATTGTTTGGTGATGGAAGGGAAGCTGGAACCTTTCCCCTTCACTCTGCTTCTGATTGCTTGCATCGTTCTTCGTGTTGGCGCTTCCAACTCTGTGAGTGGACTCAATGCAAAATTTTGAACTATTGCGTGTGATATTCAAGTGATTTCATGTGTTTTTCCTCTTATATTTACATGTATAAAAAATCTGATGATGGGACTTGGTGGCCAACTGTCTTAGGGCGTAAACAATTCGCTTGATGTGCATTTAGCTGCCTCTTCTGAGAACGAAAATCGTAGTGAAGGTGCGCCATTGTTGTTAATTACTGCTATTTGCTTTTATCATCTCAGTTTCTGTTGGCTCTGTTTGGTGTTGTGGAATTCAGATGCCCAAAGTGGTCCGTACTTAGTTTATTGCAATTGAACAATTTTTTCCCCAATAGTAGAAGTTAGGTGTTTTTTTTATTTATTTATTTCTTTCAGGACACTATATACTGGCAAATAGTGGGTAGGCTGAAGTTCAATCTATCCCTGGGTATGATGTCTTCATAGTCTGTTAATGTAGCCTAGTGATATTACAATTAGAAGGACAAGTGGCCTTGTGTTGAGGGGCAAAAGATTGTCCAACTTGTCATTTTGATCAACTCAGAAATGGAAATGTTTCAGAAAACATAATCGAATTGTAAAATTTGTTTGGTTGAAATGTATAGTAATATTTGGAAATGGAAAATAAAACTTATCTATTTATATAAGTCCACTAATTGATTAGTTCAATATGTATGACATATATACATCCATTCACACAAGCGGAAGTTTACAATTAGGATGTAAATGTGCAATATGGACAAAAGTCCTTAATTAATGTCAAATAAATTCATGTTATGAAATGAGAAGGTCCTGTCTAAACAAAGTCTAGAAATTTTTGAAAAAATAACTATCACTATGATAATTAAATTCTATACAAAGGTCAAAAGGTTTCAAACTCTAAAGTTGTCAGGAGAGCAAGGTTAAGCTATGGTATGTCATCGTTATTTACTGCCATATCCTTTATGAGTTCAATTTCTCTTAACTCTGTTTGGTGTCATGCGGAAGTTGGATCATGGTCCAAGAAAAGAGGTCTTGGTGTCCTACCTCGCCCCACCCCTTCCTGCCCACCTCCGCAGCTGGGCTAGCCTTTGTTCCAAGTAAAGAGGTCTTGGTCCTCTGACTCATCTCCTTCAGATGTAGTTTTTCTTTTGATTCGTTGTGCCCCTAGTTTGGCTTGTCAGTTGAGGGTTCTAAGTAAATCTTTTGCAATAAATATGCAATTACTATCAAATAAAGAAGATCACTTTTTTGTCAAAATTGAAAACCATGCTTGAATCTTAAAAGTGAGCTATTTGCGGCTTCATGGAATTGCTGCCAATGTCAATGTTCCTTCTTGTTTCTTTTCTAAAAGAAATCAAATTAAATCTTTGCTTCTCTTCCAAAAAAACAAAATGACCTCACCCCTCTGAATGTCCTAGTTTTGGTGGTAACAATAGAATTTTTTTTTTTTTTTTCTGATACATCCATTTCCGAATGTATTTCCATCCAAGTTGGTTAGCTCTTTTAGCTTGAGATTTATTTGATTCATCTAAATTGTTCTAGTTCATGGTCAGTAGGTAATTGACAAAAAGTGAATTCTTTTTTACACATTGGACACAATAGTAAATAAGGGATGAAAAGGATGATTAGGGGCCGGTTTGCTTCTAATAGTGAATCCTCTGGTCAATGGATTTTTGGTGCACCCAACTTTTTCTCCAACTATGCTATGAATACCTTCCCATTAAACTTAGCATGGTGTTCACTGATTGATCCAAGCTCATTCTTTGGCTAAGTTAAATTTGTCTTCGGTTTACCAACTGATTCTAAAATCCTAGGTTCTTATCTGCATTTATGATAAAACCTGCTACCAAGATCAATTAACATATGTCTTCAGTAGAAAGTAAACCTCTGGACTGCCTAGCATGGAAAGATGATTTGCCATTGCATTTTCCAATCAGAAGCATGACGATAAAGTCTTGCTTTATCAGCCTTATCATTGCTTGGTAAGCCATGGCATTTTAGCATAGCTTTGCATAAATTCTGAAAATGCTTTAGCATGTCAAATTCTCTTATTATTGGATTCCAGAAGCAGAAGGCATTCTAAAATTTGATTTTCCCATAATAACGTTCTGTACGGGTAACCTGTGTTACCAATAAAATTTTGAGAAAATGTAACGATTCTATTGCACCTTGTAGATACATAAATTCATTTATACGAAACCAGTGCATAAAATATTTTTAATTTCGTGCATAATTTCGTGATAAATTTGGAAAGTTTCATTTGTTTGACTTTTTTGTTTTCTCTCTCTCTCTCTCTCTCACTGATGTCTTTGTAGTTCGTGTAAATTATACTGAGGTTTAGTGAGTTGAAATGTTTCATTTTCCATTTTAACAGCATCATGCCCTTCTGGTTGGGTTATCAGCCCATGTAAGACAAAATGCTTTGGTTATGTAGCAAGCTCTCTGTCATGGGGGCAATCAGAGATCCGCTGCAATGGTTATCGTGGACACTTGGTAGCACTGACATCATTTCAGGAACTAAACTTTGTTCAGAAGCTGTGTGGTGATGATGCAAATGGATGCTGGGTTGGAGGAAGAAACACAAACTCTTCAATTGGTTTTGGTTGGAAATGGTCTGACAATACCTCACATTGGAATGAATCTATCAGTATAGGAGCATCTTTACGTTCTGGTTGCACCAATTTGACATGCTACAACAATACCTCAATTGAGTTGTGTACACTAGTTACTAATGGAACCACATTTCTTGTACCTGAGATGTGCTATAGGAATCATTCTTTCATATGCATGCTTGATAGAGGTATGGGATGACTTTCTATATCATGGACATAATTCTGTTTGTCTTGATTTACATTCTCGAGTCAGCTTTGCAGAACTTTCCATTTTTGTTTGTTCTTTTCATTTTTAATTTATGAAAGTGGTTGTTCATGTTGATATGCCCCCCTTTTTTTTTTTGAAACTTGTAAATGGTTGGTTGCTGATGGATTTGCTTCATTATTTTGATAAACTTGTTTTACTCATTTTCTTTCAGAGAAGAAGTGTTACCATATGCACTGCCACAGGGAATATCTTATTATCCTTGCTGTTGTAAGTGGTCTGATTCTCTGCACTACATTAGCTGTCGTGATTTGGCTCCTTGTATATAAGCGGAGCAAGAGGCGCAGAAAATCTCGCAAACTGTCTAATCCTACAGCATCTGCATTAGTTCCACCATCATGGAAAGTTTTCACCAGTGAGGAACTGAGGTCGATTACAAAGAATTTCAGTGAAGGAAACCGTCTTCTTGGAGATGCTAAAACAGGTGGCACATATAGTGGCCTTCTCTCTAATGGGTCAAGGGTAGCAGTTAAAAGGTTGAAGAGGTCTAGTTTTCAGAGGAAAAAGGAATTCTATTCTGAGATTGGAAGGGTTGCTAGGCTTCATCATCCAAATTTGGTGGCTGTGAAAGGATGCTGCTATGATCATGGTGACCGATATATCGTTTACGAGTTTATAGTAAATGGCCCCTTGGATAGATGGCTACATCATATACCTAGGGGTGGCAGGAGTTTGGATTGGACCATGAGAATGAAAGTTGCCACAACACTTGCCCAAGGAATTGCGTACGTATATTTTGGTTTTTCATTGTCATGTATACATTTATGTGTGCTTTTGAAGCTATTTTGTCTTTGGTAAAAATTCATTAATTCTACCTATAGCCATAAATTTTCTTTGCAAGAATAGATTTCAAAGATAGTACAAGTCATAGTAGTAAAGATCTCAATGTTCTTTGTGATTGTCAGAGCCTTTATGAGATCTTTTTGGCTTCCAATTAGCATTTCATTAGTAGGTATTGGGTTCACCAGCCTATGTCATCTCCAAGAAGCAATCTCCTTAGAGCCTCGACAAAGGCATGACTAAGCTTAGGCTTGGGGCAGGGCCTCAGGACCTACCCCCAGGAACAAATCTTGGTCACGGGGGGTGATGGGATGCGTGAACGATGCATGATCCCATACGGGAATCACTAGTGTTTGTGGCTTGGTGACTTGAGTTGAGGGGTTCTTGATGGTGTCTCGTCCCATTCCCCTCTAAAGGGCTACATGCTAACCAGCCTTAGAGGGAGAGGCTTTCACCAAATCTAATTACCCTATATATGATTGGACATTTGTCACCTTATAAGGATTACGATGCCACCATTAGCAATATGGCACCCCAATAATCATTATCTCAACTTGTTGGACAACAGACGACCACTTGCCTTCCTTAAGATGTGAGGCCCTCCTGGTCCAACTCCCTTATAAATATAAGAGGTTTTTCATCTTGAGGACACACGTAATCCTCTCCTAAGAGTCTCTCTCTCCTCTAGATTGCCTTAGCTCTCACCTTTTCACGCTCTAGTGACCTCCCATCAATTAAGTGACCACCATGCTTCCCAGAAGGCACACCATCTACCGAACCACTTTCCACATTGCGTTGCAATGGGAGAGAGTGGTGCTCATTGTTCATGGTGCCTTCGAAGAAAGGTGGAGCTCAGCCTGGTTATTGTAGTTGGAGGGTGTTGAGAGTTCAATCCATCAGCTACCCTCTTGTTCTCCATTTAAGGAACATGCGTGTTAGCATCTAAGTTGACCTATTGTACATTTGGGGGCTCTCCTTTGGCACTTTACCTCAAGCGCCTGAGCTCACTCTCAGTATTGGCTTGCCTCATGTACCTTGACTTGTATCCAACATAAGATTGCCTCTTGTGTAATCAGAGGAACCACGAAGCTATAAAACGACCAAACATGGGTTTTCTTTCCAAAAGCAAAGCCCACATCTCGCATTTCTCCAACATTTTTTCTCCCTTGTGAAGCTAAACTTGTCCCCCTTGACCATTTCGTTGTCGTGCCTAGAGAAGGTGACCTTTTATATGTTGGGTAATTAATTTTTTTGTGTTTGCACTCTCGGGTCTATATAATGATGACCCCTATATATGTAGCCAAGGTGCTATACTCCCTTGACTTGGCCAAGTGATTTTCCATCTGAGCACAAATGTCATATGGTCCAACTAGGCACGCAATGCCTTAATCTTAAGCTATGACATTTAGGTGGTTAATCTAAGAAGCACCAATATGGACACAGATATGGGTATGGACACAGATACGCATACGGGATATGGCGATTTTGAAATAATGAGGTCACAGATACGGCAGGACACGACAAATATATAAATAAATAAATAAATATATACATGTATATATATATAATTTTTCAAATGATGTCTTTAAAAAAATACAAATAACTTGATTTTATTTCAAATAAATTATTTTTCCAAAAGTATACACATCCATTTATGGAATAGGAGCTTTGCGCACATTCAGCCTGGCTTTGTAACTTAGCTCAACTTTTAATAAAGTTTAAGCCTATCTCCTTTAATAAGAGGGCTTTCATTAGAGAATATGGGGGGACAAGTGAGAGTATATTAGAGCTCTTCAGACAGGTATGCCTTCTTCCTTCACTTTTTGTCTTCTTCTTCTTCGTGTTCTTCCTTCTCTGTTGCATCTCTACCTTTTCTTACTTCGCTGGTTTCTCTTTTCCTTCCTTCACTATTGATGCTCTTCTTCCTTTATTGATGCTTCTTCTTCTTCCTCCTTTGTGGGTTCTTCTCTTATTTCATAAATGATTTTAATTATCTTTGCTAAAAAATTAAAAAAAAAAGGTCGTTTTCTGGTTCAAAATGAAGCCTTCTCTTCCCCAACCGTATCGTAGCCGTGTCCTAACCGTGTCCAAGTCAAATAGTAATAATAAAAAAACTGGACACGCCACATGGCGTGTCCGACACGTATCCAGCTGTGTCCTAGGAATATCTGTGTTCTTGGCATGTCCAACACTGCTACGGCACTCATCTTGGTGTGTCTGTGCTTCATAGGGGGTAATCTTCAATTGTCTAAGGCATGCTCGATCTTCAGTTAAGTATTGCAAATCTCCACTTGATTTCTCCTTCGAATAAGCTAATGCATGCAATGCCTTTGCCTCGAGTTATGACAATTGGGGGGCCAATCTCCGGTGGCGCTAAATCTTCAGCTAGGCATACCCATCTCCACTTATCTCCTTTGACTCAGCTAACGCATTTAGTGCCCTAGCCTCGAATTATAACATTTGAAAGGGGCAATCTCTAGCTTGCTCTTCCCATTTGTGATCTCTTTGACTTAATTAACTTGCACAATGCCTTAACCCTTAGGTATGACATTCTCCAGCAGCCCCAAACGTTCTCTATCTCTAAGTGAGCATGCCCATTTCCAATTGAGATCACCTTAGACTTGGCTAACGCAACTGGTGCCTCACCTTTGAGCGTTGTGTGACTCCACACGGTCCCCTCAGTGGTCGAACTTCGTTAAGCCAAGGATAGCGTATGTGGTGCCCTACCCATGAGCTCATGAGAAGCACACTCGAGGCACCCTTAGGCTCGGCGTATGGTGCTTCTATCCAAGCAAGCCATCCCTCCTTGGTAACAGGTGCTCAGCTCCATCACACGAGCTATGCTTGAGTGCTTTGTTACTCTAGTATGAACCATATGCTTTAGAATTTGTGCTTTGGAAAGAACCTTCCCTTTGAGCGTGTATCTTCTATATTTTAGCAAGCGCACGCGGTGTCTTAACCTTGAACATGTCACCCCAGGGGCAATGTTCGTGCTAACACTTGGGGGCATCTGTTCTGAACGAAGCTTGTTGAAATTTTGGCTCTGAGCTCTCAGTTATTATGCTAAAAAAGGAATCACACTTTTGATATGCACCCGCACTTCTGTTGACTCATGAGAGCATATGCGTGGGGGATATAATGTAGGTACATGTATTCATGAGCCCATGTCATCTCCAAAAGGCAATCTCCTTAGAGCCTCAACAAAGGCATGGCTAAGCCGAGGGCAGGACTTGAGGATCCCCCTTTGAAGGCAACACTTAGGTTGTGGAATGTATGAGCAACCCATGACCCCATGCCAGAATGACCAGGATCTGTGGCTCGGTGGCTTGAGCTTAGGGTTCATCAAGGTGGCTTATCCCATTCACACCTTGACTAGTCTTAGAGAGAGATAGAGTGGCTCTCACGAGATACAAATACCCTAAACATAATTAGACATCTGTCACCACTGGAACGACACCACCATTAGCAATACGGTGCCCCAATAATCATTATCTCGATTTGTCAGACAGAGGAGAGGGCCACCTATCTCCCTTGACACGTATGGCCCTCTCGATCCAACTCCCCTATAAATACAAGGCATTCTCCATCTTTAGGACACACACATACCTCTCCTAAGACTCTTTCTCTCCTGCTGTAGACTGTCCAGCTCTCACACTTCCATTCTCTGGTGACCTTATGCCAGTCCAGTGACCGTCATAGTGGTAGCATGTAAGAAGCACTGATATAGAAACAGACAAAGATACGGACACGGGACAGTAGGATTTTAAAAAAATGAGGACACAGATACGGTGGGGACAAAACAAATATATAAATATATATACATATTATTTCTCAAATGCTGTTTTTGAAGAAAATATAATAACTTGATTTTATCTTAAATAAATTGTTTTTCCAAAAGAATACACATCCATTTATGGGAATAGGTGCCTTGCCCACATTCAGCCTAGGCTCTACACATAGGCTTAACTTTTAATAAAGCCAATACCTATCTCCTATAATTAGGCTCAGCTTTTAATAATAGTGCTATCATTAGAGAACATGGAGGGACATGTGAGAGCATATCAGAGATCTTCAAACAGGTATGTCTTCTTCTTTCACTTCTTCTCCTTTCTCTCTTCTTCTTCCTTCGCTGTTGCATTTCTTCCTTTTCTTATCTCTGGTTCCTCTTTTTCTTCCTTCACTGATGCTTCTTCTTCTTCTTCCTTTGCTGCCTCTTCTCTTTTTTCATATATGATTTTAATCATCTTTGCTGAAAAATAAAAGAAATGGTCATTTTCTGGTTCAAAATGAAGCTCTCTCTCTTCCCCAAACGTGTCCCAGCCGTGTCCTAGCCATGTCCCAGCCTTGTCCAAGTCAAATAATAATAATAAAAAGCAGGACAGGCCATGTGGCATATCCAGCCGTGTCTTAGGTGTATCTGTGTCCCTGGCGTGTCCAACACTTGTATCCATGCTTCATAGGGTAGCATGGTATGCTAGGGGATGACTTGTGTGTATCGCATAACTGGAATGTGATGATGCTGCAAAAGCTCAAGGTGTGAAGCATGAGAACACGGGTTTTAACGGCTCTTTGTACAGACCATGGCAAAGGTTAGGTCTATCTCCAGTACCCCCTTCCATCATACTGCAATGGGAGGATTAACACTGGCTGGTAGAAATTCAAATGGAAATGATGATCATTGTAACATTGTATGACTAAAATGCACAAGTTGTCAATTTACTTTTGAGAACTTTGTTAATCTTGCAATATGAAGATGGTTCGTGTATGCATCTACTTTGAGATTCTATATTTTATTAGATTTCTATCCAGTTTGGTTGATATCTCATCTTGATACCAGGGAGATGAGAAAACTTTCTGGATTGCTAACTTTGCTATTTTGGAATAAAGCATACCATGGTTTAAGAGAGGTGTTCCAAAACTCAGATCATTATGGTATTAGGGTTTTCTGGAGGAAACACCCATTTTCTGATTTGTTTCTGCATGAGGAATTAAAGAGGGGTGGTGATAGAAGTGTTCACAGATTTATGAAGATAAAAAGGATAGGAACCATCCTGATGCATATCAGGATATAAAACCATGCTCGGTGATGGACAAGGAGATAAAGGAAAGATTTAAGTACTATTTTCAGATTTAGTTAAATACTGTTTTGGCTAGTGTTAAACTTTGTGCTGTGTGCTGGACCACTGGTCTAGTTGTTTGTGAATCACATTTGGTTCACTGCCAGTCTACCACTTTTGACATGCTATATAAGCTTTGTTTTCCTTAAATTTGGGTTTGCATTGGATTTCTCCTCATTTTCAGGAGGGTCCTCGTTGTACTTGGCATCTAGCTGTGTTCTTTGAATAAAGACTTGAGTTTATCAAGCAAGGAATTTCAGAAGATGATCTCCAGGAGTAGTTTGTTAGTCTATTTTGAGGAATTTTTTTGAAGTTTCAGGTCCAGTTGCAAAAAGCGTGGGTTTCCCATGTTGTTTGTGGGACATTTCTCGGTCCTTCTCACTTCTTATTACTCTTTTCGTTCACTTTTTCTGCCATTTTTAGTATTTTTTGTATTTGCGGAGGTTCTTGTAGAAAACTTAGTGCATGAATGAGCTTTAAAACGATTTTTTGTCTGATGTGTAAGTCTCTCCCTTTGGTACGTATAGGGTAAATTGATTATATTTCAGTGCAATTATATCATCTACATATGTAAAGTCATACCTAGATATCTGTGTACTTATCCATACAAGACTGGTAACTTAGAACTACAAAAATAATCAAATACGTCTATATATTTAGGTATGTTTACATATTTGTTATATTACAAAACTGATAAACGAGGTCCACATAAAGGATTTAACAGAAGTAGGAGGCACCTATGTTCCCCGGACTCTTCTTAAATGTATAGAGTACTTGTGTTCGACACTTGACACTTTGACACTTGGACATCCACACTTGGGTGTGGGTTAAGTGTCCAACATTTATTGTTGGATATTTATCTAATAAAATCTTTAGTAATTCCAGTTTACTATATAAATATGCATAAACCTCCTGTATTATATATGATATGCTTTTTGGTGCATTTTAAACACTATTTTGTCCTATAAAATAAAAGAATTATATTAAAAAATATGAATATGTTGCCGTGTGTTCATGTACTTGGACATGAAAATTGGATGAATCCCACACTTGGACACAACCCGCATTTGACACCCAAACCCGCGTACAAAGTAGGTGTTTTTTTTTATTCAAAGTATTTCTAAATTCAATGGAACTTTACAAAGCTGACTAGGATTTAGACTATGGTTACAAAATTTGGAAGACAATGAGAAAATGCAGTGCATAAATGAAGAACATAAGGTGCTCATAAGCTATGTTATGCGGACTTTTTAAAAATGTATGAAATACTCGTGTCAAAAACTTGACACTTGGGCATGAGTATTGCATGTATTTTAAATATTCACCCAATAAATATGTTTATTAATTCAAGTTTCCTATATAAATATGTGTAAACCTTATGTTATCCAGACTCTTCTAAAATGTATTGGTGTTGGACACTGATACTTAGGTAAGGCTATGCATACGGGGTAAGTGTCTAACATTTATTGTTAGAACTTTATCCAACAAAAACCTTTAGTAATTCGAGTTTATCATATAAATATGTATCAAACTCCCTATTATGCATGATATGCTTTATAGCACCTTTTACACATTGTTTATCCTATAAAATAAAAGTACACTAGGAAATATGAATATTTTGCCATGCTCCATGTCCTTGTACATGAAAATTGAATGAATCCGACACTTAAACACGAGTTGTCCTAGGCGCCTACCTTTACCTGAGTCCATACAACGTAACTACTATATTATATATCATTTTGTGAACTCTATTTTATCATGGAGTGGGCATTTGGAAAAGCATCATAAGAGTAAGAGGATTTCTTTAAATCTACTTTCTTCAGAATTGGGAGTAGGAGGCGAGTTTTGTTTTGTTGTTTCAGTCTTAGTGCCATTGTGTTTTTTGGTTCCAACTAAACAATCTCCTTTTTTGTGTGCTGATTTCATTGAATTCTGACAAAAAATATGTTGTCCTTGTTACGTTCATTCATATATTAAACAGGTTCCTGCATGACAAGGTGAAACCACAGGTGGTGCATCGGGATATTCGTGCAAGTAACATACTGCTTGACGAAGAGTTTGGAGCACATTTAATGGGAGTTGGTCTGTCAAAGTTTGTGCCATGGGAAGTGATGCATGAGAGGACGGTGATGGCCGGTGGCACATACGGATACCTTGCTCCAGAGTTTGTATACAGAAACGAGCTTACTACTAAGAGTGATGTTTACAGCTTTGGAGTACTGCTGCTTGAAATTGTCAGTGGGCGTAGACCGGCACAGGCTGTTGATTCAGTGGGTTGGCAAAGTATATTCGAATGGGCCACACCTTTGGTGCAGGCTCACCGCTACCCAGAGCTCTTGGATCCTCTCATATCCTCTGCTTCTTCTTCACAAATTCCTGAAGCTGGAGTCATTCAAAAGGTAGTGGACCTCGTATATGCCTGCACTCAACATGTCCCGTCAATGCGCCCCAGAATGTCACACGTTGTCCATCAGCTGCAGCAATTGGCTCAGCCTCCCATTATCAAGTAAAAGGTCAGTCAATCGTGAGCTCTGGGTATTTCTATTTCTATTTATATAAGAATTATTTCATGGGGCTGTTATCTCCCCCTTTATACTCGGCATATGTTATTGCCGGTGCAAAATCATGAGAATCTAGAGTTCGTTGCTAAAGGAGTCTCACTGCCTAGTTAGATTTAGATAATGGACTTATTTGTTGTAGAAAGGAATAGGATTTTTTGCGCTGGGGCAGTTGTATTGCTAGTCTAATCCCGCAAATCTATATTCCTGATGTAAAATTGAATTTGGTTTGATCGTTGGGTTAAACATGTTTTCTATGACATTGAATCAAATTCTTGGGGAGATTCACGAGAACTACTTTTAGTGTGGTTAAAATAACATGAACAAATCCTGGTAACATGCATCTTTCTGGTCTCGGATCGATGGATTTGTGCATCTACTAAGGACAGTGGGCCTCGTTTACGCTTCGGTTTTTCAAGTAATCTTCATCGGCAACCAGCATGGTCAGCTTGAAAAGTGTTGGTGCATGTTCATAGATAACTTGCTGAGTGGTGATTTTGTAACTAATTTGCATCCAGCAGCTTCTGGAGTTAGGAGCAAGCCAGGCATTGACCATTTTCAGCCTGTGATTCCTCTTACTATTATGCCATGTTTCGATCAAGAATTTGGTGAGAAAAAAAAAATGGAAGGGATTTTAATCGTATATTTGATTGTTAGAGAAAATGGAGGGTAAAAGAACATAAAGAGTAAATAAGGATAAATTCAAGTTTCAAATACAGTATCAAACTTATTATACTCTTTTGTAATCGTTTTAGTTATTTGCTTGGCACTTTTCTGATGATTTTTATATTATGTTCGGATTTTGAATTTGTTGAAAAAAAAGAAAGAAATGAACATAATTTGTATTTCACTTCTTGTGGGTAACCAGACAAAAAATTACACTTTTTGGGAAGTGTCAAAAAAACTTTGCTTCTCATTTTCATGGTCCAACCAAACAAAAACATAAAATTTAGCTTCTTCCTCATGTGCCTTTATTTCCCCATTCTATTTCCCGCTACCTCAACAATTTCTAGAACTCAACAATTTCTAGAACCAAACAAAGCGTTCATGAGTGTTTGGCATGGTAGAAATATAGGGAAAACAAATCAAACGGTCCAAAAGTATTTTTTTTTTTAAAAAATAAAAAGAGAGGGAGAGAAAGAAACAGAGTTTGGAAGTATTTGGAACTTGAAAAGAAAAAAAGAGAAAAGAAAAATTGTTTTGTTTGAGTTTGTATGTATTTCTAAAATAATTGCGATGCACTAACGATAGGTTTGGATTAGGAATATAAACCAAAATGACTATGTATTTGTCAAAAAAAAATTTTTTTTTTGCTTGGATATCCATGAAAAGTAAATATATATAAATAACTTAATTTCCCCTTCATTTTCTTTTCCCTTTAACGAGTTCAAGATCAAGTAGCATAAAGCTCTGAAAAGCATATCTGAAATTGGTTCGAGCAAATGAATTAATGAAAACAAATAGGAAATTAAATTAGCCAAAACAAATCCAAAGTCTCTCTTGCAATGATTAGTTGAGAGGCAAGGACTGATTTCCAAGAATGAGGAGCTCATCCGAGTTAAATGATAAACATCCCAAAATGCAACAACAAAACTTCTCATGCTTCAATTTATGGTTATGCTATTTTTATAGGAATGTTTTCTCTTTGGTGTCTAATGGTCATTTACTTCCCCCAATTTGATTATAAATCACATATGAGTAGCTTTTAACTTGAATGGTGTCAAAACCTTAAGAGTAATTTGATTTCAGATAGTACAACCTAGCTATGATATTATTTCATTTGACCTACATATAACACAAAATCCATTCTATCATTTTTTTTTTTTTTTTGGTCAAATGGAAAATAGTTAGTAACATAATATTAATTGTGGGTATATGTATCCACTTCTCCTACATGGCGTACTATATCATCTCCATATCACTGCCACATCATCTTTATTTCCATGGCGGTTGGTTCCATATGTTAGCGTCATGAGGTGAAATGTAAACCAATAGCGTATCTTCACATGCTTTCTTCCAAGATCGAATCTCTCTAGGTCAGGAATAACATGTGCGGCGCCTTAACAGTAAGTTCAAGGATTAAGAGACACTTGGGATTCCTCCTTCAACTCAGCCAGAGAGAGAGAGAGAGAGAGCCTGACTAAAAGACATCTAAAAGAATAACAGAAGGCATTAATAATGCCTACCTACATTGTAGCACTTGGGGTAAACCTCCAACCAGCTATATATGCAGTTTCATTTGGAATGCCACTAGTGCGGGTACATGTCTTCAAAACTTAAACGAAGAAGTGACAAAAAGTTGTCCCATAGGTTTAATAGACAATTGGCATATATTTTGGACTCCTAAGATAATTTTCCTAAAGTCACAACCTTTAATCAGTATGATTTTGCTAAAATGTGTCTATTATAGTGGCCGATCTTAACGTTTCAAGGTCATCCAACAACAATTGAACCTACGAATTGCAGCCAAAAAAAAAAAAAAAAAGAAAACTCTTTTGAATTTAATGAGGGCATCATTAAACACTTATGGCTAATTTCTAATTTACCTATGCAACTTTAATCTTTTAAATAACATATATGCTCCTATTCAACCACTGTTCCTAGGAATGGGAATTTTCCCTGCAATGTTGAATCAAGTTAACTCACAAGAAGTTGGGACAGGGCTAAGAAAACCGATTGATCTTCGATTATTTTCAACAATAAAATCTCCTACTATTTGCCGAACGCACACACGCACACATACATATATATACACATTCATGTATATTTACACACGTTAAGAGTTTTATTAAGTGATTAAATGGTTTTTTAAAGAGTTAAAGAAGTAATTACTCCACTCCATCAAGTGGCTCAGGAACAGTTCGGGAGCACTTATTAGCAGGACCCCACTACCTAACTGTGGATAGGGGATGCTATTGGTCTCTAAATATGGAAATATTGACGTTTTAACGGCGTGTATATTTAAGAGTTTTATTTTTTACTTTATACACGTAGCAGAGTCCGAACTAATTAAAGGTGAAGGCGCCTACTACCCTACATATCTAATAAAGTCTCTTAATAACTATAAGGAAACTGAAAGAAGAACAAATGGGGATCAATACAGTGGAACGGTATCCCTTGCTAGCTATTCACCCTTTGCAATCAAATTGAAAAAAGAATAAATGAATTAAAAAGTAATTAATAGGTGATTTGTAGTCAGGACATTAAATATGAAAGAAATTATGTACGGTAACTACTACACTACGCCGCCATGTTTATGTGGTGTGACGTTTTATTTAAATAATGTCCTTGTAATGTTTTTTTCCCATATGACATGATTTTTAAATTTTAAAATATTTCCATTAAGCTAAGTAAATGCCTATAATTACTTTTGTATTGTGTCTCATTCAGCTATAAGTGATGGACATGATGGCGTGAAGTGATGATTACTCTGAATACTTTTCTCACATTACATATCTTTCAATATTAGGATGGAGTTTTATGCACCTAATATGACAAGAATCAAACCCCTATCACTACTCTTCTCTTTTCAAATTACAACTAATTACGAAGGATAAAGATTTCATGTAGACTAGGCAATAAACTTCCTGCATATATATACTTAGGCATCCATGTATGAAAATTACATGCAATATCACATAATAGTACTACACCGTACTACTAGGGTATGCATTATATTGGATTCAACTCCACATGTAAATGAAAGCATAACAAGCATACGCACACATCAAAGAGAAAAATAATACGTACAAAGAACTTATGTGGTGTTATAGAACAACGAATCTACCTACGTTCGTAGGTGAGAAAGCAAAATTTTACTACGTCAATGAAAAAGTACAATACTTACACCTTCTCTTTACAAGTCATCTTCTGTCTCTTTTCTCAGAAATTTTTATAAGTTCTCTATCTGTAGGAAAACTTTAGAAATTCTTGTCCCCACCTATATATATATATATATTAAATTTGCTAGTGGCCGGATATCAGTTCCCATAGACCCAACCCAAATACATGTACAACTCAATATTATATTTATCCCATAGAATACACGACATACACTCAACACATTATATATTTAGGCATCCACATATAGAAATTACATGCAATATCAGGTGATAATTCTACATCAGGACGGCACTACTCGAGAAAATGCTTGATTTGGAGACTCCCCATATGATCCGTGGGTTATAGAAAATATGGATGAACATAGATACGACATGTATCCAAATAGCAAGAGGTAGCTGGGTATACACTTTCAAATCCATAGCAAATCAGTATATACTTTGTGGCTGAGATGAGTTGTTCTCAACTACAAGCAAAGGTGTAGTCTTTACTTGTTTCTTTCCTTCAACATGAAGCAGCATTGAAGCAATCCAATCCAACTAACATCAATGGAGGCATAAGCATAAATTCCTTTCCCTTCTCATCATTTTACCTTCTCCAATATATTACTCAAACTACATCACCTTATATTGCAATTATTAATCTTATTCTTGACAACTGATAGAACTTTATCTAAAATGACAAAGATACCCTTGTGGAGATATAAAGGCTAGTTAGGTTTTGTGTCCTCAAATTATAGTTCTGTCCCTATAAATGCATAATCAGCTAAAAAGATTGTTACAAAACACAACATGCACATTTTTGCGGATAACAATATGTGTTCAATTATTTTGAAGCCATGTTTGGTACGTGAAATGAAACCAGCTAGAATTGAATGCTTATTCAAGGGAATGGAAATAAGCAAGAACGATTCCCACTTTCTTTTTGCATACCAAACTTGTGAATAGAAATTAGACGCTAGAACGAGCATTCCATTTTAACCCATTTCTATGTCCCAAACATAACCTCAGTAAAAACTAATAATTGGTGTATTATATAATGTGAGTTTAATTTCAAGGAGAAATATAGTAAAAAGAACGAAGAAAGAAAAAAGAAAAAAGAGAAGAAAAAATAAAAGTTGGACACCACATCGTGAAGGTTTTCCATCTTTCAAACCCAACAACGAATTGGGACTAAAGCCCCATATAAGCTGATTACTGGTGTTCTTGATGGTAACTGAAATTTTTTTTTTTTGTTGGTTCAACAGTCAGGGATGTTTGGATCATTTTGTGCACACCTTAACTAATTTTCTCTCTATTCTAGTCAAAGGCAATCCACACTAAGATTAGGTTATTCAGTGATCAACTCTTACACTTGACAAGAATTAAACTCTTGAGCTCCTAAAACGGAATCAAGAGCCCGGGCTAATTGGGCTAACCCATTTGGTTGATAGTAATGGGTTCTTGTCCATATGAAAATAAGAAAAAAGAAAATAAATAAAAAGGATTTCCTGAAAAAATATTTGGCATTATCTATCATGAAAAAAAAATAGGCAACAAATTAAATAAAAAATAAAAGTAAAAAAGAGTAATTCGTTTGATGGTCTGGGAGAAATCAATAACTATTCCTAAAACATTATTTAACCTCACTTTTATCACATTATCCACGTGAGAGAAGAAATAAAAATGACGTGGTGTTCCAGTACACCAAATAATGTTTCATGGTCAGGACATCAGCAATTACCTACCCATTGTCACATGCACTTTGTCCTCTTACATTTAATCCTGTGAGATTACCTACCAATTTGGACACATGCTCAATATTTACCCAAGCATTGCCTTAACCGACCATAAACTTCCCTTCCGTTCAGTGATAAATTCCAAGCAAATATCATTATTATAGACAAAAAAGTACGAGCATATTGTACACTGGGTCCCTGACCGTCCAATAATTTTGTACCATGAACCTCCCTCACCATTGGCCAATCCCAACGTTTCTTATGATGGGTCCCTCATATATATATATACCCTTAAAGCAGAAGAAATTTGGGAGAACCAAGAGAACTTAAAGCAGACCCCTCGAGATGCAATCGATAATATATACACCAATTAATCAACCAAATTAACGGTCCACAACCGGGACAGCCATCTACGACTTTTGGTAATTAATGGACCCTAGAACAGATAGCTTAAAGGTATAAAAATTTGTCATTGTGAATAAAAATACCTTTTACACCCATGTCAAACCTGTTGGGATCATTAAAGTAGGAAGTTGGTCACTGCTAATTACTACTTTTCTGTCAGAGAAGAAGAATTCAAAGAGGACCATGGACGTACACGTATGCATACAGATACACCAATATATATATGTACGTATACGTAGAAATATAAACAAAACGAACATCTGATCTGAGGGTGTTATATGTATGATCCAAAATGATAAAATCACACTGTTTCTTTACAAATCTTAGTTAGCCCCTTCTCTTTCCATGTCCAAGCTCCCCACTTCTCTCTCTCTCTCTCTCTCTCTCTCTCTCTCTCTCTCTCTTATGATATAACTAAAGTGCTTTGATGATCAACAAGTCTCGTACAAGGTACAGGCGAGAGAAATGGAGACAACAATGCCAACAAGAGCTGTAACACTGTCCTTGATAATGGGTTTGGTTGGTTTCATCATAAGCCAGGTGTATGGTGAGAGTTCATTGCCGGAGGGTCAGTTTTCCGGCGGTCATTATCGTGACCAAATCCGAAAAATGCAAGCCTTCAAGGACTCATTTCTCCGGCATGATTCGATCTCTCTCCCACCGAGGTCCATGTCTCCGTCTCCTAGCTATGCACCGTCGCCGCCGTCGGTGAGCATTGCAAATCTCGTTTCTTGATTTTTCTTGGTGTTAATCTTTCATTTTCATTGTTTTTTTTTTTTTTTTGGGTCATAATTTCCATTGCTGCTTTTTGGCTTAGCGTAGGTGATACCAAGTCCACGTGTTTATCACGTGACATCTTATGGTGCAGACCCAACAGGGAAAACCGACAGCATAGAGGCAATCCTTGGAGCAATATCAGATGCATTTGAAGGTCCTAGTGATCATCATGGTTTCTTGATGGAGGGAATTGTTAATCTTGGGGGTGTAGAGATTAGTCTTGAAGGCGGCACCTACATGATCAGCCGCCCTCTGCGGTTGCCTACGGCGGGCCGAGGTAACTTCATGGTATGCTCCCAAAGAATTCCTTAACCTAGCTATTTTCTCTTGAGAAATTTCATCAATTAATTTCGTGGACTAAATGTGCCACGTGGCATTCCCGTGTTGATTCACGTGGCAGAACTGAGTTATGAGTTTATTCATAGGAGTTTTCGCACCATTACCTAAATTTTCAAATTGTTGACCATTTGAAATCCTGAATTATAATGTGGACCCAAAAAGGCATCATATGACTTTGAAAATATTTAGTTCTCCGCGGGCTTGACTTACATTGTAATTTGACTTAAACCATTGTTAATTTATGGTTTTATTTTTTGCTTTCAGGGTAATGTTATATAAATAAAATTTTTGTTTAGCATTACAATATGAAGTAATCACTTCAATCACTTTTAATTTCTCAACAGAATTTTTATACAAAATGATGCAACTGCTTATATTCTTTTCATATGTACTTTATATTAATTTCGCCTCATAATTTATAGAATACCATTGTCACAAAAGTTTTTGTATAAAAATTCTATAGCTCTTTTTTTCTTGGGACGGGGCTTTTTTTTCTTTTTTTTGTGTGTGGGGTGGGTGGTTGGTTTTTCAGATTCGAGTTGCTTAACATTTGATACCTGGTTGTGTAACATCACTTTGAACCCAACACCCCCCTTTTCTTTCACATAAAGCTCTTTCTTAGTCCAACTTGAAATTACTAATAAGAACATTACATAATCAGCCTGAACTATGAGAAATCGTGAGACAACGGATTGATTCTATTTTTCTTTATATTCATTCGAAGGCTTCTAACCCTTTTTCTCTTAGCCTTTTGGTAATAGTTTTCTTGCTTCTAAAAAGCAAAAATTGCTTTGTCTTAATTTTCAAAAGCAAGACAAAACTTCTCAAATATTGGTAAGTAACAAACGAGTTTATGTACAATGAAAAGAGGCTCATTTTCAAGTGCTATGAGAAACAAATTGAACTTGTTCCTAATTGTGTTATATCTAATGCAGTGAGATAAGTTCTTCTGCTTAATTTGTACATCATAAAAATTTCAAACTCTTCTGATTTATTTAAGTTCCAAAACATAAAACTCCGAATTCTAATCCGACTTATATATATAGTGCATCAATTCAATTTTTAACAAAACAGATACATGGAGGAACACTGAAAGCTTCAGATAATTTTCCAACCGATGGGTATCTGATTGATATATCAGCTTCTTCAGCCAACCACGATGAATATAAATACGAGTATATAACCCTCAGAGGCCTCATGTTGGACTCAAATTTCAGAGGAGGAGGAATTCAAGTTGTGAACTCACTTAGAACCACCATTGATAACTGTTACATTGCCCATTTCACTACCAACGGCATCTTAGTCCAAGCCGGTCACGAAACATACATTCGAAACTCATTTCTAGGTCAACACATCACAGCCGGAGGTGATCACAGAGAGAGGAACTTCTCAGCCACGGCAATAAACCTAATGGGCAACGACAATGCTATCACCGATGTGGTTATTTTCTCAGCTGCAATTGGAATATTGGTTTCAGGTCAGGCTAACACAATTTCCGGGGTCCATTGCTACAATAAAGCAACCGGGTTTGGTGGTACTGGGATTTATCTAAAGTTGCCCGGTTTGACCCAAACCCGGATTGTGAATTCTTACTTGGACTATACCGGTATTGTTGCTGAAGACCCGGTTCAACTCCACATCTCTAGCAGTTTCTTCCTTGGTGATGCATATATTCTCTTCAAATCTATTAATGGTGTTGTAAATGGTGTTAATATTGTTGATAACATGTTTAGTGGCTCCAGTAAAGGGATTGAGATTGTTCAGTTGGACCAAACAAACGGTCCTTTCAGAGACATTGATCAAGTTGTTGTTGAGCGAAATAATGTGAAGGGGATGAAAGTTAAGGCAACGGTAGCAAGAGGATCGGTGCAGGGAAATGGGAGCTCGTGGATTGTAGACCTTAATCCAACTTTATTGTTTCCTAATCTTATAAAGAACGTACAATACTCGTTAAGCACGAGTGGAAGCTCGTTCGCTAACCATGCTTTGCGTAATGTTTCTAATAATCGCGTTGTAATTGAGTCGGATGTGGCCATTCAGGCAAGTGTGTTTGTTATGGTGGATCAAGGAGTGTCAAGCTAGAGCTAATCTAGGTTTTGGGTTCACGAGATCTTAATGAGCGAATGTATAGGGTGGAAGATTAGTACATTTACTAGGGGATGAATTCTTTTCTATTTTTGTTCTTTTTTTTTGAAGAAGTTCTTAATACTAAAATTTCAACTTCTTCCAGTCAATGTAAACAACAAGATATTCCCATTGTGGGGGAAGTATCTTAGTTCAATTACAAGACATTATATTTTTGTTGAATTAAAATCTTTTTAATGTGGCCAAGAACCTGGTTCAGACTCCCAAATCTTGATAAGTCGGAATTTGATTTTCTTTGGGAGACCAAATCAAAGTGGAAGTTCTTAAATTCCACATAAACATTGGAATTTATGCCTCAAAATTGACAAAAGTGTAGGATAATCAAATCCAAATTGGACAAAGAAAGAAAAACACATTTTGACAAAATGGTTCCCTGTTTAAGGTCTCGTTTCAAGTTCAGTGATGGCTCCAATTCAGTAGTTGAATTTTTTTTCTGCCGTCGCATGCAATTCAACACAACATTTACATCGAGGAGCAACCTAACAATATTCAACTAAGTAGATTGACAGACAACTAAGTCGGCGTAATTCAAGGGAGTTCTAAAACGTCTCAGCTGATAGAGACTCTGAGTTTGAACATTCAGAACCAGTCTAGAAGGTCCAACACTGAAAATCTTGTGAGTTGTTAAGAGTTTCTGATCACAAATTAGATGGCTAAAAACAGATTAGTGCCTACTTTTTATAGAATGAGAAACTTGAACTTGTGACTTGGTCCACCGCAGCTCGCGAAGAGTATTAATAAATGGGGATTGCTATATAAACAGAAAAGTTCATATATAATTTATTACTAAAATGATATAGTTTGATGAGAGCCATTTACTTTAATACAAAATACCTATCATGATAACTCTTAATTATAATAATGACACTTCTACATCATTCTATTAGGGTTTTTCGTATAGAATTTTTGGAAGAATAGCATTGTTAGGTTTTTAGTATTCACTAATTTTACGGTCAAAGACACTTTGCTTGTAATCTTATTTTATGCTGTATTTGGGTCAAAAAGTTCAATTTTTAAGTTTAAGCTACCATAGTACAAGTTATCCAAGCTACAGTACAACCCTTTAAAACACATAAAGCTAAAACTTTGGAAGACTATACCTCTTTGTTTAGGTGTCCGTTCAAGCTCTATAATCTTTGGATTCCATGTAACTTTTTGAGAGCAATCTAAATATGTAGATAAACATGGCTCACGCGAGCGAAGTTTCCTTGAGCAATATGAATTCGCTCGAGCGATATGTGAAAATTCTGCAGAAGCAAAAATCTAGAGAACATCGCTCGAAGTCCGCTTGAGCGATATGGAAGAATTGTGTCTGAATTGAAATACTCTCTTATCCAAGTAAGTCAATTTTTGAGGACTCTTCAGCCAAATCTTTTTAACCAATTAAGAGGTAGTTTCAGCCTACTTTCTTAGTGATCCTAGGATGCTATAAGAGTCAAGAGAATTAATTGTTAGATGGGACTCTAGAATTGTGAAAAGTTACAAAAAATATACAGAGAAGAGAAACAAAGAAGGTGAAGATCTTGATGATTATCTGAGCATACAGTGTTTTTTCACCATTGATTCTAAACTAAAGCGAATCATAATGAGATCGTCTTGAGAGGATTTTGAAAATGGAGAACACCGTTGAGATTCGGTGTTGAAGTCGAAGTGTAGAGAGCAGAAACTTGAGGAGTCGAGTAAGTAGGCTTAGACCAGAGTTTGAGGAGATTCAGATGGCAGTTGTGGAGTTCAATTGTCAATGGTTGTAAGTCATACTTGTATAAACTTCTTAACTTAGTGCTTGGCTTGCTGGACGTAATTTTTTTTCTGAGTTTGGATTTTCAAGATATATTGCTGTGTCTTTTTATTATTGTGTGATTGATTGCTTGCATTACATTTGCACTCACAAAAGTAAAGATTAGTCATGAATATAAGGAATACAAAATTTCAATTGGTATCAGAGCAGGTCACTCTGAGTTATTGATTGAGTGTGATCCTGTTTTTCGTATTCATAGATTTACCTAAGGAGGGACTATCTACTGTTAGACCACCACTGTTAGATGGTTCTAATTACTCTTACTGGAAGGCTCGGATGAGAGCTTTCATCAAGTCCATAGATGAAAGGGCTTGGCTAGCTGTTATGAATGGCTATAGCATTCCCACAAAGATTGTAGGAACTGTGACTGCTCCTAAGACCTATAAACAATGAGATGCAACTGATTATGCTAATTTCAATTGGAACAGCAAAGCCCTTAATGCTGTCTATAGTACTCTCACACTTGAAGAGTTCAGAAGAGTCTAATTATGAAAATGCGAAAAAAGCTTCAAATATCCTAGAGACAACCTATGAGGGTACTCCTGGGGTAAAACTATCTAAATTACAAAGATTGACACTAGTTTTAAAATACTCATGATGAAAGAGAATGAAATGTTTGATGAGTTCTATACCAAACTCAGTGATGTGGTGAACACCAGCTTCAACCTAGGGGAGAGAATACTTAAAAACAAAATTGTCAGAAATATATTGAGGTTATTGCCTAAGAGATTGCAGGCTAAAGTGATTGCTATAGAAGAGAGCAACAATATCGACTACATACATGTAGAAGAACTTGTTAGCTTTCTACAGAGATTTGAATTGAACACTCGCCAACCCAAAAGGACTAAAGGTATTGCCTTAAAATCTACTCAAGAAAATAGGGTTGATTATGGTGAGGATGACTCTGACTTCGACGTAGATGAAATAGCTCTGATGCTTAAGAAATTTAAGAAATTTCTTAAGTATAAGAAGGGTAAGAGCATTGGTGGTTTTAATAAAAAGGAAAATGACGGAGACAAATTGAAATTAGGACAAAAGAGTAAGAAAAAGGCTAATAAAAATCATTAATTGTCGCGCCTCGATTTTTCGTACTCAAGAAAACCCACACAAGTGAGAAAAACATGGTATTCTCTCGTTAGAATTCATCCTCCTAGAAAGACGAGTGTGACTAGGTTTGAACTAGAAATTGATTTGAATAAAGGCTTTTGGAATAGCTTTGGAGTCGCCAACTAACTTGATTAAGGTGAGTTAGGTCACCCAAAACTAAATGCAATTCGAAGATTTAAACTTAGGGTTTTTAAAAAAGGTTTTGAAAAACTTCCTCAAGAGAGCATTTTTGGCGAAAACAGGTTGTTTGGCAACCTTTGAAAATATTTATGCTCTTTTTTAAAATAACTCCATTTTTGGTCTTTCGAAAACAATGATTATAGGTTCAGAGGTTGGTTACGTATAGGGAAGATACACTAAGCTATCACTCTATCCCGCCCTTGCGGTACCTACATGTCTTTTCACCCTAGGTTCACTCATTTAGAATATTCAATTATCTATTATCCAACTATATTCATTCTGACAAGAATTTTGAAAAAGAAGTTAAAAATATTTGATTTTAAAAATAGATTTGAAGAGAAGATTTGAAGCTTAAAAAAAGGTTGTGGAATTGAAAACTTGAAATAGGTTGTGAAATTAGATATTTGAAAAAAAAGGTGGTGGAATTGAAAATTTGAAAAAAATTATGATTGCATCCATGAGGGTTGCCTACGTATCTCTTTGTTGGGAATTAGGTCAGTCATAGTTCAGACTAGGGGTCCGATTGAAAATAGACATTTTGAGGCCCTCAAAAAGTTTGACTTGAAAAGGTTTGACTTTGAACTTTGATTGGAAATTGAACTTAGAATTGACTTTGATTTGAAATTGAACTTGAGGATTTGAAATTGAACTTTAAAGTAGAACTTAAACTTGATTTGGAAAGATTGAATTGAATTTTGAAATTATCTTAACCTAGATTGAAGTTTTAAAACCATCTTGGTTTAGAAAAGAGTTTTAGAAGAGTCTTTGAAAAGAGTTTAAGCTTTCTAACTTTAAGGTTAGGGTTGAACTAGGGTTTGGCTTTCTAGGGTTTAGATAACCTAGGATTGAAGCATACAATATAAATAGGAAGGTTTGATTTTAGAAAGTTGGATTTTAGGAAAGTTTCAACTTACGAAAGTTCTAAATTAGGAAAGTTTTAAAATTTAGAAATATTTGAAAGTTTGAAATTAAGATAGGTTTGAAAGTTTGGATTTAAGAAAGAATGAAATTAGGAAAGATTTGATAGTTTAAAATTTAGAAAGTCCAGATTTGGCAAAGGTTTGAAATTAAGAAAGATTTAACTTCTATTTTCTAAAGTTGAAGATTGGATTTTATTTTAAAAAATAGATGATTTGATTTTGTTTCCAAAATTAGAGGATTTGATTCGGTTTCCTAAATTGGAAGATTTTATTTGACATGGAATTAGAAAGATTGAGTTTTAAGAATTTTGGATTTGGAGATCTATGACTTGATGAAAAAAAGGTTTTAGAAATCTACGATTTGATGTAGAAAATAATTTTGAAAATCTATGATTAAGGTAAAATAGAAAGTCATGACTTCAAAGAGGAATTAGGGCTTCCTAACCATAGATTCAAGGGCTTGACTTGGACTTCAAGACAAAGAGTTTTTGGAAAATGAATATTTGAAAAAACCATTTTGGAAGGAAATTTGCAAAACTATTTGGAAAGGAGATTTGAATATGGACTTTCGCAAGTCCCTTGAATATCTCACTTTCTTAAAATGATTCTAACCATGAAAAGATTATGACCATTCTAGCGTTGTGATTTTGATAATAACTAGAATTTGAAATATAGACCATAATGATCACATTGAATGTAACACCATTCCTAAAACAATCCTAACTATGGAATGACAAGAATCATCTTAAGATTGTGATTTTGATAAAAACAATTTAGGGCTTGAACCCAAAATTTAGACTTTGACGGTCATATTGAATATAACACTTTCCTAAAACAACCCTAACCATAGAATGGCTAGAATCATCTTAGGAATGTGATTTTGAAAACAAGCTTAAAAGAAGGAAGTTTTAAATGCAAGTTTTGAAAGAGAACTTTGATGTAAGTTTGAAAACAACTTTGAATGCAACTTTGACGACAATGTATAAATTTGATAACCACAATACAATAAGGTCGTGAACATATAAAATTAGACTTCACCACATAATCAAGGGAGCCAAACCCACACCGTCTAAGGTTGAACTAGAAGAAAGTCCCGAGCACGGTGACCTTTAACAGTCCTTCGTAGGCATGAATCGTGTCGCGCCTAGATTTTTCGCACTCGAGGAATACACACACAAGCGGAAAAAATACTGTACTCTCTCGTTAGAACTTATCCTCCTAGAAGAATGAGTGCGACTAGATTTGAATTAAAAATTGATTTGAATAAAGGGTTTTTAGAAAACAATTTAGAGTCGCCACCTAACTTGATTAAGGTGAGTTAGGTCACCTAAAAACTAAGCACAATCTGAAGACTACACTTACAATTTTTGAAAATGATTTTGAAAACACTTCCTCAAGAGAGGGTTTTTAAGAAAATAGGTTGTTTGGCAACCTTTAGAAAAATATTTAAGCCCTTTTTTTTAAAAAAATAACTCCATTTGGTTTTCGAAAACAGTGATCTAGGTTCGGAGGTTGGTTACGTGTACGGAAGATGCACTAAGCCATCACCCTACCCCACCCTTGCGTACCTACATGTCTATTCACCCTAGATTCACTCATTAGAGTCTTCGATTAATATTTTTCAAAACTATCTATTTTTGAAAAGAATATTTAAAAGAAATTTAACATGATGCATGATATGCAAGTGAAATAAAAGACTTGATTTAGAAATAGATTTGGAAAGGAGAATTGAAGTTCGAAATTGGAAAGAAAGTTTTAGAAATTGAAATTGAGGATTGAAAATAGATTTTAAGAATTGGAAGTCTGAAAAGAGTTATGCAATTAGAGATTTGAAAAAGGTTATGCAATTAGAGATTTGAAAGAAGTTATGGAATTGGAGATTTGAAAAAGGTTGTGACCGCACCCATGAGGGTTGCCTACGTATCATTTTTGAGGAATCAGGTCAGTCGTAGTTTGGACAAGAGTCCGATAGAAAGTAGAAGATTTTGATTGGAAAAAGAAATTGAATTGGAATTTGGATTGGAAGATTTGAAAGGATTGATTTTGGAAAACTTGGTTTCAGGAAATCTAGGCTTAGGAAAAATGGAACTTAGGAGAGACTTGAGGTTTAAGAAAGATTTGACTTGACTTGGAAGGGTTTTAGAAAAGATTTGACTTGAATGTTGGACTTGGAAGCTTAGGGAAAGGTTAGATTTAGGAAAGATTTGAATTTAGGGAAGTTTCAAAATAGGAAAGTTCCATTTTAGGAAAGTTTTGAAATAAGAAATGTTTCGTTTTAGGAAAAAGGAATGTTTTTGAAATTGGAAAGTTTTGAAATAAGAAAGTTTGACTTAAGAAAGTTTTTGATTTGGAAAGTTTTGAATTTTAGGAAGATTTGAAATTAGAAAGATTTGAAAAGTTAGATTTGGAAAAGGTATAGAATTTAGGAAATGTTGGAATTAGGAAGATTAAGAAGTTTAAAGTTTAAGGGAAGATTTAAATGTTGAAGTTTTGAAAACTTAAGGTTTAGGAAAGTATGAGATTAGGAAGGAGTGGATTTAGGAACGATTTGGATTTGGAAGGATTGAGGTTCCTATTTCCTAAAACAAAAGATTGAATTTTATTTTTAAAAAGAGGTGTTTTGATTTTGTTTCCAAAAACAAAGGATTGGATCTAGTTTCGTAAATGAGGAGATTGGATTTGGTTTCCTAAAGGGAAGATTGGATTTGGTTTCCTAAATGGAAGATTGGATTTGGCATGGATTTGAAAAGGGAAGTCTTATCAACTCTAGATTTGGAAGACTATAGTTTTGATGTAGAAAATAGGTTTTCAAAACTTATAATTTAGATGTAAAAAAGGAGATTTTAGAAACCTAGGTTTTGAGGCAAGAATGGAAATCATGTTTTAAAAAAGGAAATTAGAGTTTCTAATCGTTGGCTTTAGGAAAAGAGTTTTTGGAAAGTGAGTTTTTGGAAAGAGAGATTTTTGAAAGGAAATCCTAGAGAGGAGTTTTTAGAAAGTAAACTTGAAAAGAGAGTTTTTTAAAAGAGATTTTGGACAGTAAAACTTTGAGAGAGTTTTTGAAAAGAGATTTAGGAAATGTTTCTAGAAAGTGAATGTTAAAGAGAACTTTTTTGAAAAAGAGTTTTGAAAAGGGTTTTGAAAAATAGATTTTGGAAGGGAGCTTTTAGAAAAAAATTTTGGAAAGGAGATTAGAGAGAGTTTTCAAAAGTGTATTGAAAAAAAAAAAGGATTTTTAGAAAGAGAGATTTTTGAGAAGGGAGTTTTTTGGAAAGTCCATAAAAATATCTCACTTTCCTAAACCGATTCTAACCATAAGAAGGCTAGAACCACTCTAAGATAGTGGTTTTGAAAACAACAAGGATTTAAAAATATGGACCATATTGGCCAATTTAAATGTAACACTTTCCTAAAGCAACCCTAACCATGGAAGGGCTAGAATCACCTTAGGATTGTGATTTTGAAACAAGTTTTGAAAAAGAAGATTTTAACACAAAATTTGAAAATGATTTTAATGCAAGTTTTGAAAACAAGTTTGAAAACAGATTTTGGAGAGATGCATGATCATGATATGCACAATGCAAGTTAGGGTCGTGAACATACAAAGTTAAGGTTTCACCACATAATCAAGGGGGCCGAACCCACGTGGTCTTTGGTTAGACTAAAAGAAAGCCCCGACACAGTGACCTTCAATAGTCTAATCCTACACATGGACCGGGAAATTCCTTGTTTCAAGCATGCAAGAAAGGGGAGGGGGGGGGGGGAAGAAGATGGGGGATTAAAATAGAAGAAAACTCAAGTGGGTTAGGAGAGAGAAGAGAGAGGGGGGAGTTGCGTAAACGTAAATAGGAAATCTACCTCGTGTCTTCTTTATTCACTTTGTTTTACTTGCTTGCTTTGCTTTGATCCTCCCTTCGCTTTGCATCAGTCTTCAAAGGCTTGTGTTGATCTTCGGGAGTTTCGGGTTGCAGCACTTCAAGTCTTCGATGGAGACTTTGGAGGCTAGTATAGGACTGTATAGGAGTATATATGAGTTAGGGTTTGTGTATGGAGGCTAGAGTTTTGAAAAACCTAAAGAAGACTAGGGTTTGGGGAGGCTACGAGCTCTGTATATCGAAGAGGAGAGTTTTTAGATTGAGTTTGCAGACCCTTTTCAAGTTGGAAGAGGCTCTGTATTTATAGAGAGTGGAATGACCTGGCGCTAGGCAAAAAATCCTTCTAGCGCCACTAGGAGTGGTGCCAGCCACTTAGGAAAGTTTTAAGGTCGGCAAGCAACGTATCTTCAGAAGATTTGGGCACCTGTACTAGCGACTACCATGCAATTTTTAGCCTAGCTTCACTTAAGAGTGACTCCGGAAAGTCCAGGAAGGATTTAGAGGATCGGGAATGGCCTGAAAGGCTGGAAAGAAGCAAGAACCCTTAGAATAGAGTCCCGGAGGTATTAGACTTGAGAAATGATATCAAGATGTGATGGAGGGGTTGACCGGGCCATTAGTGGCAAAACGGTCAATTGGACTGGAAAGCTACCGACATGGACTTGGAATGTCCTGGAAGAAGACTCGAGGTTTAGAAACATTACTTAGATTTTCCTAGGAGGTTACTAGTTTGTTACTCAGAGCCGGTGTGGTTAGAAAGGGGGACCGGTCCACCAAGGATAAAATGATCATTTTACACCGGGTTTGCCGGAACTAACTCGAAATGACTTAAAAAAGTAAGAGAAGGTCGGGAATACTATAAGAAGCATTCTCAGGAGGTTACTGGTTCGATACCCAGAGCCGGTGTGGTTCTTGGGGCACTCGGATGCCAAGGGGCAAAATGGTCATCTTGACTAAGATGTCTCGAAATTGGCCCAAAACTGACTAGAAGGCACCTAATCATACCGGATTGTCTTTAAGACAATCTTGGAAGGGTGGACTTACTATTCTGAGGACTTAGATACTTTTTCGAGAAATGTGTCGAAAATGGCCCTAGGGGCAGTTTGGTCATTTTTCACTTGAGTGGGCTAGCAGGCACTGGTGTTAACCTGGGTTTTGAGTATTTTTGTCACTCTGACAGCGATCCCGTGATATAGGGGTTTGTTGGCAATTTCCTATATCGACCTGTTTGTGAGTGTTTTCACCACTCTGGCGGTTGCGATGTTTATGAGTATTTCTATTACTCTAAAGGGTCGCGATCATTCTAGAGACTGCCTAATCTCTAGAAGCTGCTAGGTGAACTTAGCGCCTGAGGAATCAAGTTTCTTGGAAGGTGTGCCGAAACAGACATTTCTACATTGGAGGGCTAGCAAGCGCTAAAGGTGGACTGTTCTACCATCTCAAGGACTTGGGGTCTCGTCCTAGTCGACGGGTTTGAAGGTACTTACAGTTCCGAAGAGTTCACTCGAAAACGTGCTGGATTGGATGGTCTTACCACCTCGAGGAATCAACTTTCTCGAAAGGTGTGCCAAATTTAATTAGAATTGGAATTGAAATTGGAAAGGGGACTTACCGTCTTCGGAAAGACGTGCTTATTGGAATTGGACCGAACAATGCCCCAAGGGTATTTTGGTCATTTTGCCTCTATTTGGGCTTAAAGGGCCCGCGAAGCGATCGATTGACCGAATTAGACTTGGAAAGTTAATTTAGATTGGAATACGTCCATATTGACTTGAATACAAGTCTGGATGGACTGGAGACTTCCAAGCGGGCAAAAATGGGGTGCTTACAGCTACCCCTCTTTTTCTATCTTTGCTTGTCGAAGGTAGAAAACGATAGAGTAAGAGTCCCATGTTGACTATGAGGCGGTTGGAGGGACGGACTTTGAAATTTTTTGAAAACGGGAGTTTGGAAATGAATATTGGGCCCAAAAGGCCTTTGAAATCGAGTTTTGGCGGGAAAAGTGCAAAACTACCTGAAATTTGGAATTGGCGCCACTAGTAGTGTCGCCTTTGGAGGAATTGGCTTGGCGCTAGCAGTGGCGTCAGGCTTGGGATAAAACCAGCAATATTTTCTAGTTCTAACACTTGCGGGATTTGAAGGATTTTCGCAAAACCGAGAGGCATTGCGAGGAAACCGACCTAGACAATAAAGGAACACTTCTTAGGGACCGTGGGGGATTGCCGGAAGTAATTCCAGCAATCTTAGAAAAGTTTTAAGTCCTTTTTGAAAATAATTCTATTTTGGTATTTGAAAACAGTGATCTTGGTTCGGAGATTGGTTACATATAGGGAAGACGCATTAAGTCATCACCCTACCCCGCCCTTTCGGTACCTACATGTCTATTCACCCTAGGTTCACGCATTTAGAATTTTCGATTATCTATTGTTTAATTATATCCACTTTGAAAAGAATTTTGAAAAGAAGTTTAATATGATGCATGACATGCAAGGGTAAGGAAAAGATTTGATTTTGAAAAATAGATTTGAAAGAAAGATTTGATTTTGAAAATAACTTTGAAGAAAAGCATTTGATTTTGAAAATAGATTTGAAATAGATTATGTAATTGAAAATTTGAAAAAAGTTATGGAAATAGAAACGAAAAAAAAGATTGCGACCGCACGCATGAGGGTTGCCTACATATCCCTTTGTTAGGAATCAGGTCAGTCGTAGTTCAGATAAGAGTCCGATTGAAAATAGACACTTTGAGGTTTTTTAAAAAATTTAACTTGAAGAGGTTTTTTTGAAAAAGGGTTTGATTTGAACTTGGAATAGAAGGTTTGAAATTGATTGGAATTGAAGTTGATTTTAATTTGAAATGAAATTTAAGGATTTGAAATTGATTTTGATTTGAATAGATTGAACTTGGAAGAAGAATTTAGAATTGATTTGGAAAGATTGAGATTTGAAAACATTTTGACTTGAATTGAAATTGAAAAACCATCTTGGTTGGGAAAAGAGTCTTAGAAAAGTTTTTAAAAAGAGTTGAAGCTTCCTAACTTAGGGTTGGGGTTGAACTAGGGTTTAGGTAAACTAGGGTTGGAGCATCTAATTGAATTGGAAAGGTATAATCTAGACTTCAAAGGTTTGATTTTAGAAAGTTGGATTTAGGAAAAGTTAGAATTAGGAAAAGCTCGAATTAGGAAAGTTGGATTTGATAAAGGTTTGGAAAGAGATTTGATTTGATTTAGAAAGATTTGACTTGATCATTTGACTTGTATGAATTTAGAAAGTTAGGTTTAGGAAATATTGGATTTTAGAAATTTTTTAATTTAGAAAAGTTTCGAAATAGGAAAGTCCCGTTTTAGGAAAGTGCCAAATTAGGGAAGTTTTTGAGTTAAGAAAGTTTTTCAAACTAGGAAAGTTTCATTTTAGGAAAGATTTGAATTTGGAAGGTTTTTGAATTTGTGAAAGTTTTGAAATTTAGAAAGGTTGGAATTAGGAAATGTTTGAATTAAGAAAGATTTGATTTCTATTTCCCAAAGTAAAAGGTTAGATTTTATTTTAAAAAATTAGATGATTTGATTTTGTTTCTACAATTGGAGGATTTGATCTAGTTTCCTAAATTGGAGGATTAAATTTGACATGGAATTGGAAATGTTGAGTTTTAAAAATCTTGAATTTGAACATCTATAATTTGGTATAGAAAAAGTGATTTTGAAAATTTAGGATTTGATATAGAAGATAATTTTTGGAAACCTATGATTTGACGCAAAAAAGGAAGTCATGTTCTAGGAAAGAGAACTAAGGTTTTCTAACCATGGAATCTAGAGCTTGACTTTGACTCCAATAAAAAGAGTTTTTAGAAAGTAAATCTTTGGAAAGAGTTTTGAAGGGAGTTTTTTTTGAGAAAGAGAGTTTTTGGAAAGAAGTTTAAAAAGAGTTTTTAGAAAGTATATTTTTGAAGAGAGTTTTTGGAAATGAGTTTGAAAAGCAATTTGAAAAGGAGTTTGAATATGGAGTTTTGAAATCTTTTGAATGTCTCACTTTCCTAAAATGATTCTAACAATGTAAAAAGATTTGAACCATTCTAGAGAGGTGATTTTGAAAACAACAGGGATTTGAAATATGGACTAAAGTAATCACAATGAATATAACACTTTCCTAAAATAACCTTAACCATGGAATGGCTAGAATCACTTTGAGATTGTGATTTTGAAAACAAGATTTTGAATGCAAGTTTTGGAAGAGAGTTTTGATGAAAGTTTTGAAACAACCTTTGAAAACAATTTTGAATGGATGTATGAATATGATATGCATAATGCAAGTAGGGTTGTGAACATACAAGGTTAGGTTTCACCACATAGTCAAGGGGGCCAAATCCACACGGTTTAAGGTTAAACTAGAAGAAAGCCCCCGACATGGTGACTTTCAACAGTTCTTCCTAGGCATGAGTAGGGAAATCCCTTGGTTTAAACATGGAAGAAAATGAGGTAGAAAATAGAGGATTAAAATAGAAGAAAACCCAAGTGGGTTAGGATAGAGAAGAGAGAGAGGGGAAGTACATAAACATAAAGAGAAAGCTAACCTCGGATTCTTCTTACTTTATTTGCTTTGTTTTAGTTGGATCTTGAGAGCTTCAAATTTGCTATATTTGAGTCTTCAATGGCTTGCTTTGAGGCTAGTGTATGAGTGTATAGAGTGTGTATATGCTAGGGTTAGAGTGTATGGAGGCTAGGGCTTGAAAAGACTTTGAGGAATTAGGGTTTGGAGAGGATTCGAGCTCTGTTTTCAGAGAGACAGCATTTCTGGAATGAGATTGTGGACCCTTTTCACGCAAGGAGAGGGTTTATATTTAGAGGCAACTTAAACTGACTTGGCGCCTGTTGTAGTGGCGCTAGGCTTAAAATTACACAAGCCCCATTACTAGTGCCGCTAGGCTAAACTTTGGCTTGGTGCCACTATTAGTGGTGCTAGCCACTTAGGGAAGTTTTTAGGGCGGCAAGAAACGTATCTTTTGACCCTTGATACGTAAGGCAAAAGATTTGAGCGTCTGTATTATTGACTATCCTGTAATTTTTGGCTTGGCTCCACTCGGAGTGACTCTGGAAGGTTTGAAAATATTTCAGGAGGCCAGGAATGATTTAGAAGGCCAAAAATGGGTGGAAACCCTTGAAATAGTGTCCCAGCGGTAACGGGTTTGAAAAACATTGTCGGGATTGTTGAAATGGTCGACCGAGCCATTAGAGTCAAAACGATCAACTAGACTGAAAAACCATTGGAATGGACTTGGATTGTCCAAGAGGACTTGAAGGTTGGAAACACTATCTCAAGTGTAATGAGGGATTATCGGTTTGATACTCAAAGTCGGCGTGGTTGGAAAATATGACCGGCCCACCAGGGGTAATACGTTCATTTTGCACCTGGTTTGTCAGAATAGACTCGAAATGATTTGAAAAGGTTAATAATTCTATTAGAAGCATCCTTAGGAGGTTACCAGTTTGATACCTAGAGCCGATATGGTTCCCGGAGGCAATCGAATGCTTAGGGACAAAATGGTCATTTTCACCGGATGGTCCAAGAATTGATCCAGAACCGATTGGAAGGCACTTGAATATACCAGATTGTCTTTGGGATAATCTCGGAAGAGTGGACTTATTACTTTGATAACTTAGATACTTTCTCAAAAAGCGTGCTAAAAAAACCCAAGGGACAGTTTTGTCATTTTTTACCGGAGTGGGCTTGCAAGCACTGGTGTTGACCCGAATTTTGAGTGTTTCCACTACTCTAACAGTGTGTGACGAGTTAGTTTCCAGAGGTATCTCGTCCTTTAATAAACGTGTCACAGCTAAGAGGCTAGTTCGGTCTTATGACATAGGGGGCTTGTTGGCGATTCCTGATGTCAACTTATTTGCGAGTGTTTCCGCCACTCTGACGGTTGCAATTTTTGTGAGTGCTTCCACCACTCTAACGGTGTGTGTTAGTTCTAGAGACTACCTGATCTCGGAAAGCTGCTAGGTGGACTTATTGTTTGAGGAATTAACTTTTTCGAAAGACATGCTGAATAACAGACATTTTATATTGGCGGGCTAGTAAGCGCCAAAGGTGAACCATTCTACCATCTCAGAGACTTGGATTTTGTCCCGGTTAACAAGTTTGAAGGGACTTATCATTTCGAGAAATTATCTTAGAGAACGTGTCGAACTGGATGGACTTATCGCGTGATGAATAAACTTTCTCAAAAGGCATGCTGGATTTGAATTTGATTGGTCTGGACTGGGATTGGATTTGAAACTGAACTTAAGATTGAAATAGGGACTTACCATCTCTAGGAAGACGTGCCAACTGAAATTGGGCCGAGCAATATCCCAAGGGAATTTTGGTTATTTTGCCTCTTTGGGCCCGCGAATCGATTGATTGACTGGATTGAGATTGGAAGACTAGTTTTGACTTGAATGTGTCTGTGTTGGTTTGAATATGATTCTGGACAGACCAGAGATTGCCGAGCTGGCAAAAATGGGGTGCTTACAATTGCCCTTCTTTTTCTATTTTTACTTGTCGAAGGCAGAAAATGATAAAGTAAGAGTCTCATGTTGATCGCGAGGTGATTGGAGGGACGAAATTTGAGGATTTTTGAATACTGGATTTTGAAAATAGCAATTTGGCCCAAGGGGGAGTTTGAAATCGGGTTATGGTTGGAAAACGGGCAAATAAGCCTGAATTTAATCTTAGCGCCACTAGGAGTGGCGCCAGGTTTAAAATTGCCTTTGGCCTGTGAATAAAATTAGAAAACTTCTAATTCGAACCTTATGGGTTTGTGAGAATTTGAGAGGGTTTGTGAGAATTTGAGAGAGTTTGTGAGGGATTTTGAGTGTTGAGCCGTGTGCATTGAAGGAGTGGACTTGAGAGACCCCAAAGAGTTGCTAGAAGTGGTCCCCATCGTCGGAATAGCTGCTGGAGAAGAAGATTTTATCGAAGAATTTCAAGAGGTGAGTTTTTTGTTTTTCGTTGATTTTGATGTGTAGAAATTTGTTTGCGTTTTGACACTTGTTTGATTGAATTTGGGTAGTTTTTGGATGGTTATGTAAAAGAAGTTTTTGCAGGAATTAGGAATTTCCCTCTACAGCCTTGGGTATTGGGTTTTCTTGCTAGATTTTTATACCATGTGTCTTAGAAAAATGTGCTGAACAACTGTATGAAATTTCGTGATTTTCTAAAAATTTTTTGATTTTTTGATTTTTCAAAAAATAGAAAAATAGTTGAAAAATAAGAAAAATTAAGAAAACAAAGGAAATATTTGACTTTAACCTTTAGAAAAATATGAGAATATTTTAGAAAATATTTGAAGTAGTCTTGAAAAACTTTTGTGACAATCTTGAAAATCTTTGAATTTTAGAAAATGGAACAGGTGTTTAAAAATTTAAAAATCATAGGTATATGCACAAATTCTTTTGTGTGTGTCGGTATTATGTGATTGTGATATTTTGAAGTGCACTGTTTGTGTCTTGTTGTAGTGTTGTGGGTGTGTAGGGACCATTTATAAATGAAACTTTGTTAGAATTTTTTGAAATTAAGGAAAGAGTTAGAAAATTTTTGAAATGAAATCTTTTTTAAGGAAAAGGACATAAAAATTTTGAGGGTGGGGACTTTTTGGCAGAGAAGGCTCCGAGAAACTCGAGAGGCCTAAAGCTACTGATGGAAAAACTTCGGAAGAATTTTTTAAAATAAAATTTTGAATGAAAATTTTGGAGGGAAAAACTTAGAAAACCTTTGAAAATGTATTTTGAATTTGGAAACTTGGAAATTGATAAAGATTTTGGAAAAAGAAAATTCTTGAGGATTGAAACTTTGAGAATTTTTCAAGATTGAGTTTGGATAAAGACTTTTTTAAGGAAAAAAGTTTTTTAGAAAATTTGATTGGAATAGAAATGTTTTTGCGGAAAAACTTGAGATAGATTTTGATTGAGAATTTTTTAGATCTATTTTGAAATGAACTTTTGACTTTGAATTAGAAACCATTTTGATTTTAAATTTGGACAAAACGTGTAAAAATTTTGTTTTGACTTAAAATTGACTTTTTGAAGGCAAAATATTTAGAAAATTAATTTTGACTCGAAACTTGAATTTTTGGAAACAAAATGTGTAAAAAATTCATTTTGACTTGAAATTGAAAATTGTTTTGAAAGCAAAATGTATAGGAAATTTATTTTGACTTGAAACTTAACTTTTGAAGACAAAATGTGTAGGAAATTCATTTTGACTCACAATTCGAAATCTTTTTCATTGTTTCCTTGTTTTTCTTTTTTTTTTTTTTTTACCTTTTCGAACCGTACTTACCATATGTCAACGTTCTTACCTTGATTTGGCTTTCAGGATTGTTGACGCGATTTTGAGTCGGCTGAGGGCTTGGCACGTCAAATATCCTCCGGATAAGCAAGACATCTTCCGCCGGTCCTTTGGTTGGGTGGCCTCACTCCTGTCAGTGCAGCTTATCCCTGGATTCATGGAGGCGGTGATTCCTTTTTGGCAACATGACATGTCTTTTTTTCATTTTGGGGAATGCGAGCGTACTCCCACTCCTCACAAGTATAGTTTTCTCCTCGATTTTCAAGATGATTCTGCTGACATTGTGGGACCTATCTTCCCTGAAAGTTGCATCACGATTACCTTATCCCAGCTCAGACTCCGGTGCGCGATTCTTTCGTCTGCCGTCTTGGCCCAATTTCCTTGCGTTCCAGTGGAGCTCCTATTTTCCCAATTTAAGTTTGCGACAGGCATGTGAGCTCATTTGGGTGATGACATACTTCTTAGGACTGGTCCATTTCTTGTATGGTTGCTCTAGCTCTGCTTCTTCTGAACTTCTTGATGTTTCCACGAGGAGATGATTTGGTCGACTGTCTGTTATGTGCATTGCTCGCCAGGGTTCGTGAGGTGCACTCCTATGCTCCCATGGTTGTGGGGAAGACTTTTGTGAGCCTTACTAGATTCTAGTAGGGGGCTGATGCTCACTTCCAGGATGTGTTGCGCTCTTCCGACTTTGGGCGATTGGGCACTTATTTAGTACTCCCCTATTCCAGTGTACATGGTACCCCTAGCTTGACCATGTACGCTCTTTGGTGAGATCCCAAAGAGCTATTGTGGATGATGAGAGGTTCCCACAGACTGCTGCAGCATGGGCTGACTACCTTCGAAGCAGGAGATCGAACAAGGTCAAGTGGTATTTTGGACTGGTTGGTAAGTGTTACTTGAGAGTTTGACCATTCGAGAGGGCCTTTGTGCCTTTAGCGGGCCTGTGGGGCATTGCCCCCTTCTTTGGGATTCGAGTTTTGCGACAGCTCAATAGGAGCCAGGACATTCCTTATCTGGCATTGGCGACAGAGTTTACTTTTGTCTTAGAGGCGTCAATCCCGAGAGTATTAGTAGAGAGGGCTATGGGCACATAGAGATATTTGCTTCCTCACGAGAATGATGATGGGTCATTTTCTGACATGCCCCTTGGGACTGAGAACTACCATTATTGGCTCCGACGATATGTGTTAGGTCCTAGCAGGCTTGGGGATCTACTCTTTGAGACTCCTTTGGCCTCCGTGGGGTATACAGACTTCTTGATAGCTATGATTGTTCAGGGTTGTCATTACAGGCAGCAAAACCGAAGACTAATATAGGTGTTATATGATTGGTTGAGGGCGAGAGATATTGAGGTATCTTCCTTAAAGATACAGCTAGCAGTGGCCAGATCGACACACGATAGCCTACCCTTGAGTACTGCATGGGGACAAAAGCGACCACGAGGCGCCCCAGATGTTTCCACGTGCCCCAGATGTTTCCACTCCCCCAGAGGATGATGCTGTTGATATTCGGCCTTTGCAGGAGTCTGTGGAGTCCCTTACCTAGGAGAGGGATATGCTTCTTGCTAGATGTGCAAACTATGAGCAGGACCGACTTGGATCATCAGATGGCTAGCCAATTGATCCTTCCTTAGTTGATTCCTCTTCTGATGATGATGGAGAGCAGTACATTTTTGCTCCTCGTTCCTAGATTTGTTGATTCCTGCATTTATAGAGAGACAAATTTCATTTTAGTATTTTCTTCTTTTTGCCCTATGGATTTGTAGCCTTTCACATATTTGAGATTTTTTCCCTGCACAGTTAGTATGAAAGCATGCTTGAGAAATTTGAATGAAAAATTACTCCTTTTTGTTTGATGCTTTGACCGACTTATTGCCTAGGAAAGGACCCTTTGCTTCTTTTAACCTTGACTGGACTAATCTGAAGAATGTTTTTCTAGACATCTTCTGACTTATCCACCGTTGTTTTTACACTTATAATTTCTGGGAATGCTCATGCCTTGGATTATCTTTTACACCATTGCTTTTTTTTTCTTTGCTATTTTTACTACTGGCACCCGTGAGAGTTTTCATTAGTCCCAACTCTGTCATTTTTCACCAAGGCGCCTTTGCAGGTTTTCACCAAGGTCGACAATTTTGTATCTTGCCACATCCTTACCTTTTTAGCTAAGCGGCCCTTTTGGGTTTTCACTGCATCCTCAGAAATGTGCTTATTTTCCCTCTTCTCCCTCCTCTCTTTCCTTAGCCAGGTCTCTAGTTTCTGTTAAGAAGCTTCTGAATAGTAGTTGAGCAGGCCCCGAACTTTCTTTGATAAGATTGTATTCCGGTGAGCTCATTTGGACTAAGCAATCTAATCCAGATCTAAATGGACTTTAAGGTTCGTGACGCGGGTTTCTATTTTGGAAGAAAAGGAAAGGGCTCAAACCTACCATTCTACTTTGTTTTTAATACTAGTGATTATTGTTGATGATTTTAGTCTACTAGCACTTTTCCGCATTTCTTCTACCTTGCGCCCCCCCCCCCCCCCCCCCTTTTGAAATAATAGTGCTTTGTGAACCTTTTTTTTTTTTTTTAGTTGAATGCATTTTTCTTAGTGCTTTACTTTGACCTAGTATGATCACCAGGTTAGGGGACCTCTTTTGAAAGAAAGTAACTGGCTTAAAGGGTTTGACAACGATTAACTTTGACTATATGGGAAATGAAACGAGAGCCTCTCTTAATTTTAAAGTAAAATTGCTTAGTCCATAGAACTTTACCACCGAAATTTTGACCATACCTAATTGACTAGTTGAGATTAAGGGAAGTAAATTTCATTGCTTCTAAACAGAAAACAAAGATCCAGCTTCCAGAATCATATATAATAATGTTTGACAGCGTTGGAGTTCAACGGTTTAGGGAATTCATGGTCATCCATTTCCTCTAGAATAAGAGCTCCTCCAGACATGACTTTCTTGACCGCGAACAGCCCTTCGTAGTTTGGAGTGAATTTCCTTGTGCTACCTCCTGGTGGGGGAATACCTTTTTCAGTACTAAATCTCCCAGTTGGAATGATAGAGGCCTCATCTTCTTATCAAATGCCCTAGCCATTCATTTTTTACAGCATTGCGCGTGATAGACTGTTGCTAACCGCTTCTCATCTAGCAGGCAAAGCTAAGCACATCGGTCATCTAATTTGGTTTCCATTAAGATTCTTAAAGAAGGAATCTCAATCTTAATGGGAAGGACTGCCTTTGTGCCATAGACCAACTCGAAGGGGGTACCTCCAATAGAAACCCTCATGATGGTTCAATAAGCCATTAGTGCAAAAGGGAGTTTCTCATTCCAGTCTCAGTAGTTGTCAATCATTTTTCGAAGTATTCTCTTGATATTTTTGTTGGCCGCTTCTACTGCTCCGTTCATCTGAGGCTTGTAAGTGACTGAATTCTGGTGGGTAATGCAAAACCTTTGGCACAATTTTGACATCAATTCATTATTTAGATTGGAGGCGTTATCAGTGATGAGTGATTCGGGAATCCTATATCGGCAGATGATGTGGTTTTTTATGAACTTCTCCATGACCTTCTTGGTGACATAAACATAGGAGACTACTTCCATTCACTTAGTAAAATAATTAATGGCAACTAGGATGAATTGATGACCGTTGGAGGCTTTGGGAGTTATGGGGACAATCATATCTATTCCCCACATAGAAAAAGGCCATGGGGGCGACATGGAATGGAGTTCCGTGGGGGTGCTTTGATCTTATCCTGGTGTATTTGGCACTTATGACAGTGGAGAACGTATTTAATACAATCTGACTCCATTGTTGACCAGTAATACCTTGTTTGGAGGATCTTCTTGGCGAGCGTGTGGCCATTCATGTGGGGATCGCAAACCCCCTCGTGTACTTCCTCCATGATAGTTTTGGATTCGACAGCATTGATGCATTTCAAAGGTCCGAACCAAGATCTTCTGAGAAGCTCATTTTCGGCCATAAAGTAATATCTCGCCAAACGGCAAATGGTCTTCCTATCTTGTGTGAGGCTACATCAAGGAATGCCCTTGTCTAGATGTATCTTTGGATATCATAAAACCATGGTTGTTCATCGGGCTCAGTTGTTGTGTGCAGGAAATAGGAAGAGGTGTCTCTGGTAAAAATCTAGAGAGGAGGTATTTTAGTACCCTTGTCAACCTTGATTGCCGTGGCTAGAGTGGCTAATGCATCAGCGAAGCTGTTCTTTGTCCGGGGTATATGATGGAAATCTATGCTTCTAAATAGTTGACACAAATCCTTGATTTTTTGGTGATACGAGGAGAGTTTGGCATCTCGGGTTTGGTATATGTCCTTGGATTGTTGAATAACTAGATCTGAATCTCTGAAAACAGCCAGTTCCTCAATCTTCATCTCCAATGCTAGCCTTAAACTAAGGATACAAACCTCATACTTGACGATGTCATTGGTGCATAACTCCAGTTATAACTTGACCACAATGGGGTAATGACTGCCCATTTTTGATACTATTATCGCTCCAATGCCGATTCCCCTTTTATTAGCAGCTCCGTCAATGTAGCGCTCAGATTTTTCGCACTCGAGGAATACTCACACAAGCGGGAAAAATATTGTACTCTCTCGTTAGAACTCACCCTCCCAGAAGAATGAGTGCGACTAGGTTTGAATTGAAAATAGATTTGAATAAAGGGCTTTTGAAAAAGATTTAGAGTTGCCACCTAACTTGATTAAGGTGAGTTAGGTCACCTAAAAACTAAGAATAATCCGAAGACTACACTTAGGGTTTTGGAAAATAATTTGAAAATTTCACCTCAAGAGAGGGTTTTTAAGAAAACAGGTTGCTTGGCAACCTTTAGAAAACATTTAGCCCTTTTTTGAAAAATAACTCCTTTTGATATTTGAAATCAGTGATTCTAGGTTCGAAAGTTGGTTACATGTAGGGAAGACGCACTAAGCCATCACCCTACCCCGCCCTTTCTGTACCTACGTGTCAATCTACCCTAGATTCACCTATGAGAGTCTTCAACTAACTATTGTTCAATCCTATCCACTTTGAAAAAGAATTTTTGAAAACTAACTAACATGATGCATGACATGTAAATGCAATGGAAAGATTTGATTTGGAAATAGATTTGATTTGATTTGAAAAGAAACTTGAAAAGAAATTGGAATGGATTTGAAAAGATAGATTTGATTTTGAAAAAAAGTTTCAGAGATTAGAAATAGAGATTAGAAATTCAAAGTTTGAAAATAATTGTGGAATTGGAGATTTGAAAAAGGTGGAGACCGCACCCATAAGGGTTGCCTACGTATCCCTTTGGAGGAATCAGGTCAGTCGTAGTTCAGATCGAAATCCAATTGAAAGTAGAAGGTTGGATTGGAAGAAAGAGATTGAATTGAAAATTGGATTGGAACATTGAGAGATTGAACTTTAATTGGAAGACTTGAAAAGACCAGCTTTAGGAAACCTAGACTTAGGAAAGAGAGAATTTAGAAAGGACTTGAGATTAAGAAAGATTGGGCTCGAATGTTGGACTTAGAAGATTGGAGAAAGATTGGAATTAAGAAAGGTCCGACTTAGGAAAGTTTCGAATTAGGAAAGTTTCATTTTAAGAAAGTTGTCAAATTAGGAAAGTTTTCATTTTAGGAAAGTTTTGAATTAGGAGAGTTTCAACTTAGGAAAATTTTGAATTCGGAATGTCTCAACTTAGGAGAGTTTTGAATTTGGAATGTTTTGAAATAGGAAAGTTTTGAAAATAGGAAAGTTTTGAGTTTAGAAAATTTTGGATTTGGAAAGATTTCAAGTTTAGGAAAGTTTAAGATTTAGAAAGTTTTAAAGTTTTAGGAAATCTTGAGATTAAGAAAGATTTGAGTTTAAGAAAGATTTGAAAACTTAGATTTGAAAAGTTAATATTTGAAAAGAGGGTAGAATTAGGAAAGGGTTGAATTAGGAAAGATTTGAAAGCTTAATGTTTAAGGAAAGATTTGAAAGTTTTTAGGAAACTTATGGTTTAGGAAAGTAGGAAATTAGGAAAGATTTGGATTTCGAGTTTTAAAATTTAAGAATGATTTTTATGCTCAAGTTCAAGAAACTTAGGATTTAGGAAAGTAAAAGATTATGAAGGAGTTGGGTTAGGAAAGTTTTGGATTAGGAAGGGATTGGATTTCTATTTCCTAAAGCAAGGGATTAGATTTTGTTTCTAAAAGATAAGGTTTGATTTTGTTTCCAAAAACAGAGGATTGGATCTAGTTTCCTAAACGGGAAGATTTGATTTGGTTTCCTAAAGGGAAAATTTTATTTGACAAGAATTTGGAAAGGAGAAGTTTTAGAAACCCTAGATTTGGAAGGCTATAGTTTTGACGTAGAAAACAAGAGGTTTTGGAAACCTGGGTTTTAAGGCAAGTTTGAAAACCATGTTTTGGGAAAGAAAATTAGGGTTTCCTAATTGTGAGCTCTAGGGCTTGACTTGGGCTCTAGGGAAAGAGTTTTTGGAAAGTGTGCTTTTGGAAACGAAGATTTTTAGGAGGGAATCCTAGAGAGGAGTTTTTTGGAAAGTGAATTTGAAAATAGAGTTTTTGGAAAGAGAGTTCAAAGAGAAGGAGTTTTTGGAGAGAGTTTTTGAAAACAACTTTGGAAAGGAGGTTTTAGGAAAGCACGTTGAAAAAGGGGGTTTTAGAAAAAGAGGTTTTTGAAAATAGAGTTTTTAGAGAGTATAAAAACATCTTACTTTCCTAAAGCGATTCTAACCATAAGAGAGTTAGAACCACTTTAAGAAAGTAGTTTTTTTTTTTTTAAAAACAAGGGTTGAAAATATGAACCATGTTAGTCACTTTAAATGTAACACTTTTCTAAAGCAATCCTAGCCATGGAAAGGCTAAAATCACCCTAGGATTGTGATTTTGAAAACAAGTTTTTGAAAAGGGAATTTTGATGCAATTTTGAAAACAAGTTTGAAAACAATTTTGAAAATGAGTTTGAAAATGATTTTTGGAAGATGCATGATCATGATATGCACAATGCAATTTTGGGGTCGTGAATATACAAGGTTAAGGCTTCACCACATAATCAAAGGGGCCGAACCCACGTGGTCTCCGATTAGCCTAAAGGAAAGCCCCTGACACGGTAACCCTCCGATAGTCTAATCCTACACATGGACCGGGAATCCCCTTGTTTCAAGCATGCAAAGAAAGGGGGGGAAAGAGATGGGGGATTAAAATAGAGAAAACCCAAGTGGGTTAGGAGAGAGAGGAGAGAGGGGGGAAGTGCAGAAATTTAAATAGAAAACCTACCGTATGTCTTGTTTATTTTATGCACCTTGCTTGTCTTCGGTCTTCGCTTCACTTCAGTCTTGATCTTCAAGGGCTCGTCTTTAATCTTCAAGGCTTCGGTTTGCAGCTCTTCAAGTCTTCAAAGGAGGGTTGGAGGCTAGTGTATAAGTGTATGGGGGTGTGTATGAGTGTATGTAAGGCTAGGGTTTGTGTATGGTGGCTAGGGTTTGGAAAACCTAGGGAAGCTAGGGTTTAGGGAGTGCACGAGCTCTGTATATCGAAATATATGATTTTTAGACTAAGTTTGCGGATCTCTTTCACGTTGGAGGAGGCTCTGTATTTATAGAGAAAGGAATGCACTGGCGCCTGTTGTAGTGGCGCCGGGCAAAATTGCTCTTGGTGCCACTAGGAGTGGCGCCAGCCAGTTAGGAAAGTATTTAGGTCGGCAAGCAACGTATCTTTGACTAGATTTGGGCGCCTCTACTAGTGACTACCATGCAATTTTTAACCTGGCTTTATTAGGAGTGACTTCGGAAAGTTCAGGAATGATTTAAAGGACCGGGAATGGCCCTGAAGACTGGAAAAAAGCAAGAACACTTAGAATAGTGTCCTGAAGGTATTTGACTTGAAAAATGGGGACAAGATGTGTCGGAAGGGTTAACCGGGCCTTTAGGGGCAAAACGGTCAATCGGGTCAGGAAGCTGCCAGGACAGACCTGGACTGTCCCAGAAGAAAACTCGAGATTTGGAAACATTATTCAAAATTTTCCCAAAGGTTGCCAATTTGATTCCCAAAGCCGGTGTGGTTGGAAAAGGAGACCGACCCACCAGGGGCAAAACGGTTATTTTGTATCGAGTTTGTCGAAACTGACTCGGAATGATCTAGAAAGGTAAAGAGAGGTTGAGAACACTACAAAAAGCAGTCTCAAAAGGTTACCGGTTTGATACCCAGAGCCTGTATGGTCGGAAAAAGAGACCGGCCCACCAGGGGCAAAACGGTCATTTTGCACCGGGTTTACCGGAATTGACTCGGAATGATCCGGAAAGGTAAAGGAAGGTTGAGAATACTATAAGAAGTAATCTCAGAAGGTTACCGGTTTGATATCCAGAGCCGGTGTGGTTCCCGGGGTGTTCGGATGCCTAGGGGCAAAATGGTCATCTTGACCGAAAAGTCTCGGAATTGGCCCAAAGGGCAGTTTGGTCATTTTTCACCGAAGTGGGCTAGCAGGCACCGGTGTTGACCTAGGTTTTGAGCATTTTCACCACTCTGACAGTAGTCGTCGTGACATAGGGGTTTGTTGGCAATTCCTTATATTGATCTGTTTATGAGTATTTTCGCTACTCTGACGGTTGTGATGTTTGTGAGTATTTCTGCTACTCAGACCGTCTCAAGGAATAAACTGTGTCGAGAGAGGGATTGGAAAGGGGTCTTATCTTCTCCGAAAAGACGTGCTTGATTTGGAACTGTCTCGAGGAATAAACTATCTCAAGAGAGGGATTTGGAAAGGGGACTTGCCGTCTTCGGAAAGATGTGCCTGATTTGGAACCGTCTCGAGGAATAAATTGTCTCGAGAGAGGGATTGGAAAGGGGACTTACCATCTTCAGAAAGACGTGCTTGATTTGGAACCGTCTCGAGGAATAAACTGTCTCGAGAGAGGGATTGGAAAAGGGATTTACCGTCATCGGAAAGCCGTGCCTGATTTGGAACCGTCTCGAGGAATAAACTATCTTGAGAAAGGGATTGGAAAGGGGTCTTACCATCTTCGGAAAGACGTGCTTGATTTGGAACCGTCTCAAGGAATAAACTGTCTCAAGAGAGGGATTGGAAAGGGGACTTACCGTCTTCGGAAAGACGTGCCTGATTTGGAACCGTCTCGAGGAATAAACTGTCTCGAGAGAGGGATTGGAAAGGGGACTTACTATCTTCAGAAAGACGTGCCTGATTTAGAACCGTCTCGAGGAATAAACTGTCTTGAGAGAGGGATTAGAAAGGGGACTTACCGTATTCAGAAAGATGTGCCTGATTGGAGTAGATTTACCGTCTCGAGGAGTCAACTGTCTCGAGAGAGGGGTTGGAGTTGGGATTGGAAAGAACAATGCCCCTAAGGGCATTTTGGTCATTTTGCTTTTATTTGGGCCTGGCGGGCCTGTGAAGCGATGGACAAACAGGATTTGGACTTAGAAAGTTGGTTTCGATTGGAATATGCCCACAATGACTTGAACGTAAGTCTGGACGTAGTGTAAATTGCCGAGCGGTCAAAAATAGGGTGCTTACAGTCAAAATACATCTTCCATCTGGTTTCTGCCAGTCCTTTAGTCGCATCTTTGATGTAAAGTATATCCTCATCCGGGAATCGAGGTTCCATGGACTAATTGTCATTAATAGGGTTCTCGGCCAAATAATCAGCTATTACCTACCCCTAGATTGCTTTATGGGTGGTAAACACAATATCGAATTCTGACAAGATCATGTGCCATCGTGCGATTCTACTAGACAGAGTTGGTTTCTCGAAAATATGTTTGAGCGAGTCTATCTAAGAATGAGAAAAGTGGTATGATAGAGCAAGTAATGTCAAAGCCTGTGGGCTGCCCAGGCTAATGCGCAACAATTTTTTTCGAGATTAGAATACTTTATTTCATATGGTAGGAACTTCTTATCAAGGTAATAAATGGCTTGCTCTTTCCTCCTTATTTCATCATGTTGCCCCAAAACACACCTGATGGAAGTTTCCAGAACTGACATATACATCAACAAAGGGCACCCCGAGGTAGGTGCCACTAGGATTGGAGGACTCCGAAGGTATTCTTTGATTCTCTCAAAAATTGTTTAGCAGTTATCGTCCCATTCCTTTGAAACATCTTTCTCGAGGATTTTGAAAATTTAGAATCTTCAATTATCCATTGTCTAATTACATCCACTTTGAAAAGAATTTTGAAAATAAGCTTAATATGATGCATGACATGTAAGTGCAAGGAAAAGATTTGATTTTGAAAATAACTTTGAAGAAAAGCATTTGATTTTGAAAATATATTTGAAATAGATTACGGAATGGAAATTTGAAAAAGGTTGTGGAAATAGAAACGAAAAAAAAGGTTGTGACCGCACCCATGAGGGTTGCCTACGTATCCCTTTGTTGGGAATCAGGTTAGTTGTAGTTCAAACAAGAGTGCAATTGAAAATAGACACTTTGAGGTTTTTTGAAAAATTTAACTTGAAGAGGTTTGATTTGAAAAAGAGTTTGATTTGAATTTGGAATAGAAGATTTGAAATTGAAATTGGAATTAAAGTTGATTTTAACTTGAAATGAAACTTGAAGATTTGAAATTGATTTTGATTTGAAAAGATTGACTTTGGAAGAAGAACTTAGACTTGATTTGGAAAGATTGAGATTTGAAAATATTTTGACTTAAATTGAAATTGAAAAACCATCCTTGCTTGGAAAAGAGTTTTCGAAAAGTTTTTAAAAAGAGTTGAAGCTTTGTAATTTCGGGTTAGGGTTGAACTAGGGTTAGAGCATGTAATTGAATTGGAAAGGTATAATCTAGACTTCAAAGGTTTGATTTTAGAAAGTTGGATTTAGGAAAAGTTCAAATTAGGAAAAGCTCGAATTAGAAAAGTTGGATTTGAGAAAGGTTTGGAAAGAGATTTGATTTGATTTAGAAAGATTTGACTTGATCATTTGACTTGAATGAATTTAGAAAGTTAGGTTTAGGAAAGACTAGATTTTAGAAATATTTGAATTAGAAAAGTTTCAAAATAAGAATGTTTCATTTTAGAAAAGTGCCAAATTAGGAAAGTTTTCGAACTAGGAAAGTTTTCAAATTAGGAAAGTTTTATTTTAGGAAAGATTTGAATTTGGAAGGTTTTTGAATTTGGAAAGTTTTGAAATTTAGAAAGGTTGAAATTAGGAAATATTTGAATTAAGAAAGATTTGATTTCTATTTCCTAAAGTAAAATGTTAGATTTTATTTCAAAAAATTAGATGATTTGATTTTGTTTCTAAAATTGAAGGATTTGATCTAGTTTCCTAAATTGGAGGATTGGATTTGACATGGGATTGGAAAGGTTGAGTTTTGAAAATCTTGGATTTGGACATCTATAATTTGGTGTAAAAAAAGTGATTTTGGAGATCTAGGATTTGATGTAGAAGATAGTTTTTGAAAACCTATGATTTGAGGCAAAAGAGGAAGTCATGTTCTAGGAAAGAGAACTAGGGTATCCTAGCCATGGAATCTAGGGCTTGACTTGGACTCCAAGAAAAGAAGTTTTTAGAAAGTGAATCTTTGAAAAGAGTTTTGAAGCGAGTTTTTCTTTTGTTTTTAGAAAGAGGGTTTTTGAAAGGATGTTTAAAAAGAGTTTTTAGAAAGTAGATTTTTGAAGAGTTTTTGGAAATGAGTTTGAAAAGTAATTTGGAAAAGAGTTTGAATATAGACTTTTGAAATCTTTTGAATGTCTCACTTTCCTAAAATGATTCTAAACATGTAAAAAGATTGAAACCATTATAGGGAGGTGATTTTGAAAATAACAAGAATTTGAAATATGGACCAAAGTGATCACATTGAATTTCACACTTTCCTAAAACAACCCTAACCATGGAATGATTAGAATTGTCTTAAGATTGTGGTTTTGATTAAAAACCATTTAGAGTTTACACCTAAAATATGGACCTTGATGGTCACAATGAATATAACACTTTACTAAAACAACCCTAACCATGGAATGGCTAGAATCACTTTAAGATTGTAATTTTGAAAACAAGATTTTGAATGCAAGATTTGGAAGAGAGTTTTGATGCAAGTTTTGAAAACAATTTTTGAATGGATGTATGAATATGACATGCATAATGCAAGTAGGGTTGTGAACATACAAAGTTAGGCTTCACCACATAATCAAGGGGGCCGAATCCACAAAGTCTAAGATTGAACTAGAAGAAAGCCCCCGACACAGTGACTTTTAACAATTCTTCCTAGGCATGAATGGGGAAGTCCCTTGTTTCAAACATGCAAGAAAGGGAGGAAGAAAATAAGGGATTAAAATAGAAGAAAACTTAAGTGGGTTAGAGGAGAGAAGAGAGAGAGGAGAAGTACATAAACATAAAGAGAAAACGAATCTCAGATTCTTCTTGCTTTGCTTTAATTAGACCTTGAGAACTTCAAACTTGCAGCACTTGAGTCTTCAATGGCTTGCTTTAAGGCTGGTATATGAGTGTATAGAGTGTGTATATACTAGGGTTAGAGTGTATGGAGGCTAGGGCTTGAAAAGACTTGGAGGAATTAGGGTTTGGAGAAGATTCAAGCTCTGTTTTTAAAAGGGCAGCATTTCAAGACTGAGATTGCAAACCTTTTTCATGTAGGGGGAGGGTCTGTATTTATAGACAACTTAAACTAACCTAGCGCTTGTTACAGTGGCACCAGGCTTAAAATTATACAGGCGCCACTAGTAGTGGCGCCAGCCACTTATGGAAGTTTTTAGGGTGGCGAGAAACATATCTTTCGACTCTTGATATGTAAGGCAAAAGATTTAGGCACTATATTAATGACTACCATGCAATTTTTGGCTCGGCTCCACTCGGAGTGACTTCGGAAGGTCCAAGAATGTTTCGGGAGGCCAAGAATGATCCGAAAGGCCAAAAATGGAGTGAAATAGTGTCTTGAGGGTAACGGGCTTGAAAAACAATGTCAGGATTGTTGAAATGGTCGACCGAGCCATTAGGGGCAAAACGGTCAACTAGACTAGAAAACCATCGGAATGGACTTGGAATGTCCCATGAGAGGACTTGAAGGTTAGAAACACTATCTTGAGTGTTATAAGGGATTGCCAGTTTGATACCTAGAGCCGACGTGGTTAGAAAAGGTGACCGGTCCACCAGGGCCAACACGGTCATTTTGTATTGGGTTTGCTAGAATAGACATGAAATGATCTGGAAAGATGTTGGAAGGTTAAGAATACTATTAGAAGCATCCTCGGGAGGTTATCGGTTTGATACCCAAAGCCAGTGTGGTTCCCGGAGGCAATCGGATGCCTAGGGGCAAACTGGTCATTTTGACCGGATGGTCCTCAAATTGGTCCGAAATAAACAGAAAGGAACTTGAACATGCCGAATTGTCTTTGGGACAATCTCGGAAGGGTGGACTTACCGCTTTGTGGACTTACGTACTTTCTCAAAAAGCATGCCTAAAAAGACCCAAGGGGTAGTTTGGTCATTTTACACTGAAGTGGGCTAGCAGGCACTAGTGTTGACCCAATGTAAGCACCCCAATTTTTCCCGCTTAGCAATCTCTGGCCTTATCGGATGTAGTCTTCAAACACCACACCACGTGCAAGCTCAAGATGAGCCTTTCAATCTCCAGTCCAACCAATTGGTCGCTTCTCGGGCCCACAAGGATCCGCTGGAGCCATAAGCACCATCATTCCAAGCAGTTTTCTAGACCGGGCGGTCTCGGAAACCAACGCCGTCCAGGTAGCTTCCTGGAATCGGGCAATCTTAGGGACCAACACCTCATCAAGTTCTAGACGGTTCACTTCTAGCGCCTGCTAGCTTGCCAATGTAGAATGTCCGTCATTTGGTAGTTCTTTGAGACCGGGCATTCTCAGAGACCAATACCACCCTTCCAGGTAGCTTTTTGGGACCAGACGTTCTCAAGAACCAATACCACCCCTATAGGTAGCTCTCTAAGACTCGGCGTTCTTAGAGACCAACACCGCACAGGTAGTTTTTCGAGACCGGTCGGTCTCGGGAACCAACACTGGCGCCTGCTAACCCGACTCGATGAAAAATGACCAAACCCGCACTCGAGGCCTCTAGGCACGTTTTGAAAAAGTTCAAAATCCCTCAAAATGATAAGTCCTTCCTTCTAAAATGTTGTTAAACCAATAGGCGTCCCCCACACACCATTTGGTCCAAATCTGGTCCTATTCCGGCTCGCTCTGGTCAAAATGACCGTTTCGCCCCAAAACGCCTCAGCACTACACAAACCCCGCCGAACGGTAAAAGACTCTCCCAAAACCATCCCTGAACAACCCGATAGGCTTACCACAACACACCAAACCATTCCTAACCATTTCCAGCCAATCTTGGCAAAATGACCATTCTACCCCTAGCAATCCAAACATGCCCCAAAACAACACCGGTCCTGGGATTTCGAGGAAAGGGTTTCACCATACATCCTTGTTTAACCCAAGGAGGACCCTACGACATTAAACGCTCACAAATCGATAAAAGTCCCCTAGAGCGTCCTGCAGACGCTCCTCATAAATTGTCTTTTCTCCCGATTCCTTAGTTATAACGCACCGTCAACTGACTTGAGAAATGCGTAAATCAGGGAATTCTCAAAAGTTCATCCACAGATCTTTTCATTGATACGGCTCGATCTGATAGATCGCTTCCTGAAGCCCTCCATTGTACGGTGCAAAAACTGCAACTTTCAGCAACTCCTGAAGCGTTTCGCAGACGCTCCGCCAAGGTTGACTTTTTCTCCAATTCCCTGAGTAAAACGCACCGTTAAACGACTTGAGAAATGCATAAATCTAGGAATTCTTGTAATTATTTCTAGAATATTTTCCGTCGGTACGGTCTGATCGAAAAGATCACTCCCCGAAGGCCTTGATCATGCGATACGGAAATGGTTACTTTCGAACACCCACAGAGCGTATCGTAGACGCTCCATAAAATTGTCTTTTTACGCACATTTCCCAAGACGATATCTCACACTTCCAAACATAATTCAAACTTTTTAAAAATGTAAAAATTCACCGGAAGCCTTGAGAGAACATCCCAAGTGCGACCGATTCCCCCGAAACCTTCCTAATTGACTCAATTATCGAGGCAAAGTTTGGACGAACCTTCCCGGTGATGAAGCATATGCTACATGCACTCAAATTTTGATCAGATGGACCAAATTTCGATCAACAGTTGAGATTGAGTCAGTACAATGGATGCCGCGTGGTGTTTTGCTAGTGGAATAGTACCCACGCATGTAGCACATGTGCCTGTGTAAATTTTACACGGGCGCATGTCTTACATGCGCTAGTGTCCGAAAGTTTTGCCTATAAATAGAGGTCTCCCCCTTTGCATATTCCAAGTCTAAAATTGATGTGAAGCTCTGCTGAAACTGCTCCAGAACCTCAAATCCTTACATATATTCCACCCCTTCAACACTTAGGCTAGATTCTACCTCTCTCAAGCCTATACACTTCACCTACAAGGCCTTGTACACAATTACACACTCCATTCTAGTCCCTCAAGCCTTTTTGAAGTCATTTAAGCTCCAATCAAGACATCCATTGAAGACTACAAGTGTGTTGAAGGCAAAAGGTGGTATCCCTTTTACATTTGTGTCTTCCCCCACTCGTCTCATCTCCCTCCTAGCCTACTTAGGCTATTCTCTATTTTAATCCCCATCTACAACCCCTCATTCTTTCATGCTTGAGCCAAGAGGGCTCTTAGATCATGCCTAGAGGAAAGCAAGTGAGAGCCACCGTGTAGGGGGACCTCTCACTAGCCTACTTTAAGATGGTATGGCCTAGAAGCCCCTTGTTTATGTGGTATAGCCTAAAAGCCTTGTATGTGATCATGACCCCTTGCATATTACTATTTTGATCATGTCTTCTGTGCTTGGCTTCATTTTTATGCTTATTGCCATGTTTTATAATGCTTACATTACTCTTAAGCTCCATGTCATTTTCAAGCTCTATATTTCTTTCAAAAATTGTTCTAAGAGTTGGTCCCTTGAAGTTTAGGATAAGACCTTAGAAGTCATGCTTTAGAAAATCCTCCACTACTCCTAATTCACACTTTTGCATCATTGCATTTCAACTTGCATAAAAGTTGCTTTCAAACTCTCTAATTTTCAAGGTTTCCATTTTCTCAAATTTAGTGGTTAAAATGGCCCCATGGAACCCTCTCTTGAGTGGTCTCCCTTTACATTGGCTATAGGAGCCCTAAATTGTTAGAATGGTTTCCTTTTCTCTTTATGTTTGCCTAAGAATGATATTCAAACTCTTTAATTTCTACGGTTTCTATTCTCTCAAGTTTAGTGGTTGGAATGGTCCCATGGAACGCTCACTTGAGAGGTATCCCTTACATAGGCCATATGAACATTAACTTGCTAGAATAGTTTCCTTTAAAAATGATTTTCAAAATCTCTTTCTTAAAAATGGTTTTCAAGAGTTCATTCTCTCCATCTTTGTATTAAAAGTGGTTTTTCAAAGGTTATCACCATTGTGTGATTCTTAAAATCCATACTCTTGTCAAGATAATGGTTATAATGGTCATAAAGAAAGCTTCTTTGAAATGGTCTCCAAACATCAACCATATAAACCATACTCTTGGCTAGAATGAAAATTTTCATGGAAATGAACTCCAAAAGGGTTGTCCACCAAAGTCCATTGCATAACATGTATTGTTTTCCAAAACTCTTTCCAAAAGTGCATTACACCAACTTCCAAAACCATTTTCTAATCCAACCCTAGGTTAACTTGACCCTAGTTACCCAACCCTTAGGTATCTAACCTTAGGTTAACATGACCCTAGTTGTCCAACCCTAGGTTAACTTGACCCTAATTAACTAACCGTAGGTTAACTTCACCCTAGTTGAATAGCTCTAAGTTAACTTCACCCTAGTTCACTTACCTTAGGTTAACCTAACCATAGGTCATCTTAACCCTAGGTTAACCTGACCCACGTTAGTTGACCTTAGGTTACCCCTAACCCTAGGCCAACCTTACCTAGGTTAGTATACTTCAAGATTCTAACTCTTGAACCCTTTTCTAAATGATCATTCAATTTTAAACTATTCTCATAACCCATTTTTCCAAAACCTCGAACTCTTTTGATTTCAAAAAACCAACTCCATAAACTCTTCAAATATTCTTACACTCCATCTTCAAGACATTTCCAAAAACATTTTCAAAATGTCACAAACCTAAGGGGTCCCTAGCCCTCTCATGGTTAGGGATTCCAAGGACAAGTGATAAATCAATAACAAACTCTAAGGTTGTCCATGTTTGGATTCCAAACCCTTAGTCATTTCTAAAAACCACTTTCAAAAACTAATTCATCAAAACATTCTAAAATCACACTTCCAAGGTATCCAAAACAAGACTTCAAAAACACTTTCAAGTTCCCTTGAGTCATGTCAAAGCATTTTTCCAAAACTCCCTCAAGTTAATTCAAAAACATTTTCAAAACACTTCACCATCCAATTTCAAGTCCAAACTTCCAAGACCACAAAGAGTCTTCAACTTCCATAGACCTCAAAGTGTCTTAAACTTTTCCAAAGACCCCAAAGTGTCTTTAAACCTTCTAAAGGCCCTAGTGCACCTATTTTCCATCAGACTCTTGCCCGAACTACGAATGACCTGATTCTTGCCAAATGAGATATGTAGGCAACCTAAAATGGTGCTGTCATAACTTTTATTCCAACTCCAATCCCTTTTTCAAAAATTCTAATGAATTCAAAGTTCCTATTTCAAACTTCTTCCAAAACTTGTATCATGCATCTTCCATCCGAAAATGATGACTAAACCCTGTTTTTAAAATTCTAAAGTGGATATTAAGCGGACAATGGTAACCGGTTATTCTAGTGAGTGAATAAAGGGTGATTAGACATGTAGGTACTGAAAGGGCAAGGTAGGATGATGATCTTAGGATATCTTCCCTACACGTAACCAACCCCTGAACCATAGATTTCTGTTTTCAAATGACCAAAATGGAGTTATTTTCCAAAAGGGCTTAAATCTTTCCAAAGGTTGCCAAACAATCTATTTCCTTAAAAACTCTCTCTTGAGGGAGTTTTGAAAACCCTTTCCAAAGAAACCCTAAGTTTAATCTTCGGATTAACACTTAGTTTTAGGTGCCCTAACTCACCTTAAACAAGTTAGGTGGCGACTCCTATTTTTCTAAAATGCCCTTAGTCAAACCAATTTTCAAACCTAGTCGCACTTGTCCTTCTAAGAGGATGAGTTCTAGTAATAGAGTTCTGTGCTTTAGGGCCTCTGAGCTGAAAGGACCTTGGATACCCCAAAAAACTGGTGCGCGACAGCTGGTGACTCCACTAGGGACATTTAGAGGATTAGGCCATTAACATGTCTCTTCACCCTTCACTCACCCAGAATCTCTAGTTACTTTGTCCAATTTTATCCACTCTTCAAATTTTTCAAGTTTTCAAACCTGTCCTATTTTTCAAAATAGTTTTATCACTCGCATTCATTGTTTACATTCATGCTCTTACATTAATCATACATTTTACTTTGCATCAAGTTTTTTAAAAAGTTACTAACTCTTTGCAGTTGTCTTTTGTAGGTGGACCTTTGTTCACATTTTTGTTTCATATCTTATTTATTGCCATGTATGTGAATGAATGTACAGGATCTGATGTGTGTTATTGTGTCCTTTCCTCCATTTTCAAAAATTTCACACACACTTGGTGCACTCACTTGCATTTGCATATTGCATATATTACCTGGTTACTACCCTTCTACATAGAAGGGGGAACAGTGGGCGGATACTGTGTCAATTTCTTAGCCTACGGTCTCTTGATTGTTCCCCCGCTCAAACCACCAACCAAAGATGGAGTTCACCCTTTCGGGAGTGGACGTCGGAGGTTTGAAGGTTCGGGGATCGAGGTTTTTGGGAAGCATTAGTAAACCCCCAGCCTCATGCTCATGTAGCTCCCCATGCATAGCCAAACCTTTGCCGGATTTAGGACACACGCGTCAATTTCAAAACTAAGGAGGAAAGGGCGACCTCTTTATTTTCCCTTATATATTCTGTTTAATCCATGCTGTTATGCTATTTAAGTCTTGCTGTTTCCATGTACATGTATCATAACTGCTCATGTATCAGAATTCATTTCAAGACAAGAGTTCTCAAAGTAACTTAAGTCATTGCATTTTCATGCATCCGATCAACCTCTAGAGAAAGGCCCAATGACCTTCTCGCTTAAATCAAGCCAAACCAAAACTCCTAAGGGTACCAAGAGACCCTAAGGATACATGGCATGCATCAAAGTCATCTCATAAGGAGGGGCCCTAATCCCTCTTCACTCGCGGAGATAAGGATACCTCTACCAATTTGGAAGCAAGATCTCTCACCAACCTCTACCAAGAAAGGCGAATTCAAAAACTCAAGAGTAGTTTAGGATTTCAACTGTAAAAATAGAATAGGTGAAAGCCCCAAGGAAAATGTCCCCTTCCCCCTTCAAATGTACTTTCAATTCCATGTATAAAGAAAGAAAAAGAAATCAAATGCAATAAAACTATCCTTTCTACTTTCATCGAATGAATGTATGATTGGATGAATGAATGAATGAATAGGCTCGCATAGGTACGATATTGCATACAGGGGCAACCCCCTATCTCCAAAAGTGAGCCAACACATCATGCTTAGTACCCCTCTCAAAGTAGGGGCACCCCTAGGGCATTCATTGCATAAAAATCTTCAATCTAAAGGCACTAACTTCTCTTTTTTGTTTTTCTTTTTACATTCTCATTGTCTTCTCTCTAGCCTACAAAGGCCAAGAGAGTCAAAGGGTGAACCAAGAATGAAAAGGGGGTCTTCTAAACTGCTTATTCATTGCCATTATGCTGTCCACATAATTACTATCAGGCTCATGCATTAACATCCATCCCAAGATAAGAGTGCCAAGAAACTCTAGCCATTACATTCTCATGCATTCAATCAACCGTAGAGAGAAAGGGATGATCCAATCTCATGCTAATCAAACCTACCTAAATCTCTAAGGGTTCCTCCAACCCTAAGGATTCATAGCATGTATAAAGTCATATATTAAGAGAGGCACAAATCTTTCTCACTCCATGGAGGCGAGATTCCCTAAACAAAGAAGTATCAACCGGCCCATGCCGAAGAGGTATTGTATTGCACACAGGGGTAAAATCCTACCTCCAAAATGGACTCAATATCATGCCTAGATTCCCTTAAAAAAGGGACCTCCATAGGACATGCATTGCATGAAACCTTCAACTTCACATGCTAACCACATTTTATTTATTTATTTATTTTTCTGGTCCAAAAGTATAGTCAAACCAATAGAATCCCTCCGGCATCCCGTCTAATTCATAATTCATGCAAAGCCATGACCTTGACACAATGTTGCCACTTCACCATAACTCAAACTCTTGAAGTCGTTCTTGTGTAATCAGATGGCACACACAGCAAATGGAGTTTGAAGGACGCCGACGTGATTCCAAAACCAGTTTGAGGGGTTTATTCCAGAAAAGGGGAATTTCTTTCAAACTCGTCTTTTAATTTTCAATTCGAATTTGAGCATGAAAATAACATCATCTAAATAAAAATGATCTAGAGCTTTCATATTTATGTTATTGTCTCATGGCACTTCACAAATGATGTCTTCTTCTTTAAGAATTTTTCCTTCGAAATGTTTTACCTTGACTTGGAGGATAGGATAGTGCAAGCACTACCTTTAGTAGAAACAGTCCCTGACTCCAAAAAGAAAGGAGAGAAAAAGAGGAAGTGAAGAGAGGGGGAAAAAACAGAGGGGTGAGAGATGAGGATCAATCATATATCTTATTAAAGTCCAAAGAGTGACCCCCGAAGGATGTCCTAGCAAAGCAACAAGCAGCTAAACCCTCAAAATGAAGGGGAGCCATCATTTCAATCTCCCAAACAGAAAGCAATCCATTGGTCAGCCTACTAGAGCCGCAGGTGATTCTATTCAAAAACCCAAACCAGGAGCCACCCCCCATACTGGGGCAAATGCATGTAAGGAATGAATCTGCAAACTAACATTTACCATTTTTTAAGGCATTGCTAAAATTTTGAAAGAGCTTTATAAACTAAGCAATTCAACTTGAAATGAAAAGAGGCCCTCTTTTCTTCTACCATACAGTTAAATATAACCCTTACAAAGCCCACTTGAGCCGGTTGCATTCCCATCATTTAGTTGACCTAATGATCACCGCCCACACTGGGTTAAGGCAAAACCATCAATGCGTGATGATTTCCAAGAGCACCTGCAGCGGACAGTACCCTCCAAGAGAACAAACAATGAACAAATGGTGATCTCTAATAGAGCGTGCGATGAATGAATAACAATTTCCAAGAAAGCGTGCAATAAATGAATGATGATCTCCAAGATGATGCAGTATATATGACATCTGTAGGAACCAACATAATAGCAAGTTTTTCAAAAAACAAAAAAAAAAGGAGAAAGGAGAAAATTTCCTATAAGAAAAAAATGAATGACGATGATTCCCAAATATAATGATGATGACTTCCAAGAGAAGATAGAGTCATCCAAGAAGACAACAGAAGAACAAAACAGAAGCGAGCTTCCCGACAAATAGAAAAGTCCAGAAGAACGACAAAGGTAGGAGCCACTTGCCAAAGGTGATCATGGGTTGTCAGGAGCCTAGCAAATAGAATAGGTTTTGAGCCTTTATCCTTCCTTTCAAATACCCCATCACCTTAGCCCACATTACAGTCCAAATTAAAGTCTTCTCAGATCAAGAAAAATTGCTTTGTCTAAATAAGCTTGAATAAAGAAACAACAACGTCTAAAAAGAATGGTAAATACAGGGGCAAAATTCATTCCTTGCAAAAGGTGGTTCTGGTTCATACAACCCTCGCTGAATTTAAAGATTTAGGCCTATCTATCCCTTTATTTCTTACAACCCTTAAACTTGGCCTACATTATGGTCCCAAGTAAAGTCTTCTCTGATTGAGGAAGGAAGCTACAGGTTGCTTTGCCAAAGGGCGATGTCAACTGTTGCTCGAGAGGTCCACTTAGAGAAATCTTCCTTTTCAACAAAAGAGAGAGGGTGAAAACGAGTCAATGGATTGAATCTCTGAGAAGGTGCAAGTGCTATCACATCCTGACAAGAAAAAGACAGAATTAGGAAGGGAAATTCCGAAAAGAAGAATAGAAGTACAAAAGACTACCTAATTCTGAGACATAGCTCCTACAGATGAACATAAATCCTGCGGCATACATCCCTAGATAAATCTGTGCATCCATCTTCATCCATATATATAACTTGTGCAGTCATCAAAAGTATGACATGCATTCAATTTCATCCATGTATAAATGTGTGTATTCATCCAAAAGTATGATATGCATTCAATTTTATTTACGTGCATTCATCAAAAAGTATGACATGCATTCAAAATCCATATCTGTGCATTCATCAAAAAGTATGATGTGCATTCAATTTCATTTACGTGCATTAATCAAAAAGTATGACATGCATTCAAAATCTATCTCTGTGCACTCATCAAAAAGTATGATGTGCATTCAATTTCATACATGTTTGTGCATTCATCAAGAAGTATGACATGCATTAAAAAAATCTATCTCTGTGCATTCATAAAAAAGTATGACATGCATTCAAGATCTATCTCTATACGTTTATCAAGAAGTATAACATGCATTCAATTAGATCCTTGCATAAACATCCAATAAAAAAAAAAAAAAACATGACATACGTTCAAGTCTATCCTTATACACTCATCAAAAAGTATGACATGTATCAGCCTGTGCATTTATCCAAAAGTATGATGTGCATTCATTTTAACCTATGGTGGACTTATACAGTATATACCAAACGACATGTCTAACAAAATACACTAACAAATGTTCAGGTGATTACAAAAGAAAAGGTGTTCTGAAGCAGAAGTACAACATCTCGGAAGGTCTGTGGGCCAGAATCCAAGCGCTTTGCCAAAGAAATGGTGTACATCCTAGAAAACCCGAATTGTCATCCTTAGACAACAAAAAATAGAGAATAGGGCACTGAATCACCCTTGACCTCCCCAATCAACCATGAATAGCCTAATCCAACCTTTTTCAAAACCACACAGAATAGGATAACGAACCACCCTCGACCACCCTAATTAATGTCAGCTTGACTCAACCTCTTTAAATTGTAAAAACCAGGGCAACGATCCACCCTACACCTCCCATTCAATTGCAAACCAGTTGATCCACTCAAGGAAAACTGACCTATAGATGTTCAACCTTCTAAATACCTCAAACTTTTTAAAACAAAATTCAAGAATCCAAGAAAGCACATTATTCAGAATTCTTCCATGCCAATTAGAGGCAAAAGCCAATAATCAACACATCAAAGGAACATTACTCTCCCAAAATCTCAATCCAAGAAGCAACAAATGTCATCTTCTCCAACATTCAAGACAAAAGAACTACAAACAAATCCCTTATATTAGCAAAGATTGGATTTCAGAGCTTCCCCCAAAAAAGCAGATTGGGTTTCAGAGCTTTCCTCGAAAAAGCAGATTGGGTGTCAGAGCTTTCCCCAAAAAAGTAGATTGGGTTTACGAGCTTCCTCCGAAAAAGATTGAGTTTTAGAGCTTCCCCCAAAAAACCAGATTGGGTTTTCGAGCTTCCTCCAAAAACGCAAATTGGATTTCAGAGCTTTCCCCGAAAAAGCATATTGGGTTTCAAGCTTCCTTCGAAAAAGCAAATTAGGTTTTCGAGCTTCCTCCGAAAAAGTAGATTGGGTTCTCAAGCTCCCCCCAAAAAAGCAGATTGAGTTTTAGAGCTTTCTCCAAAAAAGCAGATTGGGTTTCAGAGCTTCCTCCGAAAAAGCAGATTACGTTTTCTAGCTTTCCTCTTTAAAAACAGATATCAACCTTGAACCCCCCCCCCCCCCCCCCCCCCCAAACAAAAGCAGCATTCTGTCAGACGGAGCGTCTGTTCAAGAAGACTCAGTTTCAAGATATCAACCTTGAAGCACCTCTCAGAAGCTACATCAGCAAAAATCCTATTTTACCCACAAAAGCAAAACTCGACAGTCAAGCAAACACCGAGTATTCCAATCTCAAGAAATCTCAATCCAGGAGGGCACAAATGTCCCCCTTTCAAGCTTCGAGACATAAGAATTACAAGCACGGAACAGTCTCTGATGATTCCACAGGCTCAACCATCTCCAAATCTTCAAGGTAAAGCCCAGGTATAATTCTAATTGAATCGTCTCAAAATCAATTTAAAAAAAAAAAACATTGCTTTCTTTCAAATTCAAAAATTCAATTTTCAAATATCCAAAAACTTGCAAGGTTTCGTCCACAAAAGCTTTCAAATTTCAAAGTCAATTTCAGAAGCTTTCAAAACTATTTCTACAAAAAGTTTCAAACTCAAAAGATCAAAGCTCCTGCTTACTTTTGAAAATCAAAATCAATTTTCATATAAAAAAAATATTTTCAAAGCATTTTCCGCTAAAAGTTTCAAATTTCAACTCAATTTCAAAAGAGAAAAAATCCCGTTGTCTTTCAAAAACACCATCAAGTTTAAAAACTTTCAAAGGTTCAAGCTTTAAGTCAAAACGAATTTCCTATACGAAAGTGTCGAGTCAAAATAAATTTTCTATACATTTTGTCTTCAAAAGTTCAAATTTCTAGTCAAAATGAATTCTCTACACATTTTGTTTTCAAAAGTTCAAGTTTTGAGTCAAAATGAATTTTCTATACATTTTGTCTTCAAGAGTTCCCAAATTTCGAGTCAAAATAAGTTTTCTAACCCTCATGAAAAAAAATATAGTAGTTTCTGAATTTCGAGTTCAAATGAATCCCCATCAAATGGTGTTCACCTTTCTAGGTTTTCTAACTTTTTTCCTTCAAAAAGTTTGATTTCAAAAGTACCCTCTAGATTTTCTAACTTTTTCCTTTAAAAAGTACCCTCTAGTTTGATTTCGGGTTTTCTATCTTTCGCTTCAAAAAGCTTACCTTCCAAAATCTCGGGTTTTCTAGCTTTCGCCTCAAAAAACTCAAATTTCAAAATTTTGGGTTTCTAGCTTTCGCCTAAAAAAGCTTAACTTTCAAAATTTCGGGTTTTCTAGCTTTCACCTCGAAAAGCTCAAATTTTAAAATTTCGGGATTCCTAGCTTTTGCCTCAAAACGCTTAACTTCCAAAATCTCGGATTTTCAAGCTTTCGCCTCAAAAAGCGTACTATCAGAAAAGTTTTCGGCTTTTCAAAATTTTCTCCACAAAAAGTTTAATTTCAAAATCGAATTCTAGGTTTTCAAACCTTTTTCCTCAAAAGTTTCATTCCAAGTTTTAAAAGTTTTCCAAACCTTTCCAATTCAAATCCAAATCCCTCTATTATAGAAGGTCATTTCAAAATCATAAAAAAAGAAAAAAAAAAGAATCCTTTTCAAAATTTAAAAATTCTGAATCTCCCTAAGGGAGTGTCATTCCATTGATTGGAATGTTAATTTAGGAAAATTTCAAAATCGAGTTTTCAAAATTCCAAAATTCAAACAATCCAATTTTCAAATCTTAAAATTCTAAATTCCAAGCACTCCAGTCCCTCCGATTGCCTCGCAGTCAACATGGGATCCTTCCTTATTATTTTTTCGCCTTCAACAAGCAAAGACAGAAAAAGAGGGGCAGCTGTAAGCACCCCATTTTTGCTCGCTCGGCAATCTCCAGCCCGATTGGATGTAGTCTTCAAACAATTGGTCGCTTCTCAGGCCGACAAGGACCCGCTAGAGCCATAAGTACCATCATTCCAGCCAGCTTACCAGATTGGGCAGTCTCGGAAACCAACGCCGTCCAGGTAGCTTCCCGAGATCACTTCTCGAGGACCAACATCTCATCAAGTTCCAGACGGTTCACTTCTCGCACCTGCTAGCCCGCCAATGTAGAATGTCTGTCATTTGGTAGTTCTCTGAGACTGGGCGTTCTTAGAGACCAACACCACCCTTCTAAGTAGTTTTCTAGGACCAGACGTTCTCAAGAACTAACACCACCCCTACAGGTAGCTCTCTAAGACCGGGCATTCTTCGAGATCAACATCGCACAGGTAGTTTTTCGAGACTGGGTGATCTCGGGAACCAACACCTAGGTCAACACCGACGCCTGCTAACCCGACTCGATGAAAAATGACCAAACCCGCCCCCGGGGCCTCCAAGCACGTTTTGGGAAAGTTTAAAATCCCTCAAAATGATAAGTCCATCCTTCCATAATGTTGTTAAACCGTTAGGCATCCCCCACACGCCATTTGGTCCAAATCCGGTCCTATTCTGGCTCGCTCTGGTCAAAATGACCGTTTTGCCCCTAAATGCCTCAGCACGGCACAAACCCCACCGAACGGTAAAAGACTCTCCCAAAACCATCCCTGAACAACCCTACACACTTACCACAACACACCAAACCATTCCTAACCATTTTCAGCCAATCTTGGCAAAATGACCATTCTGCCCCTGGCAATCCAAACATGCCCCGAAACAGCACTGGTCCTGGGATTTCGAGGAAAGGGTTTCACCATATATCCTTGTTTAACCCGAGGAGGACCCTACGACATTAAATGCTCACAACTCGATAAAAGTCCCCTAGAGCGTCTCGTAAACGCTCCTCCTAAATTGTCTTTTCTCCCGATTCCTTGGTTATAACACACCGTCAACTGACTTGAGAAATGCATAAATCAGGGAATTCTCAAAAGTTCATCCATAGATCTTTCCATCGATATGGCTCGATCGGATAGATCGCTTCCTGAAGCCCTCCAACGTATGGTGCGAAAATTGTAACTTTTAGCAACCCCTGAAGCGTTTTGCAGACGCTCTGTCAAGGTTGACTTTTTCTCCAATTCCTTGAGTAAAACCCACTGTCAAACGACTTGAGAAATGCGTAAATCTGGGAATTCCGGAAAGTATTTATAGAATATTTTCCATCGGTACGGTCCGATCGAAAAGATCGCTTCCCGAAGGCCTTAATCATGCGATACAAAAATGGCTACTTTCGAACACCCACGGAGCGTATCGCAGACGCTTTGTAAAATTGTCCTTTTACGCATATTTCCCAAGAAGATATCTCACACTTCCAAACATAATTCAAACTTTCCAAAAACGTGAAAATTCACCAGAAGCCCTGGGAGAACATCCTAAGTGCGACCGATTCCCCCGAAACCTTCATGATTGACTCAATTATCGAGACAAAGTTTGGATGAACCTTCCCGGTGATGGAACCTATGCTACATGCGCTCAAATTTTGATCAGATCGACCAAATTTTGATCAACAGTCGAGATTGAGTCAGTACAATGGGTGCCACGTGACATTCTGCCAGTGGAATAGTACCCGCACATGTAGCACATGCGCCTGTGTAAATTTTACACAGGCAAATTTTACATAGGCACATGTCCTACATGCGCCAGTGCCTGAAAGTTTTGCTTATAAAAAGAGGCCTCCCCCTTTGCATATTCCAGGTCTGAAATTGATGCAAAGCTTTGTTGAAACTGCTTCAGAACCTTGAATCCTTATATATATTCCACCCCTTCAACACTTAGGCTAGATTCTACCTCTCTCAAGCCTATACACTTCACCTACAAGGCCTTATACACCATTACACACTCCATTCCAACCCTTTAAGCCTTTTTGAAGTCACTTAAGCTCCAATCAAGACATCCATTGAAGACTAGAAGTGTGTTGAAAGTAAAAGGTGGTATCCCTTTTACATTTGTGTTTTTCCCCACTCTTCTCTTCTCCCTCCTAGCCTACTTAGGCTATTCTCTATTTTAATCCCCATCTACAACCCCCAATTCTTGCATGCTTGAGCCAAGAGGGCTCTTAGATCATGCCTAGAGGAAAGCAACTGAGAGCCACTGTGTAGAGGGACCTCTCACTAGCCTACTTTAAAATGGTATGGCCTAGAAGCCTCTTATTTATGTGGTGTAGCCTAAAAGCCTTGTATGTGATCATGACCCCTTGCATATTACTATTTTGTTCATGTCTTGTGTGCTTGGCTTCATTTTTATGCTTATTGCTATGTTCTATAATGCTTACAATACTCTTAAGCTCCATGTCATTTTCAAGCTCTATATTTCTTTCAAAAATTTTTCTAAGAGTTAGTCCTTTAAAGTTTAGGACGAGACCTTAGAAGTCATGCCTTAGAAAATACCCCACTACCCCCTAATTCACACTTTTGCATCATTGCATTTCAACTTGCATAAAAGTTACTTTCAAACTCTCTAATTTTCAAGGTTTCCATTTTCTCAAATTTAGTGGTTAAAATGGCCCCATAGAACCCTCTCTTGAGTGGTCTCCCTTTACATTGGCCATAGGAGTCCTAATTTGTTAGAACGGTTCCCTTTTCTCTTTATGTTTTCCTAAGAATGATATTCAAACTCTTTGATTTCTACGGTTTCTATTCTCTCAAGTTTAGTGGTTGGAATAGCCCCATAGAACCCTCACTTGAGAGGTATCCCTTACATAGGCCATATGAATGTTAACTTGCTAGAATAGTTTCCTTTAAAAATGATTTTCAAAATCTACTTCTTAAAAATGGTTTTCAAGAGTTCATTCTCTCCATCTTTGTATTAAAAGTGGTTTTTCAAAGGTTATCACCATTGTGTGATCCTTAAAATCCATACTCTTGTCAAGATAATGGTTATAATAGTCATAAAGAAACCTTCTTTGAAATGGTCTCCCAACATCAACCATATAAACTATACTCTTGGCTAGAGTCAAATTTTCATGGAAATGATCTCCAAAAGGGTTGTCCACCAAAGTCTATTGCATAACATGTTTTGTTTTCCAAAACTCTTTCTAAAAGTGCATTAAACCAACTTCCAAAACCATTTTCTAATCCAACCATAGGTTAACTTGACCCTAGTTACCCAACCCTTGCGTATCTAACCTTAGGTTAACATGACCCTAGTTGTCCAACCCTAGGTTAACTTGACCCTAGTTGACTAACCCTAGGTTAACTTGACCCTAGTTGAATAGCCTTAAGTTAACTTGACCTTAGTTCACTTACCTTAAGTTAACTTAACCCTAAGTCATCTTAACCTTAGGTTAACCTAACCCAAGTTAGTTAACCATAGGTCATCTTAACCCTAGGTTGACCTAACCCAAGTTAGTTAACCATAGGTCAACTTAACCCTAGGTTAACCTAACCCAAGTCAGTTGACCTTAGGTTACCCCTAACCCTAAGCCAACCCTACCTAGGTTAGTATACTTCAAGGTTCTAACTCTTGAACCCTTTTCTAAATGATCACTCATTTTTAAACTATTCTCATAACCCATTTTTCCAAAACCTCCAACTCTCTTGATTTCGAAAAACCAACTCCATAAACTCTTTTAATGTTCTTACACCCCATCTTCAAGGCATTTCCAAAAACGTTTTCAAAAGGTCAGGAACCTAAGGGGTCCCTAGCCCTCTTATGGTTAGGGATTCCAAGGACAAGTGATAAATCAATAACAACCTCTAAGGTTGTCCATATTAGGATTTCAAGCCCTTGGCCATTTCTAAAAACCACTTTCAAAAACTAATTCATCAAAACATTCTAAAATCATGCTTCCAAGGTATCCAAAACAAGACTTCAAAAACACTTTCAAGTTCCCTTGAGTCATGTCAAAGCATTTTTTCAAAACTCCCTCAAGTTAATCCAAAAACATTTTCAAAACACTTCACCATCCAATTTCAAGTCCAAACTTCCAAGACCACAACGAGTCTTTAACTTCCAAGACTATAAAGAGTCTTCAACTTCCGAAGACCTCAAAGTGTCTTAAACTTTTCTAAAGACTCCAAAGTGTCTTCAAACCTTCCAAAGGCCCTAATGCGCCTATTTCCCATCAGGCTCTTGCTCGAACTATGAATGACCTGATTCTCGCCAAATGAGATACGTAGGCAACCTAAACTGGTGCGGTCATAACTTTTATTCCAACTCCAATCCCTTTTTCAAAAATTTTAATCAATTGAAAGTTCCTATTCCAAATTCTTTCAAAACCCTTATTATTTTCAAACTTCTTCCAAAAACTTGCATCATGCATCGTCCATCTGAAAGGTGATGACTAAACCCCGTTTTCAAAATTCTAAAGTGGATATTAAGTGGATAATGGTAACTGGTTATTCTAGTGGGTGAACAAAGGGTGATTAGACATGTAGGTACCAAAAAGGCGGGGTAGGGTGATGATCTTAGGATATTTTCTCTACACGTAACCAACCCCCGAACCATAGATTTCTGTTTTCAAATGACCAAAATGAAGTTATTTTCCAAAAGGGCTTAAATCTTTCCAAAGGTTACCAAACAATCTATTTCCTTAAAAACCCTCTCTTGAGTGAGTTTTCAAAACCCTTTCCAAAAAACCCTAAGTTTAATCTTTGGATTAACACTTAGTTTTAGGTGCCCTAACTCACCTTAATCAAGTTAGGTGGCGACTCCTATTTTTCTAAAAAGCCTTTAGTCAAACCAATTTTCAAACCTAGTCACACTTGTCCTTGTAAGAGGATGAGTTCTGTGCTTGAAGGCCTTCGAGCCGAAAGGACCTTGGACACCCCAAAAAACAGGGGCACGACACCTAAGTTTTAAGTGTTTTCGCCACTCTAACGGTGTGTGACGAGTTGATTTTCAAAGGTATCTCATCCTTTGGTAAATATGTCACGGCCAAGAGGCGAGTTCGGTCCTGTGACATAAGGGGTTTGTTGGCAATTCCTGATGTCGACCTATTTGCGAGTGTTTCTGCCACTCTAACGGTTATGATGTTTGCAAGTGCTTCTGCCACTCTAATGGTGTGTGTTCATTCCAAAGACTGCCTGTTCTCGGAAAGCTGCTAGGTGGACTTATCATTTAAGGAATCAACTTTCTCGAAAGACACACTGAATAACGGACATTCTACATTGGCGGGCTAATAAGCACCAAAGGTGAACCGTTCTACCATCTTGGGGACTTGGGTTTCATCCCGGTCAACAGGTTTGATGGGACTACCGTTCTGAGGAATTGTCTCAGAGAACGTGCCGGACTAGATGAACTTACCTCTTGAGGGACTAACTTTCTTAAAAAGCGTGCCGAATTTGAATTTGATTGGTCTGGACTGGGATTGGATTTGAAACATGACTTGAGATTAAAATAAGGACTTATCGTCTTTAGGAAGACGTGTCAACTGGAATTGGACCGAGCAATGTCCTAAGGGTATTTTAGTCATTTTGCCTCTATTGGGCCTCGTGGGCCCGCGAAGCGATTGATTGATTGGATTGAGACTGGAAGACTGGTTTTGACTTGAATGTGTCTGTGTCGGTTTGAATATGAGTTTGGACGAATTAGAGATTACCGAGCGGGCAAAAATGGGGTGCTTACAGGATGGACTTACCACTCTAAGGACTTAAGTACTTTCTCAAAAAGCATGCCGGATGGGCCCAAGGGGTAGTTTTTTTATTTTTCACCGGAGTGGACTAGTAGGCATTGGTGTTGACCTAGGTTTTAAGGGTTTCTATCACTCTGACAGTGAGTGACGAGTTGGTTTCCAAAAGTATCTCGTTCTTCAGTAAATGTGTCACAGCCAAGATGCGTGTTCAGTCTCGTGACATAGGGGTTTGTTGGTAACTCCCAATGTTGACCTGTTTGCGAGTGCTTTCGCCAATTTGATGGTTACAATGTTTGTGAGTCTTTCAGTTACTTCGATGGTGTGCATTCATCCCAGAGACTACCTGATCTCAAGAAGCTGTTGAATGGTCTTATCGTCTGAGGGATTAATTTTCTCGAAAGACATGATGGATAACGGATATTCTACATTGGCGGGCTAGTAGGCGCTAGAAGTAAACTGCTCTACCATCTCGGGGACTTAGGTTTCATCCTGGTCGATAGGTCTGAAGGGACTTATTGTTCTGCGGAGTTTTCTTGGTAAATGTGCCGAACTGGATGGACTTACCATTTGAGGGATTAAATTTCTCGAAAGATGTGCTGGACTAAGCTTGACTGGTCTGGATTGAAATTGAAACTTGAATATAAGTTTAAATAGGGACTTTAATAGTGGAAGCAAAATATAGTTCGTGTGCATTCAAACAGAGCTTTAGAGCAAGTGTCTACATTTTCAACACATCTCAAGTCAAAACCATATATACAGGGTTATTACAAACCATTAGGCCTATCTCAAGGCCATACAAAACAAATATATACCAGATAACATCTCCCAACTATCCATATAAGGTCAAGAGCTTGAAAGATAGAATGCTCTTTTCTTCATAAAACGAAAGCATTGGTCTCCAGGACATCATATTCAAGTAACCTTTCAAAAATATTCCCAGGCTTGGTCCTACTTCTCATTTTCTGAAACGTTAATCAACAGTATGAGCAAAGTCAAGAGACTGATGTAGATATAAGGATTATTCAAAGTTAAATCATGGACAATTCATAAAATATTGCTATTCAAAAAGCATAATATAAGAGTAAAAGCTTTTCTTTAAAGTAGTGGATAATCATTCACATTTCCATCATAATAAGATAATTGTACTTTAAAATAAACTCCACACCTTATCATGTATTCACACTCGTTGGGGGCAATGAGCCGAAGCCTATAATTTGATTCTTATACATGTAGAACCCACAAGGAACCATGTGGCCCTTTAGTTTGGCCCAATGCAAACTTAAGCATCTTAGGGTCCAAATCTTAGTTCTAGGGTATCAAATATGATCAATCACACATGTTTTCATCAAGCTAAGTTCATGAATCCTACAAAAATGGATTTCTAAGTTTTTAACTTGAAGTCTCTAATTCTTGGGTCCAATCTCACAATTTCAAGAGCATGTTAAGGAATTAATCAATTTAATATATGAAAACAATCATAGTATTGTGGCTCCTTACCTTATCTCAAGCTTTTGCAATTTTTTTAGGTAGACATGCGAACTGGAATTGGACTGAGCAATGCCCCAATGACATTTTGGTCATTTTGCCTTTATTAGACTTAGCGAGCCCATGAAGCATTTTTTTGATTGGATTGAGTCTGGAAAGTAGGTTCGGGTTTGAATGTGTCTGTGTCATTTTGAATGTGAGTCTAGTCGGGTTAGAGATTGCCAAGCGGGCAAAAATTGAGTGCTTACAACTGCCCCTCTTTTTCTGTCTTTACTTGCCACAGGAAGAAAACGATAAATTAAGGGTCCCATATTGACCGCGAGGTGATCAAAAGGATGGAACTTAAAGATTCTTGAAGACGGGAGCTTGAAAATGGCAGATTGGCCCAAGGAGGGCATTTGAAATTGGATTTTGGCAGGAAAAAGGCAAAGTTGCCCAAAACTTAACTGTAGCTCCACTACAGGCATAAAAATGCCTTGTGGTGGCGCCAGGCCTGAGAATTAAAATATCAACAGCTTCTTTTATTCGAAGTTTACAAGTTTGAGAGGAGATTTCGAGGATTTGAGAGCTTTTTCAAGTTTTTTGCAAAGAGGAAGCCCTAGGTATTGAAGGAGTGAGTTTAAGGAACCCCGGAGACTTGTTGAAAGTAGTTACCATCGTCGGAGTTGTTGCTAGAAAGGAAGATTTCGTTGGAGAACTCCAAGAGATGGGTTTTTTTTTTTTTTTTTGTTTTGTGTTGATTTTGATGTGTAGAACTCCGTTTGAGTTGTGTAAATAGATAAAGTTAATGTTTTGATGTGCTTTGAACACTCTGGTGATATTGTTTATACGTTTTGATGCTTGTTTGATTGAGTTTGAGAAGTTTTACATGTTTATGTAAATGGGGTTTTTGTAAGAATTGAAAATTCGCTCCTACAGCTTTGGGTATTTGGTTTTCTGACTAGATTTTTGCACCATGTGCCTTAAAAAAATGTGTTGAACATCTATATGAAGTTTTACGATTTTCTAAAATTTTTTTATTTTTTAAAAAATAAAAAAATGCTTGAAAAAGAAGAAAAATTGAGAAAGTGATGGAATTGTTTGAGGTTGATATTTAGAAAAATATGAGAATATTTTAGAAAATATTTGAAGTATTTTTAAGAGATTTTGCGATGATTTTCAAAACTATTGAATTTTTGAAAAATAGAACACGTGTTTGAAAATTTTGAGAATATGCACAGATTGTTTTATGTGTGCTAGTGCTACATGATTGTGATGTCGTGGGGTGCCCGGCTTGTATTCTGTTGTCATGTCTTGGCATTGTAGGAACCATTTATAAATGAGGCTCTACCAAAATTTTTCAAAATTAAGAAAAAAGTTAGAAAATTTTTGAAATAAAATCTTTTTGAAGGGAAAATATATAGAACCTTTGAGGGTGGGGGCCTTTTTGGCAGAGAAAAACTCGGGGATCTTTTAGAATGAAACTTTTTGAAGGAAAAACCTAGGAAACCTTTGTGAATTGATTTTGAAAATAAATTTTTGAAGGAAAAAATGTAAGTGACCTGACGATTGATAGAATAGACTTTCAAGATAAACTTTTGAAGGAAAAAGATAGGAAACCTTTGAGAATTGATTTTGAAAATAAATTTTTGAAGGAAAAAGTTTAAGAAATCTTTTGAGTTGTTTTGAGTAGACTCTGTTGAGACTTGTGTCATTCAGCTTTTTCTTTGTTCTATATTTTCCTTACCTTTTATCTTTTCAAATTGTATATACCATATATTGATATCTTTACCCTAATTTGACTTTGAGGATGGCATACGCTATTTTGAGTTGACTGAGGGCTTGGCATGATGGGTATCCTTTGGATGAGCAAGATATCTTCCGCCGATTCTTTGTTTGTGTGGCTTCACTCCTATCGGTGCAGTTTATTAAGGGATTCATAAAGGTGGTGGTTCCCTTCTAGTAGCCTGACTTGTCTCTTTTTTGTTTTGGGGAATGTGAGATTGCTCCCACTCCTCACGAGTACGATTTTCTCTTTGGTTTTCGAGATGATTTGGCTAACATTGTGGGACTTATCTTTCCTGATGGTTGCATCACGATCGTCTCATCTTAGCTTGGGCTCTGACGTGCAGTCCTTTCTTCTGACCTCTTACATTGTGGGACTTATTTTCTCCTTTTGAGTTTGTGACGAGTATGGGAGCTCATTTGGGCGATTGGTATACTTCTTGGGATTGGTCTATTTCTTGTATGGTAGCCCTAGCTTTGCTTCTCCTAAGCTTTTTGACGTTTCCATTGGGAGATGATTTGATCGACTATCGATTATGTGCACTACTTGCTAAAATTTGTGAGGGGCATTCACATGCTCCCATGGTTGTGGGAAAGACCTTCGTGAGCCTCACTGGATTCTAGTAAAGGGTTGATGCTCATTTTCAGGGATGTGCTACACTTTTCCAGTTTTCGGTGATCGGGCATTTATTCATTACTCTCCTTTTTCCGCATACATGGTATTCCAAGATTGACCAAATACATTCTCTAGCACAGTCTCAAAGAGTTATCATGGATGGTGAGAGACTTCCACAGACAGTGTGTAACGACCCGGATTTCCAGACCGTTAATAAATAAAATAAATAACCTCAAATAAGATTTAATCACGCTGCAACTCCAAATGTACATCTATAAATTGACTCCAAAATTTATTCTTGAGATAAGATTACAATTTCAAATAACTCAAAAAAATATAAATAATACTAATTCTTCCTAAGCTCCAAGATACATAATTCCTAACAATAATGTCACCAAAATAAATATGATTCTTCGTAGGCTCAAAATAATATTCCACTGGCACCTTATATGCTTCCACCTAAAAAGTAAAATTTAACCGAGAAGTATACAATACACAGGAGTACAAACACAAAGTTCAAGATAACCAAAGCAAAGCTCAATGAATAAATTCATTTGACAGAGCAGAGTAATAAAATAATAATCATTTGTCAATCAAAATTTTAAACAAAATATGTTGGTAACAAGTAGTTTAATTTTTTCATGAGGCCCGTACCCAGCCCTTCTTAGTACCATGCCAAACGTCACCTGCGCCACATAACCATTGCCACACAAGGGCATCTAAGAACCAATTCTGGCCAACAGATGTGTTTGAACATGTACTAATCAATTTTATGGCACATCAGCCAAAACATATTCTAGACATCTTCAAAACTATAATTTTATAGCTGAGGCAACGAGCATGATAAGCAAAGATGTGCCAGAGAATATCATAGAGCCAACAATCAGATAATCAGGAATTTAAGATATTGAGTGAGAATGTTCAAAAGGTAGTATATTGTATACAACCCGGTTACCTCAATCGCGTTCTACTTATCTCGTAAAGATCACCATAGAACCTGAAGCATTTCTGTGAAATTCCACAATCTAGGAGTTAACATAATTGAAACCGTTTAAAAAGAACTCCTAGTGTAGCTTGAGTCTACTCTCGACGGTGCTAACCATGTCTAAAACTTGGTTTTCTTTCTCATTTCTTGATGGATTTTGAAAAATCAAGTGTCTAAAATTATCTACTCTTCAAACCCGATCTAATCATTGTCTCAGAATTATTTTTCATTAAGGTTTATTAATCGAAAAAGCCTATGAAAGTGGTTGCTTTTGGAAAATTCGCAGCAAGTTTTGTGCCTACTTTGAACTCACTTTTCTTCATCAATTTTCATCCATATAGGGCAAAGTTTGGGTCTCAATAGAATAAGTTTTCGAGAGATTTCCACCTATGGTCTAGGAATCAAAATCTGAGGTCATTTGTTTTGCCTAATTGGGCTCTGAAATTCACTGCACAACCATGCATCTCCCACGGGGCACGGTGTTTTATATATTCCTTCGGTTCCAAGGTTACCCACTATACTTGAGGTTTATAAAGCTCTAAAATAGCTTCTAATCTAACCATGTATAACTTCTAATTGACATATACAACATGCAATGCATTTATAACACATGCAGCCCGATCAGAGTAGGGAAAGCCGAGTTTGGTAGCCATGGATGATGCTCAAACTCTCAAGAAAAATTCTGATTTCATTTTAGCCCATGAAGATGAATATTAACCCACTAAACTTATTCATTTCCTACCTCAAGTATACATGCATGAATGATTTAGGGCTTAAGATCCTAAGAAAGAAATTTTACCTCAAGAGAAGAAGTCTCCAAGTTGCTACCTTAAAGCTATTACTACCGCATCTCCTTGCTCTCTCTTCCCTTTTCCTCTCTTCTCTCCTATCTTTTTCTTCTCTTTAGTTTGCAGCAGAGGTTCCTCCTCTTTCCTTCCTCTCCCTTTCGGCTCTCTCTCCCTCCCTCTCTCTCTCTCTTTTCTCTTTTGCCCTTGTTGTTTAGTGAAATTGTGAGACTAATGGCTTACACACGTCACACACCCATCTGTGCACTTGCGTGTAGATAAAGCCAAGGAATGTGACAAATTGAATTCATGCATTAAGAAGGCATATGAGGTTAACACCTCACCCTAGTCTCTGTCTTGGAATCACACACACACCTAGTTTGTGCATGACTACAACTTATTTAATATTCTTTTTCCCAATTTCGGTGAATGAATAAGTTAATCCTACCCACTTATTCTTCTTGTCTTGCATGAACCAATTATAGCTTCACAAATCACTTCCTCCACTAATAAAATTCTACTCCTTCCAATTTCTTAACCACCACTTAAGCTAATGCACAAAATAAATGTAATAAGTTACACGTGCTCTTAAATATATTTATCACCTCAAATATTTATTCCAGTAAAATTACCATGGGTGTAGCAATGAATAATTCTAAAGTAACCAAAATATTCTAGGGTGTTACACTATGAAGGCATGGGCTACCTATCTTTAGGGCAGGAGATTTGACATGGTCAGGTGGTATACAGAATTGATTGGTAGGTATTGCTTGAGAGTATGGCCTTCTGAGAGGGCCTTCGTGCCTTTGGCGGGTTTGCGAGGCATCATCCCTTTATTTGGGATTCGAGTTTTATGATAGTTTGGCAAGAGTCAGGACATCACTTATCTGGCACCGACAGTAGAGTTTAGCCTTATCTTTAAGGCAATGATCCCGAAAGCATTAGTAAAGAGGGTTATGGATATGTGGAGGTCCTTGCTTCCTTACGTGGTTGCTGACGAGCCATTTTCTGACTTGCCCATTGAGACTGAGAACTAGCATTACTGGTTCCGCCAATATATGTTAGGACCGATGTTGCGCCCAGATTTTTCGCACTCGAGGAATACTCACCCAATCGGGAAAAATGCTGTACTCTCTCGTTCGAACTCACCCTCCCAGAAGAATGAGTACGACTAGGTTTGAATTGAAAAACTGGTTTGAATAAAGGGCTTTTGAAAAAGATCGGAGTCACCACCTAACTTGATTAAGGTGAGTTATGTCACCTAAAAACTAAGCATAATCTGAAAACTACACTTAGGGTTTTGAAAAACGATTTTGAAAAACATCCTCAAGAGAGGGTTTTTTTTAGGAAAACGGGTTGTTTGGCAACCTTTTGGAAAATATTTAAGCCCTTTTTTGAAAAATAACTCCGTTTGGTCTTTGAAAACAGTGATTCTAAGTTCGGAGGTTAGTTACGTATAGGGAAGACGCACTAAGCTATCACCCTACCCCGCCCTTTCGGTACGTACATGTCAATCTACCCCAGATTCACCTATGAGATTCTTTAACTAACTATAGTTCAATCCTATTTCACATTAGAAAAATAATGTTTGAAAAATATGATGCATGATATGCAAGTGCAATAGAAAAGAATTGAAAAATAGATTTGAAAATAGATTGATTTGAAATTGATTTGATTTGAAAATAGATTTGAAGAGATGAAATTGAAATTAGAAAGTTTGAAAATTGAAAGTAGAAATTTTGAAATTGGAATTTTGAAAATAGATTAGAATTTGAGATTTGGAAAAATTTTGAAAACCACACCCATGAGGGTGGAATTGAAAGTTTAAAAAAAATGTTGTGACTGCACCTATGAAGGTTGCCTATGTATCCCTTTGGGAGAATCAGGTCAGTCGTAGTTCGGACCGGAGTCCGATTGAAAATAGATTGTCGGATTGGAAGAAAGAGATTGAATTGAAAATTGGATTGGAAGATTGAGAGATTAAACTTTGAATAGAGGATTGAAAACTGGAATTTGGAATTTTGGAATTGAAAAGATTGAATTTTGCTTTGGAAAAGTAGGACTTGGAAAGATTTAGACTTGTTTTGGAAAGATGGAGGTTTAGGAAACCTAGACTTAGGAAAGATAGGAGACCTAGGAAAGACTTGAGATTAAGAAAGATTGGATTGGAATGTTAGATTAGGAAGATTTAGAAAGATTTGGAAACTTGGAATTTAGGAAAGATTTGGATTAGGAAAGTTTCGAATTAGGAAAGTGTTATTTTTGGAAAGTTTGAAATTAGGAAAGTTTCATTTTTGGAAAGTTTTGGAATTAGGAAAAGGTTAGAATTAGGAAAGTTTTGAAAATTGGAAAGTTTTGAAAATTAGAAAGCTTTAAAAACAAGGAAGTTTTGAAAATAAGAAAGTTTTGTTTTAGGAAAGGTTTGAAAAAGAAAAGTCTTTAGTTTAGGAAATATTTGAATTAAGAAAGTTTCCACTTAAGAAAGTCTTAAATTAAGAAAGTTTTGAATTTAGAAAAGTCTTAGATTTGGAAAGATTTGAAGTTTAAGAGAGTTTAGAATTTAGAAAGTTTCTAGGTTTAGAAAGATTTAACTTAAGAAGGTTTCAAATTTAGAAAGTTTTGAATTTGGAAAGATTTGAAATCTTGGATTTGAAAAAGATTTTGGAAAGGGGTAGAATTAGGAAAGGGTTGAACTAGGAAAGATGTGAAAGTTGAGTCTTAAAGTTTAGGAAAGATTTTTATGTTCAAGTTTTGAAAACTTAAGATTTAGGAAAGTAGAAGTTTGGGAAGGATTTGAATTAGGAAAGAATTGGATTTTGAAACTTAAGGAAAGGTTTAAAGTTTAGGTTTAGGAAACTTATGATTTAGGAAGGAATTGAATTAGGAAAGGTTTGGATTAGGAAGGGATTGGATTTGGTTTCTAAAAGAAAAGATTTGATTTTGTTTTCAAAAACGGAGGACGGGATCTAGTTTCCTAAACGGGAGATTTGATTTGGTTTGCTAAAGGGAAGATACGATTTGGCAAGGATTTGGAAAGGGAGATTCTAGAAACCCTAGTTTTGAAAGTGTAGAATTTTAACGTAGGAAATAGGTTTTGGAAACATGTATAGTTTTGATGTAGAAAACAAGAGGTTTTGGAAACCAAGGTTTGGGGCAAAGTTTGAAAACCATGTTTTTGGGAAGAAAATTAGGGTTTTCTAATTGCGGGTTCTAGGGCTTGACTTGGGCTCTAAGGAAAGAGTTTTTGGAAAGTGCGTTTTTGGAAATGAAAGTTTTCTAGAAGGGAATCCTAGGGAGGAGTTTTTGGAAAATGAATTTGGAAAGGGAGTTTTTGGAAAATGATGTTAAAGAGAAAGAGTTCTGAAAAGTGTGTTTTTAGAAATATAGATTTTGGGAGGAAAAATCCTTGAGGGGAGCTTCTAAAAGGAGGATTTTTGGAAAGAGAGTTTTTTAGAAAGATTTTTGGAGAGAGTTTTTAGGAAGGTGAATCTAGGGAGTGTTTTTAGAAAGTGAATTTTTAAGAAAGAGAGTTTTGGAAAGGAGTTAGAAAAGGGGGTTTTGAAAAATAGATTTTGGAGGGGAGTTTTTGAAAACAATTTTGGAGAGGAGAGTTTTAGGAAAGTATGTTGAAAGAGAGATTTTTAGGAAGAGATTTTTGAAAAGAGAGAGAGTTTTGGAAAGTATAAAAACGTCTCACTTCCCTAAAGCGATTCTAGCCATAAGAGGGCTAGAACCACTTTAAGAAAGTGGTTTTGGAAAACAATAAGATTTGAAAATATAGACCAAAAAGGTCACTTTTAATGTAACACTTTCCTAAAGCAACCCTAGCCATGGAAAGGCTAGAATCACTCTAGAATCGTGGTTTTGAAAACATGCTTTTGAAAAAGAGATTTTGCTGCAATTTTGAAAACAAGTTTGAAAACGATTTGAAAAAAAACAACATTGAAAACGGTTTTTGGAAAATGCAAGACTATGATATGCACAATGCAATTTGGGGTCGTGAACATACAAGGTTAAGGCTTCACCACATAATCAAGGGGGCCGGACCAATGTGGTCTTTGGTTAGACTAGAAGAAAGCCCCCGACACGGTGACTCTCCAATAGTCTAATCCTACACATGGACCGGGAGTTCCCTTGTTTCAAGCATGCAAAGAAAGGGGGGGAAAGAGATGGGGATTAAAATAGAGAAAAACCCAAATGGGTTGGAGAGACAAGAGAGAGGGGGAAGTACAGAAAATTAAAGAGAAAGCCTACCGTATGTCTTCTTTATTTTGCACGCCGTGCAGTCTTCGGTCTTCGATCTTGATCTTCGTCTTCCTTCTTCAAGAGTTGTCTTCAAGCTTCGGGTTGCAGTTCCTCAAGTCTTCAAAAGATGGTTGAAGGCTAGGGTACAAGTGTATGGGGGTGTGTATGAGTGTATAGGAGGCTAGGGTTTGTGTATGGTGGCTAGGGTTTAGTGTAGGGTGGCTAGGGTTTGGAGAACCTAAGGAAACTAGGATTTTTGGAGGTGCTCGAGCTCTGTATATCAAAATATAGGATTCTTAGGTTAAGTTTGCAGACCCTCTTCACGTTGAATGAGACTTTGTATTTATAGAAGTTGGACAAACCTGGCGCCTGTTGCAGTGGCGCCAGGGCAAACTTTACATTGGTGCCACTAGGAGTGGCGCCAGCCAATTAGGAAAGGTTTAAGGTCGGCAAGCAACGTATCGTTGACTAGATTTAGGCACCTGTACTAGTGACTACCATGCAACTTTTAGCCTGGCTTCACTAGGAGTGACTTCGGAAAGTCCGGGAATGATTTGGAGGAGCCGAGAATGACCCGGAAGGCCGAAAAGAAGCAGGAACACTTAAAATAGTGTCCTGGAGGTATTTGACTTGAAAAGTGAGGATAAGATGTGTCGGAAAGATTGACCGGGGCCTTTAGGGGCAAAACGGTCAATCGGACTAGGGAGCTGCCGGGGCGAACTCGGATTGTCCCAGGAAAAGACTTGGGATCTGGAAACATTATTTAGAATGTTCCCAGAGGTTGCCGGTTTGATTCCCAGAGCCGGTGTGGTCGGAAAAGGAGACTGGCCCACTAGGGGCAAAACGGTCATTTTGTACCGGGTTTGCCGGGACTGACTCGGAATGATCCGGAAAGGTAAAGGGGAGTTGAGATTACTATAAAAAGTAGTCTCAGGAGGTTACCGGTTTGATACCCAGAGTCGGTGTGGTCGAAAAAGGAGACCGGCCCTCCAGGGCAAAACGGTCATTTTGTACCGGGTTAGCCGGAACTGACTCGGAATGATCCGGAAAGGTAAAGGAAGGTTGAGAACACTATAAAAATTATTCTCGGAACATTACCGGTTTGATACCCAGAGCTGGTGTGGTTCCTGGGGCATTCGGATGCCTAGGGGCAAAATGGTCATCTTAACCGAAAAGTCTCGGAAAAGGTCCTGAGGGCAGTTTGGTCATTTTTCACCGAAGTGAGCTAACAGACACGGGTATTAACCTAGGTTTTAGTGTTTCCACCACTCTAACGACAGTCGTCGTGACACAGGGATTTGTTGCCAATTCCCTATATCGACCTATTTGTGAGTATTTCCGCTACTCTAACGGTTTTGTGAGTATTTCCGCTACTCTAACGGTTGAGTATTTCCGCTACTCGAACGGTTTTGTGAGTAGTTTCGCTACTCGGACCGTCTCGAGGAATAAACTATCTCGAGAGTGGGATTGGAAAGGGGTCTTACCGTCTCCGAAGAGATGTGCCTGGATTGGAACCGTCTCGAGAAATAAACTGTCTCGAGAGAGGGATTAGAAAGGGGTCTTACCATCTCTGAAGAGACGTGCCTGGATTGGAACCGTCTCGAGGAATAAACTGTCTTGAAAGAGGGATTGGAAAGGGGTCTTATCGTCTCCGAAGAGACGTGCTTGGATTGGAACCGTCTCGAGGAATAAACTGTCTTGAGAGAGGGATTGGAAAGGGGTCTTATCATCTCCGAGGAGACGTACCTGGATTGGAACCGTCTCGAGGAATAAACTGTCTCGAGAGAGGAATTGGAAAGGGGTCTATCGTCTCCGAAGAGACGTGCCTGGATTGGAACCATCTCGAGGAATAAATTGTCTTGAGAGAGGGATTGGAAAGGGGTCTTACCGTCCCCAAAGAGACGTGCCTGGATTGTGAGTGTTTCTGCCACTCTAGCGGTTTTGTGAGTAGTTTTGCTACTCGGACCGTCTCGAGGAATAAACTGTCTCGAGAGAGGGATTGGAATTGGAATAAGAAAGAACATTGCCCCTAAGGGCATTTTGGTCATTTTGCCTCTATTTGGGTCTGATAGGCCCGCGAAGCGATGGAAAGACGGAATTTGGACCTAGAGAATTAGTTTTGATAGGAATATGCCCACAATAACTTGAAAACAAGTCTGGACGGAGTGTAGACTGTCGAGCGGTCAAAAATGGGGTGCTTACAGCTGCCCCTCTTTTTCTGTCTTTGCTTGTCAAAGACAGAAAACGATAAGAGTAAGAGTCCCATGTTGACCGCGAGGCAGTCGGAGGGACGGACACTGGAAATCTTTCGACAACGGGGGTCGAAAACGGATAACGGGCCAAAAAGGCCTTCGAAAACGAATTTTGGCTAGAAAAAGGGAAAAACTGCCTAGAATTTGGAGGGAATTCATTTTGACCTCAAACTTGAGTTTTGAAATCTTGTTGGACAGAAAATTTAGGAAGATTTTGGAAAGTAGCATTTTAGGAGACATTTTGGAGGTAAGAATTTAAGAACTCTTTCGGATTTGAAAATTTTTTAGATTGACAAAGATTTAGGATAGAAAACTTCGGAACTTGATAAAAATTTTGGAAGGAAGAATTTTTGAGTGAAACCTTGAAAATTTTTAAGGATTTATTTTGTCTAAGACTCTTTTGAAAGAAAAGTTTGGGGGGGCCAGGATTTGGAAAAGGGATTTTCTTGAAGAACTAAATCAAAAAAACTTGGAGATGGATTGAAAAAATTTTAGACATGATTTTGAAAATGATTTTTGACCCTGATTTTCAAAGTAGAATTTGAATTTAAGAAGTGATTTTGAAAAAGAACTTTTGGAAAACAGAATCAGAAAACCTTTTGAAAACTAACTTTGGAAAGGAAATTTTAGAAGAAAGAATTTTTGAAAACTTTTGGAGGATAATAATAAGAAACCATTGGGAAACTAATTTTTGAAAAAGAACTTTTTGAAGAGAAAAAGTCAAGAAACTTTTCGAAAAATTTTTAAGGAACCTTTGATAGTTGATTTTAGAAAAGAAACTTTGAATGAAAAGTTTAAGAAACTTTTAGGTTGGTCTGAATAGGATGTATATGGAAGTTGTGTCCTTCATTTTTATTTTATGTTTCACCTTTGGTTATTATCATTATTATTTCTTTGTTGCTTTTATTTCTTTATCTTTTGAATTGCATATATCGAATTCTAATACCTCTTACCTTAACTTACCTTTCAGGATGGCGGGCGCAGGCGATGAGGGTTCTGAGAAGAGTCACTGCTTCGGGAAGATGGCTCGAACAGATTCTTGTTGGCAGCTCCAGCCGCTCTAGGGGTAGTCAGCATTCTGCCAATCGAGCACCTTCTAGCCAGGGTGGAAGGGGGGAGTAGGCCTCCAATCGACCCCTTCCCTCCAGTTGAGCCAACCCTCGAGGATAAGATGGACATCGAGGTTTTCCACTTTTGACTTTTCGGATGGCCGACGCTATTTTGAGCTAACTACGGGTTTGGTATGATGGGCATCCTTCAGATGAGCAAGACATTTTTGCTGGTCCTTTGGTTGCATGGCTTCTCTCCTATTGGTGTAGCTTGCTTTCTGATAGTGGTTCCCGCCTGACCTGTCTTTCTTCCATTTTGGGGAATGTGAGCTTGCCCCTACTCCCCATGAGTATGGCTTCCTCCTAGGTCTTCGGGATGGTTTAACTGACATTATGGGACCTATTTTTCCTGATGGTTGCATCACGATTGTTGTTCTTCAGCTTGGGCTCCATTTTGTAGCCTTTTTCTTCTGATCCATGGCCCCAGTTTCCTTATGTCCCAATGAAGTTCTTGTTTCTCTCATTTTGAGTTTGCGACGGATAGGGGATTGGCATACTTCTCAAGATTGGTCAATCTCTCACATGGTGGCCCCAACTTTGCTCTTCTTAAGATTCTGGGTGTTTCTCCTCGAGGGAATGACGTGGTTGACTGCCAATTACTTGTACTGCTTGCCAGGATTCATGAAGGGCACCCATATGCTCCTATGGTTGTGGGACAGACCTTGGGGGGGGGGGGGGCGATGCTCATTGTTGGGGATGTGCTTCATTATTCCAACTTTAGGTGATCGGATACTTATTCACTACCCCTCTTTCAAAGTCGTTTGATTGGGGAGGTCGAGGGTGGGCCATTGCCCCATTCTCTGTTTCTTGTTGGTCCCAGAAATCTGAGCTTTCTGATATGTGAGCTGGTACTAGAGATATCTTAGGGGTGGCTTTAGCTCCTTTTTATGTTTTGCTTTGTTCCCTATTTCCAATTTGAGAGAAAGAGAAAGACATAGAGTGAGTTTTGTACAAAAACAGTTTAAGAATGCTCCGGTACGGGGTGAATGCGTGTCATACTTTTTTTTATGAATTGAATGTGTCCTACTTTTTATGAATACACAGGTTCACACAGAATTGGAATTGAATGCATGTTATACTTTTGGATAATGCGCATACATAAATAGGATTAAGTGCAATGTTCCCTTTTTCTTGGTGATAAATGCATAGATTTATGTAAGAATTGATTTAAATGCATAACCTACTTCCTCACAAATGAACAAGTTCATACAGGAACGCAGTTGAATGCATGCATAGATACAAACCACACATGAATCTAAATGGATGTACAGGTTCTACATGTCATGGATGCATCAATACTACATGTATATAAGCTATTTACAAAGAAAATCCCAGGATTGCCCCTTGGGCCCATACTCTCAGGATTCTGTTCCTTTCCAGGATTCTGCCCTCTTTAGTTTTGTCCCATTCTCATCGGGGAGTGATAGCATTTGCTCCATTCTCTAAGGATCTTGACCTTTTGGTTTGCTATCTTATCTCTACTTTCTACAGGGTTATTGTTTGGGGGTGTTTCTGAGCTCACTTGGGTTTCTCTCACAGATCTCCAAAATTCCACCATGGCTCGAGCGACAACTCGCATGCCCTTTGCAAAGCGATAAACAGCTAAGTCCTCAATCTGAGAAGACTTCTTTTAGGACCGTAATGTAGGCTGGTTTTAGGGGTTGTAAGAAATAAAGGGATATTTAGGCTCAAAGATTTTCTTTTAGTGGGTTGTTAAAACTGAAACCATCTGAGCACATCTTGGAGCATGAGATTGCCCCTTGTATTCCCTTCCAATTCTCCTTTCTCACCCTACTTGGCTTAGTATTGTTCAGGCTTATTTGGACTAAGCAATTCTCTTTGATCAGAGAGGACTTTAATTTGGACCGTAACGTAGGCTAGGTTAAGGGGTTTATGAATGAACGGGATATGTAAGCTCAAATTTGATGTTACTTCCAGTAGGGTTAGATCCGCACCATCCCTGGTTGGTCTTCCAGTGGGTTTTCTTCCCCGGATATCCTCCTCTAGCTTCAGAAATATATTTGGCGCATTTAGATCAAGCAATCCTTCTCAATCAGAGTGGACTTTAGTAGGGTTGTAATGTAGGTCATGGTTTGGGGTTTAACAAGAAAGGGTAAAGGCTCAAACCTATAGCTTCTACTTGGTGGCTTTGTTACCTAGGATCACTTTCGAATTTTCTCTTTTACAAGAGGAGTTGACCTTTCTTGTAACTTTTGACCTTCTTAGTTTGACATTTGCCCCTTTTTCTTGAATTTTTGGCTTTATATACTTTTTAAAGATAGCACAACACGACTCTTTTTCGGTCTTTCTATTGATATGCTTCTTTTTTTTTCTTTCCTTTTTTATTGCCTTTGACAAGAAGAACATTTCTACAACTTACTTTCTCTCAAATCCTTTCCTTAACATTTTCATTTAACCGATTGTGGACGGTGATCCCTAGGTTGGGGTGTGCTTTGGAAAAGAAAGATAACCGGCTCAATAGGTTCGACAAGGGTTGCTTTTAACTGTATGGGAAGTGAAATGAGGGCCTTTCTTCATTTTGAATAAGATTGCTTGATCCATAAAGCCTTCACGTTACTTCAGCTTGATGGTTGATGATATTATTTGCCAGATCTTCTGCTGCCTGTCTGCCCGAGTGTGGGGGGATGGTTTCAGATCAAGGTTGACAAAAAGAAAACTTCCACTTCTTGCAAGGCACTAGTGGGTTAAGCAAAGGGAATATTTTTGTGTATAGTAATAGAATTGAGGGCCTCTAATCATTTCAAATTGAATTGCTTAGTCCATAAAGCTTTTGTACAAAATTTAGACATTACTCCTAGGGATGATGTGTTTCTGTCAATGAAACCCTACATGTTCTATCAAATCAACTATTCTGTGCTCACCCCAATGTGGGGGATGGTTATAGGTTTGGGGATATCTGAAAAGAAATTTTGCACAGCTCTAGTGGGTTGAGCAAAGGGTAGTGTTTATTTGGGATAAGTAGAACAATGGCTTCTCATCATTTTAGGGACTCGGCTGCCCATCGCTTAGCCAGGATATCACGCAAGTGTCGCCTTTTCAATAAACTTTGCACTTCTCTATTGAGACTGTCTTCCTCCTATCTCTCATTCTCTCTTTGACTCTCGAAGGTTTTAACCCCTTTTAAATAGGTGGCCTATGCTATCCCATCCTTCAAGTCGAGTCATCACTAAATGGGAAAGAATCCTTAAACGCAACAATCCTCCACAAGAGTATGAGACAAAAGGGGATAAATTGGAAACTTCATCTTTTTCATTTCAAATCATAAATGCACGGCATGTGTGTTTATTTAAATAAGATATGCAAGAAAATAGACAGACAAAAAAGAAACAGATGAATTTTATGAAAACCTCCCTTTTCTTGTGGGCCTTTTGGTGAGAATCCTTAATAGGGTTTTGGGACTACATCAACCTCTTGGTGCTTCATTCAATAGGCGTGTCAATGGAGGGCGAGTTCACAATATTTGTCATGCATTTGGAAGTTAGAGGATGTGTTGTTGCGATGCACGGGTCTGACAAGACTTCGCATCTAGTGAAGTCCTCCTCTGCTTGAAGTCGTCCTCTGCTTGGATTGTGATTGTTGCGACATCTCGTGGAGGTAATGTCTTGTAGGTGGACGGTCAGTTCTTCTTGCCCTTTAATGTAGGTTTGGTATTTTCTAACAACTAGGTTTATCCTTCCATGAGTTTGAATCTGATGAGGTGCTAGAGGGATTCCATGAATTCAGTCGGGCTCTCTGACCTATAAAAAGAAAAAGAAAAAGAAAATGCAGTCAGTATGTGAAGTTGGAAGTTTTATACGATGCATATCCTATGGAGGTCCCTTCTTTGAGGGAATCTAGGCATGATGACAAGTCCATTTTGGAGGCAGGGTTTTGCCCCTATTATGCAATACAATACCTCTTCGGCGTGGGCCGATTGATGTTTCTTTATTTGGGCAATCCCACCTCCATGGACTGAGAGAGATTTAGGCCTCTCTCGAGATATAGTTCTATGCATGCCATGAATCCTTAGGGTTTAAGAACCCTTAGGAGTTTTGGTAGGTTTGATTAACATGAGATTGGATTGCTCCTTTCTCTCTACGGTTGATTAAATGCATGAAAATGAAATGACTTGAGTTTCTTGGAACTCTTGTCTTGGAATGGATATGGGTGTATGAACATAATAAAAGTGAACATGTGAGCAGTAGGATAATCATAAATAGATGGTTGAGGAAACCTCCTTCTTGTCTTGCTTCTGTCTTCGGTTCTCTTAGTACTTGGAGATGAGGAGGGAGCAGATAGAAGACAAGAAACAAAAGAGAAGGTAGTGCCTTTATTTGAAAATTTTTATGCAATGCATGTCCTAGAGGTGCCCCTACTCAGAGGGGAGACTATACATGATGCATTGGCTCACTCTTGGAGATAGGGGATTTGCCCCTGTATGCAGATACTTTACCGTCAAGTAGGAATCTTCAGCCATTCATGCATTCATTCATAAAAATAAAGAAGTACATTAAATTTTGAGTTTAAGGTACAAAAGAATTGGAATACATTTTAATAGGGGGAGGGGGGAACATTTTCCTTTGGACTTCCACCTATCTACTTTTACAAAGGGAGACCCTAAACTACTCTTGAGTCTTCGGATTCGCCTTCGTTGGATTTGATGTCGAGGAGGTCGCTGAGAGACCTTGTTGATTGATTGCCCCTTGTCTTCTTGGCAACCCTATCTCCGTGAGCATAGAGGGATTGGGGCCCCTCTTATGGAATGAATTGAGATGTATGCAATGAGTCCTTAAGGTTACGCGGGAACCCTTAGGGTTTGGGTAGGTTTAATGCAAGGGAGAGTAACTTTGGTGTCACTCTCAACGGGTTGATCATATGCATGAGAATGCAGTGACTTGAGTTACTTGGAACTCTTGTCTTGATATGAAATATTGAATGTATGAACATGGATATGCAAAGAGTATAAGGAGAGAAAGTACAACTAAAGTAAACATGTATGCATGAACAGTTAGACAGGCATTATAACAGTATAAACACAAGCATTATATCAGCACGTATAAATAAAAGTAAGAGCAGTCGCCCTTTCCTCTGTGATTTTGAAAACGATGCTCCTGTCTTAAATCTGGCAGAGGTTCGGCTATGCATGGTGTCTATATGAGTATGAGGTTGAGGGTTGACTAATGCGTCCTAAAAAGGCTCAGTCTCCGGATCTTCAAACCTAGGCCCACTCCCCGAGGTGGTGCCATGATCGGTTGGTGATCCGAGCGGGGGAACCATCAAGAGGCCGTAGGCGAAGAAACTAACACAGCATCTTGCCCACAACTAATATACCGTTCCCCCTTTCTAACTAGAAAGGACATATCAGGGCATGCAAGTATGCAAAATGCAAGTGCACATGCAGTGTGTGTGTGATTTTTAAAAGTGGAGGAAAGGGCCCAACAACTCCCATTCATCCTATACATCACATTCATGCAAAGCAGTTAATAAAACTTAAGCAAGAAGCGCACCTACAAAACAAAGATGCAAGTGTCAGTATGTGGATGACAAACATAATACAAGATAATATAAATGCATGTTTTTTTTTTTTTTTGAAAACAATTTTGGAAATTTAGTTGTGAAAATTTAAAGTGAATAGGATTGAACCAAGTTAATTGAAGACTCTACATGGGTAAAGGGTAAAGAGACATGACTAACGGCCTAACCCTCTAAGTATCCCCAGTGGAGTTGCCAGCTGTCGTGCCCAGATTTTTCGCACTCGAGGAATACTCACCCAAGCGGGAAAAATACTGTACTCTCTCGTTAGAACTCACCCTCCTAGAAGAATGAGTGCGACTAGGTTTGAATTGAAAAACTGGTTTGAATAAAGGGCTTTTGAAAAAGATCGGAGTCGCCACCTAACTTGATTAAGGTGAGTTAGGTCACCTAAAAACTAAGCATAATCCGAAAACTACACTAAGGGTTTTGAAAAACGATTTTGAAAAACATCCTCAAGAGAGGGTTTTTTTTTAGGAAAACGGGTTGTTTGGCAACCTTTTGGAAAATATTTAAGCTCTTTTTTGAAAAATAACTCCATTTGGTCTTTGAAAACAGTGATTCTAAGTTCGGAGGTTGGTTACGTGTAGGGAAGACTCACTAAGCTATCACCCTACCCCGCCCTTTCGGTATCTACATGTCAATCTATCCCAGATTCACCTGTGAGAGTCTTCAACTAACTATAGTTCAATCCTATTTCACTTTAGAAAAATAATGTTTGAAAAATATGATGCATGATATGCAAGTGCAATAGAAAAGAATTGAAAAATAGATTTGAAAAGAGATTGATTTGAAGAGATGAAATTGAAATTAGAAAATTTGAAAATTGAAAGTAGAAATTTTGAAATTGGAATTTTGAAAATAGATTAGAATTTGAGATTTGGAAAAATTTTGAAAACCACACCCATGAGGGTGGAATTGAAAGTTTAAAAAAAAATGTTGTGACCGCGCCTATGAAGGTTGCCTACGTATCCCTTTGGGGGAATCAGGTCAGTCGTAGTTCGGACCGGAGTCCGATTGAAAATAGATTGTTGGATTGGAAGAAAGAGATTGAATTGAAAATTGGATTGGAAGATTGAGAGATTAAACTTTGAATAAAGGATTGAAAACTGGAATTTAGAATTTTGGAATTGAAAAGATTGAATTTTGATTTGGAAAAGTAGGACTTGGAAAGATTTAGACTTGTTTTGGAAAGATGGAGGTTTAGGAAACCTAGACTTAGGAAATATAGGAGACCTAGGAAAGACTTGAGATTAAGAAAGATTGGATTGGAATGTTAGATTAGGAAGATTTAGAAAGATTTGGAAACTTGGAATTTAGGAAAGATTTGGATTAGGAAAGTTTCGAATTAGGAAAGTGTTATTTTTGGAAAGTTTGAAATTAGGAAAGTTTTAGGTTTAGGAAAGTTTTGGAATTAGGAAAATGTTAGAATTAGGAAAGTTTTGAATTAAGAAAGTTTTGAAAATTGGAAAGCTTTGAAAACAAGGAAGTTTTGAAAATAAGAAAGTTTTGTTTTAAGAAATGTTTGAAAAAGGAAAGTCTTCAGTTTAGGAAATGTTTGAATTAAGAAAGTTTCCACTTAAGAAAGTCTTAAATTAAGAAAGTTTTGAGTTTAGAAAAGTCTTAGATTTGGAAAGATTTGAAGTTTAAGACAGTTTAGAATTTAGAAAGTTTCTAGGTTTAGAAAGATTTAACTTAAGAAGGTTTCAAATTTAGAAAGTTTTGAATTTGGAAATATTTGAAATCTTGGATTTGAAAATGATATTGGAAAGGGGTAGAATTAGGAAAAGGTTGAACTAGGAAAGATATGAAAGTTGAGTCTTAAAGTTTAGGAAAGATTTTTATGTTCAAATTTTGGAAGCTTAAGATTTATGAAAGTAGAAGTTTGGGAAGGATTTGAATTAGGAAAGAACTGGATTTTGAAACTTAAGGAAAGGTTTAAAGTTTGGGTTTAGGAAACTTATGATTTAGGAAGGAATTGAATTAGGAAAGGTTTGGATTATGAAGGGATTGGATTTGGTTTCTAAAAGAAAAGAGATGGGGGATTAAAATAGAAAAAAACCCAAATGGGTTGGAGAGAGAAGAGAGAGGGGGAAGTACAGAAAATTAAAGAGAAAGCCTACCGTATGTCTTCTTTATTTTGCACGCCGTGCAGTCTTCGGTCTTCGGTCTTGATCTTCGTCTTCCTTCTTCAAGAGTTGTCTTCAAGCTTCGGGTTGCAGTTCCTCAAGTCTTCAAAAGATGATTGAAGGCTAGGGTACAAGTGTATGGGGGTGTGTATGAGTGTATAGGAGGCTAGGGTTTGTGTATGGTGGCTAGGGTTTAGTGTAGGGTGGCTAGGGTTTGGAGAACCTAAGGAAACTAGGGTTTTTGGAGGTGCTCGAGCTCTGTATATCGAAATATAGGATTCTTAGGTTAAGTTTGTAGACCCTCTTCACGTTGAATGAGGCTCTGTATTTATAGAAGTTGGACAAACCTGGCGCCTGTTGCAGTGGCGCCAGGGCAAACTTTACACTGGCACCACTAGTAGTGGCGCCAGGCCATTTTTTGGTTTGGCGCCACTACTAGTGGCGCCAGCCAATTAGGAAAGGTTTAAGGTCGGCAAGCAACGTATCTTTGACTAGATTTGGGCGCCTGTACTAGTGACTACCATGCAACTTTTAGCCTGGCTTCACTAGGAGTGACTTCGGAAAGTCCGGGAATGATTTGGAGGAGCCGGGAATGACCCAGAAGGCCGAAAAGAAGCAAGAACACTTAAAATAGTGTCCTGGAGGTATTTTGACTTGAAAAGTGAGGATAAGATGTGTCGGAAAGATTGACCAGGGCCCTTAGGGGCAAAACGGTCAATCGGACTAGGGAGCTGCCGGGGCAAACTCAGATTGTCCTAGGAGAAGACTTGGGATCTGGAAACATTATTTAGAATGTTCCCAGAGGTTTCTGGTTTGATTCTCAGAGCCGGTGTGGTCGAAAAAGGAGACCGGCCCACTAGGGGCAAAACGGTCATTTTTTTCCGGGTTTGCCGGGACTGAATCGGAATGATCCAGAAAGGTAAAGGGGAGTTGATATTACTATTAAAAGTAGTCTCAGAAGGTTACCGGTTTGATACCCAAAGTCGGTGTGGTCGACAAAGGAGACCGGCCCTTCAGGGGCAAAACGATCATTTTGTACCGGGTTGGCCAGAACTGACTCGGAATGATCTGAAAAGGTAAAGGAAGGTTGAGAACACTATAAAAAGTCTTGTCGGGACATTACCGGTTTGATACCCAGAGCTGGTGTGGTTCCCGGGGCATTCGGATGCCTAGGGGCAAAATGGTCATCTTGACCGGAAAGTCTCGGAAAAGGTCCTAAGGGCAGTCTAGTTATTTTTCACTGAAGTGAGCTAACAGACACCGTGTTGACCTGGGTTTTGAGTGTTTCCGCCACTCTAACGGTGGTCGCCGTGACATAGGGATTTGTTGCCAATTCCCTATATCGACCTATTTGTGAGTATTTCCGCTACTCTAACGGTTTTGTGAGTATTTCTGCTACTCTAACGGTTTTATGAGTATTTCTGCTACTCTAACGGTTGAGTATTTCCGCTACTTTAACGATTTTGTGAGTAGTTTCGCTACTCGGACCGTCTCGAGGAATAAACTGTCTCGAGAGTGGGATTGGAAAGGGGTCTTACCGTCTCCGAAGAGACGTGCCTGGATTGGAACCATCTCGAGGAATAAACTGTCTCGAGAGTGGGATTGGAAAGGGGTCTTACCATCTCCGAAGAGACGTGCCTGGATTGAAACCGTCTCGAGGAATAAACTATCTCGAGAGAGGGATTGGAAAGGGGTCTTACTGTCTCCGAAGAGACGTGCCTGGATTGGAACCGTCTCGGGGAATAAACTGTCTCGAGAGAGAGAATGAAAGGGGGTCTTACCGTCTCCGAGGAGACGTGCCTGGATTGGAACCTTCTCGAGGAATAAACTGTCTCGAGAGAGGGATTGGAAATGGGTCTTACCGTCTCCGAAGAGACGTGCTTGGATTGGAACCGTCTCGAGGAATAAACTGTCTCGAGAGAGGGATTGGAAAGGGGTCTTACCGTCCCCGAAGAGACGTGCCTGGATTGTGAGTGTTTCTGCCACTCTAATGGTTTTTTGAGTAGTTTTGCTACTCGGACCGTCTCGAGGAATAAACTGTCTCGAGAAAGGGATTGGAATTGGAATAAGAAAGAACAATGCCCCTAAGGGCATTTTGGTCATTTTGCCTCTATTTGGGCCTGACAGGCCCGCGAAGCGATGGAAAGACAGAATTTGGACCTAGAGAATTGGTTTTGATAGGAATATGCCCACAATGACTTGAAAACAAGTCTGGACGGAGTGTAGACTGCCGAGCAGTCAAAAATGGGGTGCTTACAACTGAGCAGGCTTAGAGATCTACTTTTTAAGACTCCTCTGCCCTCTATGGGATACACAAACTTCTTGACGGCTATGATTGTTCGGAGGCATCGTCACAGGTGGTAAAATCAAAGACTGATACAAGTGTTGCGTGATCGATTGAGGGCGAGGGATGCTGAGGTAGCTTTTCTAAAGATATAGTTAGCAGTGGCCACATCAACACACAATAGCCTACCCCTGAGTATTGCTGTTATCACCCCATTTTGGCTACTCGGTTATCTCCGGCCTAACCAGATGCACACTCAAACCAACATAAGCACACTTAATCCCAAATTGGCTTTCCAGATCTAGTCCAATCAAATAATTGCTTTGTGGACCCACTAGGCCCAATAGAGAAAAAATGACCAGAATGCCTATAGTACATTAGTCAGTCCAATCCAAACCGACATGTCTTCTATAAGATGATAAGTCCATTCAAATCCAAAGTCAAATCCATTTGTCCCATCATTTGAGAAAGTTGATCCCTCATTGAAGGTAAGACCATTTAATCCAGCATGGCACGATCATCGAGAAAGTTTATTCCTTGGATCGGTAAAGCCCTTTTCACACTCAAATCCGAAAAGTCCTTTAGTCCCTGAGATGGAAGAGTGATTCACTTTTGACACCTGCTAGCCCTCCAATATAGAATGTTATTAATCAAACACGTTCTTTGAGAAAACACAAACCCTTTAGAATGGAAGACAATCCAAGTCCGGCACGTTCTTTGAGAAAGCATAAACCCCTCAAAAATGAAAAATCGTTCTAGTCCTGCACGACCTTCAAGAAAATTTATCCCTCAAGACAGTAAGACCCCTTTGTAAGCACTCCATTTTCGACCGCTTGGCAGTCTACGGTCCGTCCAAACTTGTAGTCAAGTCAATATGGATGTATTCCAATCGAAATCAACTTTCCAAGCCTAATCCCGTCTATCCATCGCTTCGCGGGCCCACCAGGCCCAAATAGAGGCAAAATGACTAAAATGCCCTTAGGGGCATTGTTTGGTCCAATTCCAAACTAGGCGCGTCTTTCCGAAAACAGTAAGTCCCCTTTCTAATTCCAATTAGGCGCGTCTTTCCGAAGACGGTAAGTCTCCTTTCCAATTCCAAATCAGGCGTGTCTTTCTGAAGACGGTAAGTCCCCTTTCCAATTCCAAGTCAGGCACGTCTTTTCAAAGACGGTAAGTCCCATTTCTAGTTCCAACAAGTACGTCTTTCCGAAGACAGTAAGTCCCCTTTCTAATTCCAATTCCAATCCCTCTCTCGAGATAGTTGATTCCTCGAGATGGTAATTCTATCCAATCTGGCACGTTTTTTGAAGAAAATTTCTTCGGAACGGTAAGTCCCTTTAAACTTGTCGACTGGGATGAGACCCCAAGTCCCCTAGATGGTAGAACGATCCACCTTCGGCGCCTGCTAGCCCGCCAATGCAGAAATGTCCGTTTAGGCACGCCTTCTAAGAAAGTTGATTCTCAAGCGCTAAGTCCCTTTAACAGCTTCCTGAGATCAGGTAGTCTTAGGAATGATCGCGAACCGTCAGGGTAGCGGAAATACTCGCAAAAATCGCAACCGTTAGAGTAGCGAAAATACCCGTAAACAGGTCGATATAGGGAATTGCCAAAAAACCCCTGTATCGCAGGACCGCCGTCAAAGTGTCGGAAACACTCAAAACTCGGGTCAACACCAGTGCTTGCTAGCCCACTTCGATGAAAAATGACCAAACTACCCCTATGGCCATTTTTCGGCACGTTTCTCGAGAGCACACCTAAGCCCTCAGAACGATAAGTCCACCCTTCTTAGATCATCCCAGAGATGATCCGGCATGATTAGGTGCCCTCTAGTCGGTTTCGGGTCAATTCCGAGACTTTTTAGTCAAGATGACCATTTTGCCCCTAGGCATTCGAATGCCCCGGAAACCACACTAGCCTTGGGTATCAAATTGCTAACTTTCCGAGAATGCCTCCTACAGTATTCTCAGCCTTTCTTTACCGTTCCAGATCATTCTGAGTCAATTCCGCCCCGATTGACAGTTGTGCCCCTGATGGCCCGGTCAACCCTTCCGAGACATTCTATCTTCATTTTTCAAGTCAAATACCTTCGAGACATTGTTCTAAGTGTTTCTACCCCTTTTTCGACCTTCCGAGCCAATCCCGGTCCTTTAAATCCTTCCCGGACTTTCCAGAGTCACTCCTAGTGAAGCCAGGCTAGAAATTGCATGGTAGTCACTAGTATAGGTGCCCAAATCTTCCCAAGATACATTGTTTGCCGACCTTAAAACTTTCCTAACTGGCTGGCACCACTAGTAGTGGCGACAAGCCAAGAAATGGCCTAGCGCCACTCCTAGTGGCACTAAGAGGAAATTTGGCCTGGCGCCACTGCAACAGGCGCCAAGTCTATCTCATCTCTATAAATATAGAGCCTCTTCTAGCGTGAAGGGGGTCCGCAAACTCTGTCTAAAAACCTAATATTCGATATACAGAGCTCGTAGCCTCCCTAAACTCTAGCTTCCCTAGGTTTTCCAAACCCTAGCCACCATACACAAACCCTAGCCTCCTATACACTCATACCCACCCCTATACACTTATACACTAGCCTCTAACCCTCCATTGAAGACTTGGATTGCTGCAACTCGAAGCTCTTGAAGAACAAGACAAAGCTCTCTAAGACTGAAGTGAAGATCGAAGAAAAAGCAAGAAAGCAAGGTGCGCAAGGCAAAGTGAAATAAACAAGACAAGGTAGGCTTTCTCTTTAAGTTTCTGCACTTCCCCCTCTATCTTCTCTCTCCTAACCCACTTGGGTTTTCTTCTATTTTAATCCCCCATCTTCTTCTCCCCCCCCCCCCTTTTCTTTGCATGCTTGAAACAAGGGGATTCCCAATCCATGTGTAGGATTAGATTATTGGAGAGTCACCATTTCGGAGGCTTTCTTTTAGTCTAACCGGAGACCACGTGGGTTCGGCCTCCTTGATTATGTGGTGAAGCCTTAACCTTGTATATTCACGACCTCAATTTGCATTGTGCATATCATTATCTTGCGTTCTTCCAAAAATTCATTTTCATACTCGTTTTCAAAACTTGCATCAAACTTGTTTTCAAAACTGCATCAAAATCTCCTTTTTCAAAACTTGTTTTCAAAATCACAATCCTAGGGTGATTCTAGCCTTTCCATGGCTAGGATTGCTTTAGGAAAATTGTTACATTTAAAGTGACTTTCATGGTCCATGTTTTCAAATCTTGTTATTTTCAAAACCACTATCCTAAAGTGGTTCTAGCCCTCTTATGGTTAGAATCGTTTTAGGAAAGTGAGATATTTTTTATATACATTCCAAAATCTCTTATTGAAAATCTCCTCCTAAAAATCTCTTTTCCAACATGTTTTTCGAAAACTCTTCTTTCCAAAATTGTTTTCTAAAAACTTCCTCCAAAAATCTATTTTTCAAAACTTCTCTTTTCAAACTCCTTTCCAAAACACTCTTCTCAAAATTCACTTCCCTAAAAACTCTTTCCTAAAAGCTTTTTCCAAAATTTTGTTTCCAAAACTCTCTCAAAGTTTTACTTTTCAAAAACTTCCTTCCAAAAATTCTTTTCAAAATACACTTTCTAAAAAACTCCTTTTTAAAATATTCGTTTTCCAAAAACGCACTTTCTAAAAAACTTTTTCCTTAGAACCCAAGTCAAGCCCTAGAGCCCACAACTAGGAAACCCTAATTTTCCTTCCTAAAAATATGATTTTCAACTTTGCCCCAAACCTATGTTTCTAAAACCTTTTATTTTCTACATCAAAACTATGTATATTTCCAAAATTTCTTTTCTACGTCGAAACTATAGTTTTCCAAAAACTAGGATTTCCAAAACTCCATCCTTCCAAATTCATGCCAAATCCAATCTCCTTTTTAGGAAGCCCAATCCAATCTTCCCTTTAGGAAAACCAAATCCAATCTTCCCGTTTAGGAAACTAGATCCAATCCTCTATTTTTTGAAACAAAATCAAACCTTCTCTTTTAGAAACAAAATCTAATCCTTTGTTTTAGGAAATAGGAATCTTAACTCTTCCTAGTCCAAATCTTTCCTAATTGAAATCCTTCCTAATCTTCTACTTTCCTAAATCCTAAGTTTCCAAAACTTGAACATAAAAATATTTCCTAAATTTTAAAACTCAAGTCCCACATCTTTCCTAATTCAACCCTTTCCTAATTCTATCCATTTTCAAATCTTAACTTTCCAAATCTAAGTTTTCAAATATTTCCTAAACTCAAACCTTTCCTAATCTCAAGATCTTCTAAAACTCTAAAACTTTCTAAATCGTAAACTTTCTAAATTTCAAATCTTTCCAAATTCAAAGTTTTCTAAATTCAAAACTTTCTTAAGTTAAATCTTTCTAAACTTCCAAACTTTCTAAATTCTAAACTTTCCTAAAACTTCAAATCTTTCCAAATCTAAAACTTTCTAAACTCAAAACTTTCTTATTTTCAAAACTTCCTTATTTTCAAAACCTTTCTTAAAATAAAACTTTCTTAATTCAAAACTTTCCTAAGTTGAAACTTTCTTAATTCAAAACTTTCCTAAATTGAAACTTTCCTAAGTCAAAGCTTTCCTAATTTGAAACTTTCCTAAACCAAAACTTTCCTAAAACGGAACCTTCCTAAAGTGACACTTTCCTAAAATGGAACGTTCCTAATGCGAACCTTTCCTAAATCTAATCTTTTTTAAAACTCTTCCAAGTCAAGTCAAGTCAAGTCTTTCTTAAATCTCAAGCATTTCCTAAAAACCTATCTTTCCTAAGTCTAGGTTTCCTAAATCTCCATCTTTCCAAAACAAATCAAAATCTTGCTTCCAAGTTCTATCTTTCTAAATCAAAGTCTAATCTCTTCAATTCTAAATTCCAAATTCCAATCTTCTATTCTAAATTCAAATCAAATCATTTTTCCAATCAAAAATCTCTTTTCTATCGGACTTTGGTCCGAACTACGACTGACCTGATTCCTCCAAAAGAGTACGTAGGCAACCCTCATAGGTGTAGTCACAACATTTTTCAAGTTTCTATTCCACAAAATCTTTCTAAATCTCCATTCTATTTTCAAACTTCCAATTCCAAATTTCTATTTCCAAATCTCTATTTTCAATCTCCAAAACCTTCTTTCCAAATTCAAACTTCTATCTCTTTCTTTTCAAATCAAATCAATTTCTTTCTAGATCTATTTTTCAATTCTCTTTTTTTGCACTTGCATTTTATGCATCATGTTAAATTTCTTCTTAAACATTCTTTTTCAAAGTGGATAAGATTGAACATTTGTTAGTTGAAGACTCTTATAGGTGAAACTAGGATAAATAGACATGTAGGTACCGCAAGGACAGGGTAGGGTGATAGCTTAGTGTGTCTTCCCTACACGTAACCAACCTTTGAACCTAGATCACTATTTTCGAAAGACCAAAAAAGGAATTATTTTTCTAAAAAGGGCTTAAATGTTTTCCAAAGATTGCCAAACAACTTGTTTTCTTAAAAACCATCTCTTGAGTATATTTTCCAAAATCGTTTTCTAAAAACCCTAAGTGTAGTCTACGGATTATTCTTAGTTTTTTTTTTAGGTGACCTAACTCACCTTAATCAAGTTACGTGACGACTCCAAATCTTTTCCAAAAGCCCTTTATTCAAATCTATTTTTCAATTCAAACTTAGTCGCACTCATTCTTCTAAGAGAGTGAGTTCTAACGAGAGAGTACATTGTTTTTCCCGCTTGTGTGTGTATTCCTTGAGTGCGAAAAATCTCGGTACAACACCCTTCAAACCTATCCACCAAGAAAGTACCAATTCCTCGAACCGAAGTCCAGACTAGATCCAGATCGGTTAACACCGATACCTGCTAGCCCATCCCCATGAAAAATGACCATTTTATCCCCAGTAGGCCTGACACGTTTTTCAACAAAGTACCAAGTCCTCAGAACTGTAAGACCACCTTCCAAGGCCATCCCTAGACAGTCCGACATGTCCATTGCCATCTAGTCAACCCCGATTCTTTCCCGAAGGTACCCAGTCAAAATGACTGTTTTGCCCTTAGGCATCCAAATGCCCTAAAAATCACACCAGCTTTGGATATCAAACCGGCAACACCTCAGTCAACTCTGGTCAACCCAGTCAACCTCGGTCAATCTTGGTCAACCCTAGAACTCCCAGGATGAGGTGACCACGATCCGGTCACTCTCTTCAACCATATTGGCTTTGAGAATCAAACCGGCAACCTCCGGGACACTGTCAAGAGTGTTCCCTTCCATTTTTGGTAGGGTCCTGCTGTTCGAAACTTTCCTTTTCAAATCAGAGCCTCCCTACTCCACTCCGAGTGAAGCATGACCAACTTTTGGCCTTGAGCCACTTCTAAAGGCGCACGTCAACTATCAAAGGCAATTATAAATCAACAAGCCTTCTGATAGGCCCCCATTTTCAGCCCTTATTAATAAGCCTGTGCCACTATTAGTGGAGCACGACTAAAATTAATTTTAGCCCTATTAGTGGCATAAGCTTTAATTTTAGCCGTGCGCCACTAATAGTGGCACATAACTCCCCAGAATCAATTACAAATCAACCAGCCCCATTTCCAGCCTTTTTTTAAGCCTTTATGAATGCCCCCTGTGCCACTTTTAGTGGCACATAGCTAAGTTTAAGCCTTGCGCCACTAAGAGTGGCCCACAAATCTCTTGTTTTTGCATAATAAATACAAACCTCCCCCCTCACTATTTTGAGTCAAAAATTCTATCCAAAAAATCTCCCTTTCTATTCCAGACAGCTCTCAGAGCCCTCTCTCTCTCTCTCTCTCTCTCTCTCTCTCTCTCTCTCTCTCTCTCAGTTCCGCAGGCCGAGTTCGAGTCTAAACTCCCAAAGCCTTAGCTTTCGAGCTCCACCGAAGGTTCGCCCAGCTGCACGAAAGCTCCCAAAGTCTTTCCAAGTCTAAGACCTGAACCTCCATCAAAGAAAGAAGAATCAAGATAAGGTAAATCCCTCGTTTACTTTCTGTATTACCTACACTTTCTCTTCTCCCTCTGAACCCACTTGGGTTCTTCTCTTTTTTAATCTGCTATCTCTAAACCCCCCTTTCTTGTATACTTGGAACAATAGAACGTTAAGTCCATATCGGGAGTCAACAAGAGGAGATTACCGATCATGACTCTCTTCTTGGCCCTCATGTGCTTCACGGCATGGCCTTAGGGCCCTCTTGCAATGTGGTGATACCTAGTCTTGTATGTTTCATGTCGTTATTATCACTGCCATGCATTTGCATTCTCGTCATGTCTTTACCCCTTAAAACCATTTTCAAAGTAGCTTTCTCAAAACCACAATTCTAGGTGGATCCTAACCCTTTTATGATTAAGCTTCTCCTAGAAAAGTGTGACATTTTTAAATGACTCCCGTTAGCCTACATTTGCTTCTTTACAAAAACACGGTCTTAGAATGATCCCAGTCTTTTTATCATTAGGTTTGTTTTAAGAAATGTGTGACATTCAAAAAGACTTGAAAGGTTTACATTTTTGGTCTCGTACCTTTATTGTTTTTCAAAGCCACAAGCCTAAAGCAATTCTAACCTTTCAATGGTTAGAATAGCTTTAGGCAAAGTGCAATATTCATTGGGATGTCTAAAATCCAAGTTAGGGTCTTGGGCCCTAAAACATGGTTTCAAAAGACTCGGTTTTCGAACCATTTACAAAACTCGCATTTGTTAAACCTTAGAAGTCCAATCCTAGGAAAATCCCGTTTTTGCCAACTTGAAAGCCTTCTATTTTTAAGCCAAAATCCTACATTTTTCAAACCCTCAAAATCCTCAATTTCCAAACCAATCAAAACTTCCATTTTCCAAACTTTCCTTTTTAAATCGATTGAATCAAAATCGTCTATTTCAAATCCCTCAAATCACTCCCTTTTCAAACCTTCCAAATTTAAAACCTAAATCAACTCATTCCATTTTGGAAACAATCCAAACTTGCCTTTTTCAAAATCAAATCAAAATTTTTTAAATCAAATCAATATTTTCCTAAAAATGAAACATTTCCAAACCCAATCTTCCTTAAAATGAAGCATTTTCCAAACCCAATCTTTTCAAATCAAATCAAATCTTTTCAAATCAAAATCCAATCTTCTTGAAAGGAAACATTTCAAAAATCAAATCTTCCTGAAAAGGAAACATTTTCAAAATCCAATCTTCCTGAAAATAAAATCTTTCAAAATCAAACTTTTTTTTAAATGGAAACATTTTCAAACTCAAACTTTTCTAAAATGGAAACTTTTTAAAAATGGAAACTTTCTAAAAATAGAAATCCATTTCAAAATTCCAACTCTTTCGGACTATTGTCCGAATTATGGCTGACCTAATCTTTTTTAAGGAGGTACGTAGGCAACCGTTCATGGGGTGCGATCACAACCCTTTTCAAATTCCTAATTTCATAACCATCTTTCAAATTCAATTCCCTTTTTCAAACTCTTTTTCAAACTTTTTTTTCAAAAGTTTTCTAAGTGGATAGCATTAAATATAGGTAGCCTGTGAGTCATAGTTAGGTAAGTAAAAGGTGAATGGACATATAGGTACCGTAAGGGTGGGGTAGGGTGATAGTTTTAGGATATTTTCTCGAAACGTAACCAACCCCCGAACTTAAGAATTTTTGTTTCAAAGACTAAAACCGGAGTCAATTTTCAAAAGAGCTTTCCAACATTTGAAAACCCTCTAATGAGGATGTTTTTCAAAAATACTTTTCAAAATCTAAGTTTGACCATCGGGTTTTACTTGGTGTAGATAACCTAGCACAACTTTAAATATGTTAGGCGGCGACTCTAAAAACCTTTTCAAAAAGCCCTAATCAATTTCATTCAAATCCCATCGTATTCGTCCTTCTAGGAGGATGATTTCTAATAAAAGAGTACAGTACAATTTTCCCCTGAGCCTAGAGGGCCTGGTGTTCCGGAAACGGGACGCGACAGCTTGGCAACTTCGCTAGGGACAATTAGAGGGTTAGGCCTATATCATATCTGTAAGCACCCCATTTTTGACCGCTCGGCAATCTACACTCCATCCAGACTTGTTTTCAAGTCATTGTAGGCGTATTCCTATCGAAACCAACTTTCTAAGTCCAAATCCTGTCTGTCCATCGCCTCGCGAGCCCACCAGGCCCAAATAGAGGCAAAATGACCAAAATGCCCTTTAGGGGCATTGTTTCTTTCCAATTCCAACTCCAACCCCTCTCTCGAGACAGTTTATTCCTCGAGACGGTTCCAACCCAGGCACGTCTTTTCAAAAACGGTAAGTCCCTTTTCCAATCCCTCTCTCGGGACAGTTTATTCCTTGAGACGGTTCCAATCCAGGCACGTCTTTTTGAAGACGATAAGACCCCTTTCCAATCCCTCTCTCAGGACAGTTTATTCCTCGAGATGGTTCCAATCTAGGCACGTCTTTTTCAAAGACGGTAAGACCGCTTTCCAATCCCACTCTCGAGACAGTTTATTCCTCGAGACGGTTCTAATCCAGGCACGTCTTTTTAAAGACGGTAAGTACCATTTTTGATCCCTCTCTCGAGACAGTTTATTCCTCGAGACGGTCCGAGTAACGAAACTACTCACAAAACCGTTAGAGTAGCGGAAATACTCACAAATAGGTCGATGTAGGGAATTGCCAACAAACCCCTGTGTCACGATGACCGTCATCAGAGTGGTGGAAACACTCAAAACCCATGTCAACACCAGAGTCTGTTAGCCCACTTCGGTGAAAAATGACCAAACTGCCCTTTGGACCTTTTTCGAGACTTTCCAGTTAAGATGACCATTTTGTCCCTAGGCATCCGAACGCCCCGGGAACCACACCGGCTCTGGGTATCGAACCAGTAACCCCCGAGGATACTTCTTATAGTATTCTCAATCCTCCTCTACCTTTCCGGATCATTCCGAGTCAGCTCCGGCAAACCCGGTGCAAAATGACCGTTTTGCCCCTGGTGGGCCGGTCTCCTTTTTTGACCACACCGGCTATGGGTATCAAACCGGTAACCTTCTGAGACTGCTTTTTATAGTATTCTAAACCTTCCTTTACCTTTCCGGATCGTTCCGAGTTAGTTCCGGCCAACCCGGTACAAAATGACCGTTTTACCCTGGTGGGCCGGTCGCCTTTTTCTGACCACACCGGCTTTAGGAATCAAACCGGCAACCTCTGGAAACATTCTGAATAATGTTTCCAGATCCAAGTCTTCTTCCGGGACAGTCCGAGTCTGTCCCGGCAGTTTCCTGGTCTGATTGACCGTTTTGCCCCTAAAGGCCCAATCAATCTTTCCGACCCATCTTATCCTCATTTCTTAAGTCAAATACCTCCAGGACACTATTTTAAGTGTTCCTGCTCCTTTCTGGCCTTCTGGGTCATTCCCGGCACCTTCAAATCATTCCCGGACTTTTTGGAGTCACTCCTAGTGAAGCCAGGCTAAAAACGGCATGATAGTCACTAGTACGGGTGCCCAAATCTAATCAAAGATACGTTGTTTTCCAACCTTAAACATTTCCTAAATAGCTGGCGCCACTCTTAGTGGCACCAGTGTAAATTCTGGCCTGGCGCCACTGCAACAGGCGCCAGTGTTGTCCAACCTCTATAAATATAGAGCCTCCTCCAACGTGAAAGGGATCCGCAAACTCAATCTAAAAATCATATAATTCGATATATAGAGCTCGAACACTCCCTAAACCCTAGCCTCCTTAACTTTTCCAAACCCTAGCCACCATACACTAAACCCTAGCCTCCTATACACTCATACATACCCTCATACACTGATACACTAACCTTCAACCCTCCTTCGAAGACTTGAAGATTGAAAGCGGCTCTTGAAGATTGAAGATGAAGATCAAGATCAAGACCGAAGGCAAGCAAGGCGCGCAAAATAAACAAGATACAAGGTAGGTTCTCTATTTAAATTTTCGCATTTCCCCCTCTCTCTTCTCTCTCCTAACCTACTTGGGTTTTCTCTATTTTAATCTCCCATCTCTTCCCCCCCCCCCCTTCTTTGCATGCTTGAAACAAGGGGATTCCCGGTCCATGTGTAGGATTGGGCTATTGGAGAGTCACCATGTCGGGGGCTTTCTTCTAGTCTTACCAGAGACCACGTGGGTCCGGCCCCCTTGATTATGTGGTGAAGCCTTAGCCTTGTATGTTCACGACCCCAAATTGCATTGTGCATATCATGATCTTGCATCTTCCAAAATTCGTTTTCAAACTCGTTTTCAAAATCGTTTTCAAACTCATTTTCAAAATTGCATCAAAATCTCTTTTTCAAAAACTTGTTTTCAAAACCACAATTCTAGGGTGATTCTAGCCTTTCCATGGCTAGGGTTGCTTTAGGAAAGTGTTACATTAAAAGTGATTTTGATGGTCTATATTTTCAAATTTTATCGTTTTCCAAAACCACTTTCTTAAAGTGGTTCTAGCCTTCTTATGGCTAGAATCGCTTTAGGGAAGTGAGACATTTTTATACCTTCTAAAAATTCTTTTTCCAAATCCTTCCTCCTAAAAATCTTTTTTTCAACATACTTTCCTAAAACTCTCCTTTCCAAAATTGTTTTCTAAAAACTCTTTCCAAAATCTATTTTTCAAAACTCCCTTTTTTAACTCCTTTTCAAAATCATCTCCCTAAAATCCACTTTCTAAAAACGTTCCCCAAAAATCTTTCCAAAAACTCTCTTCAACAATCTTCTACCAAAAATCTTCTTAGAAAAACTCTCTCCAAAAATCTTTCCAAAAACTCTCTTTCCAAAATCTTTCCTCTAGAAACTCATCTCTAGGATTTCTTTCCAAAACTTTCATTTCCAAAAACACACTTTCCAAAACTCCTCTTTAAAATCTTTTTCCAAAAACTCCATCTTCAAATTCACTTTCCAAAAACTTCTTCCTAGGATTCCCTTCTAGAAAATTTTCGTTTCCAAAAACGCACTTTCCAAAAACTCTTTCCTTAGAGCCCAAGTCAAGCCCTAGAGCTAACCATTAGGAAACCCTAATTTTCTTCCCAAAAACATGGTTTTCAAACTTTGCCCCAAACCTAGGTCTCCAAAACCTCTTGTTTTCACATTCAAACTGTACACGTTTCCAAAACCTATTTTCTACGTCGAAACTATAATTTTCCAAATCTAAGGTTTCTAGAATCTCCCTTTCCAAATCCTTGCCAAATCCGATCTCTCCTTTAGGAAATCAAATCAAATCTTCCCGTTTGAGAAACTAGATCCCGTCCTCCGTTTTTGGAAACAAAATCCAACCTTCCCTTTTAGAAACAAAATTCAATCCCTTCCTAATCCAAATCTTTCCTAATTCAACTCCTTTCTAAACTTCTCCTTTCCTAAACCTTAAGTTTCCAAAACTTGAATATAAAAATCTTTTCTAAAATTCTAAAATTCAACCCTTTCCTAATTCTACCCCTTTCCAAATCTTAACTTTCCAAATCTAAGTTTTCAAACCTTTCCTAATTTCAAGATTTTCTAAAACTCCAACTCTAAAACTTTCTAAATCTTAAATTTTCTAAATTTCAAATCTTTCTAACTTTCAAAACTTTCTAAATTTAAAACTTTCTTAAGTTAAATCTTTCTAAACCCAAATCTTTCTAAATCCAAAACTTTCTAAACTCAAAACTTTCTTATTTTCAACACTTCCTTGTTTTCGAATCTTTCCAACTTTCAAAACTTTCCTAATTTAAAAACTTTCCTAAGTTGAAACTTTCTTAATTCAAACCTTTTCTAAATCTTTCCTAATTTAAAATCTTTCTAAAATTCTAAGCTTTCCAAATTCAAAACTTTCTTAACTTGAAACTTTTCAAATTCTAGACCTTTCTTAAACTAAACTTTTCCTAATTCAAAACATTTCTAAATTCAACACTTCCCAATCTCAAAACCTTTCTTAAAACGAAACTTTCCAATTTTCAAAACTTTCCTATTTCAAAACATTCCAAATTCAAACTTTCCTAAGTTGAAACTTGCCTATTTCAAAACTTTCTAAATTCAAAACTTTCCAATTTCCAAACTTTCTTAAATTCCAAACTTTCCTAATTCCAAAACTTTCCAAAAATGAAACTTTCCTAATTCGAAACTTTCCTAAATTGGACCTTTCCTAATTCGAACATTTCCTAAAATCCAATCTTTCCAAATCTTCCAAGTCTAACATTCAAGTCAAATCTTTCTAAATCTCAAGTCTTTCCTAGGTCTCCTATCTTTCCTAAGTCTAAGTTTCCTAAACCTCCATCTTTCCAAAACAAGTCTAAATCTTTCTTCCAAGTTCTATCTTTTCAAATCAAAGTCCAATCTTCTCAATTTCAATTTCCAATCTCCTCTTCTAATTTCAAATCCAATTCAATTTCCAATTCAATCTCCTTCTTCAAATCAACTCTTCTATTTTCAATCGGACTCCGGTCCGAACTACGACTGGCCTGATTCCTCCAAAAGGATACGTAGGCAACCCCATGGGTGCAGTCACAACCTTTTTCAAATCTCAAATTCCACAACTTCTTTCAAATTTCAAATTCCAAAATCTTTTCAAATCTCCAATCTATTTTCAAATTTTCAATATCAAATTTCTATTTTCAATTCTCTACTTTCAATTTCCAAAACTTTTCAATTTCAAATCTATCCAATTTCAAATCTCTTTCAAATCAAATCAATTTCTTTTCAAATTTATTTCCAAATCTATTCTCCAACTCTCTCTTATTTTGCACTTGCATCTTATGCATCATTTCTTTTCAAACATTCTTTTTCAAAGTGGATAGGATTGACTTATAGTTAGTCAAAGACTTTCATAGGTGAATCTAGGGTAGATTGACATTTAGGTACCGAAAGGGCGGGGTAGGGTGATAGCTTAGTGCTTCTTCCCTATATGTAACCAACCTCTGAATCTAGAATCACTGTTTTCATGGACCAAAAAGGAGTTATTTTTCGAAAAGGGCTAAATGTTTTCCAAAGGTTGCCAAACAACTTGTTTTTCTTAAAAACCCTCTCTTGAGGTGATATTTTCAAAATCCTTTTCCAAAAACCCTAAGTGTAGTTTTCGAATTATTCTTAATTTTTAGGTGACTTAACTCACCTTAATCAAGTTAGGTGGCGACTCCAAATCTTTTTCAAAAGCCCTTTCTTCAAATCAATTTCTCAATTCAAACCTAATCGCACTCATTCTTCTAGGAGGGTGAATTCTAATGAGAGAGTACAACATTTTTCCCGCTCATGTGAGTATTCCTCGAGTGCAAAAAATCTAGGTGCGACAATATCCAGTCACCCTTTTCTCACCTTAAGTTCACCGGTTACCTTGTTTAGTTATATACACTTTCTAAACTCTTCAAAATTCTAAAATTTTCAAAATGGTCTTTGTTTTGCAGAAACTGAAACATTGCATTCATTACATGCTCATGCATTGTTCATACATCATACTTTATTTTGCATTTGAATTTCTTGAAAAGTACTAACTCTGTGCATTTGTTTTATAGGTGGACCCTTGTTCACATTTTAATTTATGCTCATAAATTGCCATGTATTCTATGTATGATAGGATGTACGGGAGTTATTGGACTTTTTCCTCTAATTTCGAAAATCACACACACACTTGCATATGCATTTTTATGGAATATTGACTCTGGTTACTACCTTCTAGTTAGAAGGAGGAATAATACATTGACAGTTGGTGGTAGACAGACGTGTCACCTAACTAATAGTCTTTAGATAGTTCTCCCGCTCGGATCACCAACCTATAATGGCATGACCCTAGGGAGTGGGCCTAAGTTTGAAGATCTAGGACCCGAGCTTTTTAAGAAGCATTAGTAGCCCTCAACCTCATATTCATATAACACCCATGCATAGCCGAACCTCTCCATGATTTAAGGCATGTGTTTTTCAAAAACCAAGGAGGAAAGAGCAACCGCTTTTCAATTTCCTTACTCTTGCTGTTATTATGCTTGCATACATGAATGCTTTGTTATTAATATCTTGTCATTCCTGCTTTTAAACTGCTCATGCATATCTAATTATCCCAAGGCAAGAGTGCCAAGGTAACTCAAGCCACTTACACTCCATGCATATGATCAACCTCTAAGAGAATGACCCAAAAGTCAATCTCAAATCATAAGCCTACTCAATTCCTAAGGGTTCCAAATCCTAAGAGTCATGGCATGCATCCAAGAATCATTTCATAAGAGGGGCCCCAATCCCTCTCGCTCATGGAGATAAAGTTGCCACAAGAAAAAGGGCAATTTGGAGACAAGGTCATTCAACGACCTCCCAATATCAACAAGGCAGAACTAAAGACTCAAGAGTAGTTCAAAATTTCCCTTGTAATAGTAGATAGGTGGAAAGTCCAATGAAAAATGTTCCTTATTCCCCTTTATCTATTTTCAATTCCATGTACTAGAAAAATCCAATGTAATAAAATCGTCAATTTACTTCCCTTGAATGAACAGATGTATGTATGTTACAGGCACAGGTATGGTAATGCATACAACAGCAACTCCCTATCTCCAAAAGTGAGCAAACATAGCTTGCTTAGTCCCTCTCTAAAGCAGGGGCACTCATAGGGCATGTATTGCATACAAATTTTCAAACCAAGGCACTAACTTCTCATTTGTTTCGTGTCGTCTGTCCTCCCTCTCACCTCTCAAGTACTAAGAAAACCAAAGACGAAGCAAGCATAGAAAAGGGGGTTTCCTAAATTGCTTATTTATTGTCAGTATGCTACTATCATGCTTATGCATCAATACCCATTCTAAGACACAAGTTTCAAGAAACTCTAGTTAGTGCGTTTTTATGCATTTAATCAGCTGTAGAGAGAAAGGAACAAGCCGATCTCATATTAATCAAACCTACCAAAGCTCGTAAGGGTTTCCCAACCCTAAGGATTCATGGCATGCATAGAACCATATCTCAAGAAAGGCACAAATCTCTCTCTGTCCATGGAGATGGGATTGCCCAAACAAAGAAACATCGACCGGCCTATGTCAAAGAGGTATTGTATTGCATATAGGGGCAACACCCCACCTCCAAAATGGACTCAGCATCATGCCTAGATTCCCGCAAAAAAAGGACCTCCGTAAGACATGTATTGCATAAGGTCTTCAACTCCACATGCTAATTCTATTTACTTTTTTTTTTTTCTTTTCTAGGTCCAAAAGCACAACCAAAGCCATTCAATCTCTCTGTAGTCCCACCCAATCCATAACTCTTGGAAGGATGAGCCCATTGAAGAGCAGGAGGGATTGACTGCTCATTAACAAAGTATTACCTCTCAAGCAGCAACCTTCACACCATGTCTTGACAATCGCCATCCATGCATCGATATGACAAAACCCTCCTGTCACCTGACAGTTAGGAAAATGGTCACCAACTACCTCAATAGCAGAAGGTACCAACCTGAGAATGTACTAGAGGCACAACTATAAAGTGACCCTCCAAAATAAATAAATAAATAAATAAACAAACAAAAAAACACCATTTTGTCTCTGATCATTGACTGAAAATCCACGCCTCATCTTCTACTAGCTCACTCTCCTCAAGGTCTCGCCAATATAGTAGCATCGGGCAAGAAGTTGGCCGAATGGACCGTCTATCAAATTTTCAGACCCTTTAGGCCTTGGTAAAGCCTATGGAAGGAACCCTTAATTTTAGCTTGTCGAAGTGTCATGTAAATATCAAGTGTGTAACATGCTAATCTGAAATAGAGGACTCATGATTATAAAATGCTTTTTCTGCCATGCTAAAATCTTTTTTTCTCTAAAAAAATGAAACTTGTAGGGTATCCCGAAGGCTAGCATCTTTTGATCATAAAGACTCCCCAGTGGTCCTCTACAAATTGTCACAAATAACACCAACAAACTAAAACAGCACATGATAGTAGAACTTCAAAATCAATCATAATACCTCAGTATCCAACCATCTACAAAGAAAGGAGACCATTGAGTCAGCAGAATACAATAGTCAAGAATATCACAAAGGTTGGTATGCGTATCTACCCTTTCATAAAGTCCTAGTCAGAGTCTCACTGGGGCAACACCACCCCCATTGATCTACTACAATAAGGCAGTTCTGCTAGTTAAAGAAGGAACCCCCTTTCTTCAAATTCTCAGGGAAACTCAAACCACCGAAGCTATATGAGTAACCTTGTCTTCTAGAGAACAACATGCCATCTACTACGCCTGGTACAACCAAAGACGCATCTCCAGATCCTTTAGCAGAAAAATCAAACCTCGACAGAAGACTTCATCACAAAAAATACATCTCCAGCCTGCCAGAAAGCTAGAAGAAAAGTTCACTCCTAACAATGAAGACTCAAGTCATTCTGGCAGAGACGGATAGAGAAGCTTTCCCAACACCCATCAACTTGAGCTTAATAAAGCACTACTCTGTGTAATTAGAAACTCTAATAGAGCAATGATGACAATGATCAAAATAAAGAGAGGCCCTTAATTCCTCTACCATACAGTTAAATAGAGCCCTTGCAAAACCCCCTTGAGCCAATCACATTTCCATCATATAACCAGTTCGGTGATCATCACCCACAATGGGTCAAAAGCCATAACATAGGGGCAGGGAAAGAAAAAAAAAAAAGAGGGCTAGCCTTACATGTCAAAAAAAAAAAAAAAAAAGAATTGCTCCAGTAATGTCGTTTTCTACCAGGCAAGTGGCAGAAAATGAATAAAAAGAGTTTGACAGTTTTCGCCCAATAAGTGAGAGAAAATGAATAGGAAAAATCTAGCAATGTCAAGGTCAAAGTCATCAATAAATTATCTCAACATTAGTCATAAAAACAAAGGGCAAGAAAGGGATGGAACTGTTAAAAGTGATCACGAGAATCAAAGCTGAGTAGAATGGTAGGTTTGAGCCTTTTATCCTATTCTTTCAAAAACCCGACACTTAGCTCATATTACAATCCAAAAAAGACTTTCAAATTGGTCATTGTTGTCATTGCTCTTCAAAGTAAGATAGTTACATTAGAAAGTGCTCTATCTAGCAAAAGGAGTTTTGAGAAGACAACTTCTATCCCAACTCAACACATGTTTCAATGCACCCCTGTCAAAAGCAACATTAACAGTTTTCAACCAAAGCAATAACTTTAGTCAACAATAGGAAAAGAGTCGTCTTCATCAACATCAATGAGAGAAACCACAAGAAAAGGCATGGCCTGAGGAAATTGTGAAAACCCTCTGAGGCGTTATGTGTAAAAGAGTAGAGTCATGGCAAAATACAAAACTACTGACGTAGTGAAAACCCAAAAACGGGTGCTGATGTGCAACAATGGTAGAGCCGGCATCTTTGAAAACCCGCAAGGGCATAAGTGGTAAAAATGGCTTAAATGAGAGAAAAGTAAAAGTAAAAATAAAAATAAAAATTAAAAAAAAAAAAGAAAAAAGAGTCAATCATCCTAATCTGCAATCCAAGATGGCCTTAATGAAGTAGCAAAGTCTCACACCTCAACAAATGGGTCAATAGATGCCAACCTATGGAGAACCTGCATTGGTAACAGATTTCTAAACTCAGCATGGCAAAATGATAAGTATGAATATCATAAGTCAATTATTAAGATTACTTTGTTATATCTTGATATTTGCTAATGAGATACTAAAAAAGGTTCAAGTTCAAGGGGCACTTCCCGAAACTTTCCCAAGTTCTGAAAGCGTCTCCAAAATATAACATTTCGGCGCCGTGACAAGATCCATCATCTTGCTAGCGAGTCACAACAAACTGGGGCATGCATCCGTGCCCATTCTTTATAAACCCATACATTCATCGAAGGAAAGGCCTCTAGAAATAGAAGCATGGCAAGAGGCAAGCTCCTCATCCAAGTCAAAATCCCTAGGTGACTCGCTCAAGAGAAGAAGTTCAAATGATTGAATTCTCACGCCATGAAGGCCCTGAAAAGAGAAGAGAATAGAAGAGAAATGGCACACAGCCTGGGCTATTGTCCATAGCATAAAAGAAACAAAGAATGGGGCAATGTCCTACCCTCAACCTCCCAATTTTTCCTAATTCAACCCTTTCCAAGCCATGAAGACTGGAGCAATGACCCACCATCCAGATCAAATAAAGAACCAACCGGAGATGCTCAACTTTCCAAATACTTCAAACCCATTAAAAGAGACTTCACCCCCTTCATAAACTAGCTCAAGACTCTCAGAGAAGTAAAATCTTTCTAGAGACACATCAACAAGAGTCCTATCTTGCCTGCCAAAATCAAAACTCAACAGTCAAGCTAACACAGAAGAACTACAAACGCAGAACAGCCTCCCAGACTCCTCAAGTTCAACTCATTTCCAACAACCTTGTTTGGGGCATCCTTCCTAAGAAGCCTCACATGGGTCTCTTCCTCGCCAGCAGTCCAAAAACTTTCAAAAATAATACTCAGAAGCTACTAGCCTCTCGAAAGCCTCCTGAAAGCTGAAAGTGAAATTCAATCAAGAGAGCAAGGAGGACAAGAAGGAATAGCTCACTCTACAGTTCCATCCTCTCCAAGCCAACTCTGCAGTTGCTCACACTCCACCTCAACGAAACCTGGCTTAATGGATTCCCAATACGATCACCAAAGTGTACCAATCAGCTCCATCAACTTGAATGACAAGAGTGCGAGTAGTTATCCCTGGCCAAAAGCAGATCTTGTCACTGTCAGCTCAACCATCACCTGCTGCATAAATCATCATCCACCTTGTCAGTCATCCTGAAGACAAGACAGGAAGAAAGAGACCCGATAAGGGTTCATCCACAGGTAAGAGGTATGTATAAAAAAAGAAGGTCCTTCAAAATCATTTTTGAAATAATTTTCTAGGTTTCTTAAACTTTTCCTCGGAATTTTTAAAATTCAAAATCAATTTCAAAGGTTTATTAAGCTTTGTCCTTAAACGTTGGTTTCAAAATCATTCCTGGCTTTTTAAACTTTTATCCTAAAAAAATTCAAGTTTTAACTTTCATCCTCAAAAAGTTCCTAGTTTCAAACTTTTTCCTTCAAAATTTTACTTCAAAATTTAAGTCTAGTTTCAAACTTTATCCTTCAAAATTTATCTCAAAACAATCAAATTCGGGTTTCAAACTTTTTTCTTTAAAGTTTTTGTTCGAAATCAATCCTATCAGTTTCCTAAACTCTTTCCTTAAAAGTTTTAAATTCAAAATCAATCCAATCAGTTTTCTAAAACTTTTTCCTCCAAAATTTTTTATCTCCAGTCAAATGACGGGGTTTCCTGGACTTTCTCCTCTTGCAAAAGAAAAAAGTTTAATTCTAGGATTTCTAAACTTTTTCCTTCAAAAAGTTTGCTTTGAATCAATTTCCCAGTTTTTAAAACCTTTCCCTTCAAAAAGTTTCTATCCAATTCAAATGTCCGGTTTCCCAGGCTTTCCCTTCAAAAGCCCCATTTCAAAACGCTTTCAAAGGTTTTCCAATCTTTTTGTTCCAAAAAGCCATTCAAAAATTATCTGCAAAAACCAATTTCCAAGTTCATCAACTTTGGTCCCTCCGATCGCCTCGCGACCCAAATAGGGCCCTTATTTTGTCGTTTTCTATCTCCGACAAGTAAAGACAAAAAAAGAAAGGCAACTATTAGCACCCAATTTTGGCCACTCGGCTATCTCCAGCTTGACTGGATGCACACTCAAACTAGCACAAGCACACTCAAGCCCAAACCAGCTTTCCAAATGTAGTTCAATCAAACAACTGCTTCGCGGGCCCGTTGGGCCTAGTAGAGGCAAAATGACCAGAAAACCCCTAGTGCATTAATCAGTCCAATCCAAGCTGGCATGTCTTTCATAAGATGATAAGTCCATTCAAATCCAAAGTCAAATCCATTTATCTCGTCATTCGAGAAATTTGATCCTTCATTGATGGTAAGACCATTCAATCCAGCACAGCATGATCACCGAGAAAGTTTATTCCTCGGATCAGTAAAGCCCCTTTCACACTCATCTCTAAAAAGTAGCTGAGTCCCCGAGATGGAGGAGTGGTTCACTTTTAGTGTTTGCTGGCCCGCCAATGTAGAATGTCCGTTAATTCGGCATGTTCTTTGAGAAAGCATAAACCCCTCAAGAACGAAAGATAGTCCCAATCCGGCATGACCTTCAAGAAAGTTTATCCCTCAAGATGGCAAGACCCTTTTAAACCTATCCACCGAGAAAGTACCAATTCCTTGGATAAAAGTCTAGACCAGATCCAGACCAATCAACACCAATGCCTGCTAGCCCGTTTAAGTGAAAAATAACCATTTTACCACCAGCAGGCCCGACACGTTCTTTGAGAAAATACCAAGTTCTCAGAATGGTAAGACCACCTTCCAAGGCCATCCCTAGATGGTTCGGTATGTCAAGTGCCATCCAGTCAACCCCAATCAAAATGACCGTTTTTTCCTTAGGCATCCAAATGCCCTAAGAAGCCACACCAGCTCTAGATATCAAACCGGCAACACCCCAATCAATCTGGTCAACCCCAATCAACTCTGGTCAACCCAGTCAACCCCGATCAATCTTGGACAACCCTAGAACTCCCAGGATGAGGTGACAGCGATCTGATCACTCTCTTCAACCATACCGGCTATGGGAATCAAACTGGCAACCTCCAGGATGCTATCTAGAGTGTCCCCTTCCAGTTTTGGCTATGTCTTGCCATCTGGCACTTTCCTTTTCAAACCAAAGCCTCCCTGCTCCACTCTGAATGAAGCATGACTAGCTTTTGGCCTTAAGCCACTTCTAGAGGCACACGCTAGCTGTCAAAGGTGGTTACAAATTAACCAGCCTTCTGATCAACCCCCATTTTCAACCCCCGTTAATGAGCCTACGCCCCTATTAGTGGCACAATCTTTAATTTTAATAGCGGCATATAACCCTGTAAGCACCCCATTTTTTACTGCTCGGCAGTCTACACTCCATCCAGACTTGTTTTTAAGTCATTGTGGGCATGTTCCAATCAAAACCAATTCTCTAGGTCCAAATTCCTTCTCTCCATCGCTTCACGGGCCTGTCGAGCCCAAATAGAGGCAAAATAACCAAAATGCCCTTAGGGGCATTGTCCTTTCCAAAATCTTTTCAATCCCACTCTCGAGACAGTTTATTCCTCGAGACAGTTCCAATCCAGGCGCGTCTCTTTGGAGACGGTAAGACCCCTTTCCAATCCCACTCTCGAGACAGTTTATTCCTTGAGACGGTTCCAATCCAGGCACGTCTCCTCGGAGACGGTAAGACCCCTTTCCAATCCCACTCTTGAGACAGTTTATTCCTTGAGACGGTTCTAATCCAGGGGCGTCTCCTCGGAGACGGCAAGACCCCTTTCTAATCCCACTCTCGAGACAGTTTATTCCTCGAGACGGTTCCAATCAATGCACGTCTCCTCGGAGACGGTAAGACCCCTTTCCAATCCCATTCTGGAGAAGTTTATTCCTCGAGACGGTTCCAATCCAGGCCCGTCTCTTCGGAGACGGTAAGACCCTTTTCCAATCCCACTCTCGAGACAGTTTATTCCTTGAGACGGTTCCAATCCAGGCACGTCTCCTCGGAGATGGTAAGACCCTTTTCCAATCCCACTCTTGAGATAGTTTATTCCTCGAGACGGTTCCAATCCAGGCACGTCTCTTTGGAGACAATAAGACCCCTTTCCAAACCCACTCTCGAGACAGTGTATTCCTCGAGACTGTTCCAATCCAGGCACGTCTGTTCGGAGACGGTAAGACCCCTTCCAATCCCACTCTCGAGACAGTTTATTCCTCGAGACGGTCCGAGTAGCAAAACTACTCACAAAACCATTAGAGTAGCGGAAATACTCACAAATCATCAACCCCGTCCGAGTAGCGAAAATACTCAAAAATCATCAACCCCGTCCGAGTAGCGAAAATACTCACATCGTTAGAGTGGCGGAAACACTCAAAACCCAGGTCAACACCAGTGTCTGTTAGCCCACTTTGGTGAAAAATGTCCAAATTGTCCTGTGGACATTTTCCGAGACTTTCCGGTCAAGATGACCATTTTGCCCCTAGGCATCCGAACGCCCCGGGAACCCCACCGGCTCTGGGTATCAAACCGGTAATGTCTCGAGAATACTTTTTATAGTGTTCTCAACCTTCCTTTACCTTTCCGGATCATTCTGAATCAGTTCCGGCCAACCCGGCACAAAATGACTGTTTTGCCCCTGGAGGGCCTGTCTCCTTTTTCGACCACACCGGCTCTAGGTATCAAACCGGTAACCTCCTGAGACTAATTTTTATAGTAATCTCAACTCCCCTTTACCTTTCTGGATCATTCCGAGTCAGTCCCGGCAAACCCGGTACAAAATGACCATTTTGCCCCTGGTAAGCCGGTCTCCTTTTTCGACCACGCCGGCTCTGGGAATCAAACCGGCAACCTCCGAGAACATTCTGAATAATGTTTTCAGATCCCAAGTCTTCTTCCGCGACAATCCGAGTTCGCCCCGGCAGCTTCCTAGTCCGATTGACCGTTTTGCCCCTAAGGACCCGGTTAACCTTTCCGACACATCTTATCCTCACTTTTCAAGTCAAATACCTCCAGGACACTATTTTAAGTGTTCCTGCTCCTTTTTGACCTTTCGGGTCATTCCCGGCTCCTTCAAATCATTCCCGGACTTTCCGGAGTTATTCCTAGTGAAGCCAGGCTAAAAATTGCATGGTAGTCACTAGTACAAGCGCCCAAATCTAGTCAAAGATACGTTGCTTGCCGACTTATAAAGTTTCCTAAGTGGCTGGCGCCCCTAGTAGTGGCGCCAAGCCAAGAATTGGCCTGGCGCCACTCCTAGTGGCCCCAAGAGCAATTTTGCCCTGGCGCCACTGCAACAGGCGCCAGGTTTGTCCAACTTCTATAAATACAAAGCCTCATTCAACGTGAGAGGGGTCTGCAAACTTAACCTAAAAATCATATATTTCGATATACAGAGCTCGAGCACCTCCAAAAACCCTAGTTTCCTTAGGTTCTCCAAACCCTAGCCACCCTACACAAACCCTAGCCTCCTATACACTTATGCACTCCCCCATACACTCATACACTAGCCTTCAACCATCCTTTGAAGACTTGAAGAGCTGCAATCCAAAGCTTGAAGACAACTCTTGAAGTCTGAAGGTGAAGATCAAGACAAAGACCGAAGACCGAAGATCGAAGACAGCACGGCACGCAAAATAAACAAGATACAAGGTAGGCTCCCTATTTAAATTTCCGCACTTTCCCCCTCTCTCTTCTCTCTCCTAACCCACTTGGGTTTTCTCTATTTTAATCCCCCATCTCTTTCCCCCCCTTTCTTTGCATGCTTGAAACAAGGGGATTCCCGGTCCATGTGTAGGATTGGGCTATTGGAGAGTCACCGTGTTGGGGGCTTTCTTCTAGTCTAACCAAAGACCACGTGGTTTGATTATGTGGTGAAGCCTTAACCTTGTATGTTCACGACCCCAAATTGCATTGTGCATATCATAGTCTTGCATCTTTCCAAAATTCGTTTCGAACTCGTTTTCAAAATCGTTTTCGAACTTGTTTTCAAAATTGCATCAAAATCTCTTTTTCAAAAACTTGTTTTCAAAATCACAATCCTAGGGTGATTCTAGCCTTTCCATGGTTAGGGTTGCTTTAGGAAAGTGTTACATTAAAAGTTACCTTTTTGGTCTATATTTTCAAATCTTATTGTTTTCCAAAAACCACTTTCTCAAAGTGGTTCTAGCTCTCTTATGGCGAGAATCGTTTTAGGAAAGTGAGACGTTTTCATACTTTCTAAAACTCTCTCTCTTCAAAAATCCCTAATCCCTTCCTAAAAATCTCTTTTTCAACATACTTTCCTAAAACTCTCCTCTCCAAAATTGTTTTCAAAAACTCCCTCCAAAAATCTATTTTTCAAAACTCTCTTTTTCAAATCCTCTTCAAAATCTTCTCCTCAAAATTCACTTTCTAAAAACACTCCCTAGATTCACCTTCCTAAAAACTCTCTCCTAAAACCTTTTCAAAAAACTCTCTTTCCAAAATCTTCCTTCTAGAAACTCCCCTCTAGGATTTCCCTTCTAGAAAATCTTTGTTTCCAAAAACACACTTTCCAAAACTCCTTATCTTTAAAATCTTTTTCCAAAAACTCCCTCTTCAAATTCACTTTCCAAAAGTTCCTCCCTAGGATTCCCTTCTAGAAAACCTTCATTTCTAAAAACGCACTTTCCAAAAACTCTTTCCTTAGAGCCCAAGCCAAGCCCTAGAACCCACAATTGGGAAACCCTAATTTTCTTTCCAAAAACATGGTTTTCAAACCTTGCCCCAAACTTAGGTTTTCAAAACCTCTTGTTTTCACATCCAAACGATACACGTTTCCAAAACCTTTTGTTTCTACGTCAAAACTATATTTTTTCAAATCTAGGGTTTCTAGAATCCCCCTTTCCAAAGCCTTGCCAAATCCTATCTTCTCTTTAGGAAACCAAATCAAATCTTCCCCTTTAAGAAACCAAATCCAACCCTCCGTTTTTGGAAACAAAATCAAACATTTGCTTTTAGAAATCAAATCCAATCCCTTCTTAATTTAACTCCTTTCCTAATTTCCTACCTTCCTAAACCATAAGTTTCCTAAACCTAAACTTCAAATATTTCCTTAAGTTTCAAAATCCAAATCTTTCCTAAATTCAAATCCTTCCTAAACTTCCACTTTCCTAAATCTTAAATTTCCTAAAACTTTCAAATCTTTCTTTAAACATTAAGTTTCCAAATCTTCCCTAATCCAACCCTTTCCTAATTTAACCCCCTTTCTAAATCTTAACTTTCCAAATTCAAGTTTTCAAAACCTTTCCTAAATTCAAGTCTTTCCTAATTTCAAGACTTTCTAAAATTCAAACTCTAAAACTTTCTAAATCCTAAACTTTCTAAATTTCAAATCTTTCTAAGATCAAAACTTTCTAAATTTGAAACTTTCTCAAGTTAAATCTGTCTAAACCTAAATCTCTCCAAAATTCTAAACTTTCCAAAACTTTAACATCTTTCCAAATCTAAGACTTTTCTAAACTCAAAACTTTCTTAATTCAAACATTTCCTCAACTGAAAACTTTCATTTTTCAAACATTTCCCAAAACGAAACTTTCTTATTTTCAAAACTTCCTTGTTTTCAAAACCTTCTAAATTCAAAACTTCCCTTTTTCAAAACATTCCAAAATTCAAAATTTTTTAAACTTGAAACTTTCTAAATTCTAAGCCTTTCTTAAACTAAACTTTTCCTAATTCAAAACATTTCTAAATTCAATACTTTCCTATTTCAAAACCTTTCTTAAAAGGAAACATTCCAATTTTCAAAACTTTCCTAAGTTGAAACTTTCTTAAGTTCCGAACTTTCCTAAATTCTAAACTTTCCTAATTCAAAACTTTTGTAAACCTAAAACTTTCCTAATTTCAAACTTTCCAAAAATGACACTTTCCTAATTCGAAACTTTCCTAATCTAAATCTTTCCTAAATTCCAAGTTTCCAAATCTTTCAAGATCTTTCCAAATCCAACATTCCAATCTAATCTTTCTTAATCTCAAGTCTTTCCTAGGTCTCCTACCTTTCCTAAGTCTAGGTTTCCTAAACCTCCATCTTTCCAAAACCAAGTTTTTCCAAAATCAATCTCTTCAAATCAAAGTCCGATCTTCTCAATTTCAATTTCCAATCTCCTTTTCTAATCTCAAATCAAATCCAATTTTCAATTCAATCTCTTTCTTCCAATCCAATCTCTCTCTTCAAATCAATCTCTTTTCAATCGGACTCCGGTCCGAACTACGACTGACCTGATTCCCCCAAAGGGATACGTAGGCAACCTTCATAGGTGCGGTCACAACATTTTTCAAACTTTCAATTCCACCCTCATGGGTGCGGTTTCCAAAATCTTTTCAAATCTCAAATTCCAATCTATTTTCAAAATTCCAATTTCAAAATTTCTATTTTCAAATTTCTACTTTCAATTTTCAAACTTTCCAATTTCAATTCCATCTCTTCAAATCTATTTTCAAATCAAATCAATCTCTTTCCAAATCTATTTTTCAATTCTCTTCTATTGCACTTGCATATCATGCATCATGTTAATTTCTTTTTAAACATTGTTTTTCTAAAATGGATAAGATTGAACTACAATTAATTAAAGACTCTCATAGGTGAATCTAGGGTAGATTGACATGTAGGTACTAAAAGGGCGGGGTAGGGTGATAGCTTAGTGCGTCTTCCCTACACGTAACCAACCTCCGAACTTAGATCACTGATTTCAAAGACCAAAAAGGAGTTATTTTTCTAAAAAGGGCTAAATGTTTTCCAAAGGTTGCCAAACAACCTGTTTTTCTTAAAAACCCTCTCTCGAGGAGATATTTTTAAAATTGTTTTCCAAAACCCTAAGTGTAGTCTTCGGATTATTCTTAGTTTTTAGATGACCTAACTCACCTTAATCAAGTTAGGTGGCGACTCTAAATCTTTTTCAAAAGCCCTTTATTCAAACTAGTTTTTCAATTCAAACCTAGTCGCACTCATTCTTTTAGGAGGGTGAGTTCTAACGAGAGAGTACAGTATTTTTCCCGCTTGTGTGAGTATTCCTCGAGTGCCAAAAATCTAGGCGCGAAAACCCCCCAGAATCAGTTACGAATTTATCAACCCCGTATCCAGCCTTCATTAATGCCCCATGTGCTACTCTTAGTGGCGCACAGCTAATTTTAAGCCATGTGCCACTAAAAGTGGTGCACAAATCTCTTATTTTTGCATTGTAAATACAGACCTCCCCCTTCATTATTTTGGGTCAAACATTCTATGTAGAAATTCTCCCTCTTTGTTCCAGACAGCTCTCGGAGCCCTCTCTCTCTCTCTCTCTCTCTCTCTCTCTCTCTCTCTTTCTCTTTCTCTTTCTCTCTCTCAATCCCATTGGCCGAGTTCGAACTCCCAAAACCCTAGCTTCCGAGCTCCACTGAAGGTTCGCCCTACTACCCGGAAGCTCCTGAATTCTTTCCAAGTCTAAGGCCTGAGCCTCCATCAAAAACAGAAGAATCGAGACAAGGTAAATCCCCCGTTTACTTTTCATATTCCCCCACTCTCTCGTCTCCCTCCAAACCCACTTGGGTTCTTCTCTTTTTTAATCCCCTATGTCTAAACCCCCCCTTTCTTGCATGCTTGGAACAAGAGGAGATTACCAATCGAGACTCTCTTCTTGGCCCTCACTTGCTTCACGACATGACCTAAGGGCCCTCTTGCAATGTGGTGATACTTAGCCTTGTATGTTTCATGCCATTATTATCGCTATCATGCATTTGCATTCTCGCTATGTCTTTACCCCTTAAAACCATTTTCAAAGTAGCTTTCTCGAAACCATAATTTTAGGTGGATCCTAACCCTTTTATGGTTAGGGTTCTCCTAGAAAAGTGTGACATTATTAAATAGCTCCCGTTAGCCTACATTTGCTTCTTTACAAAAACACGATCTCGGAATGATCCTAGTCTTTTCATGATTAGGGTTGTTTCGAGAAATATGTGACATTCAAAACGATCCGAAAGGTCTACATTTTTTGCCTCATGCCTTTATTGTTTTTCAAAGCCACAAGCCTAAAGCGATTCTAGCCTTTCAATGGCTAGAATAGCTTTAGGCAAAGTGCAATATTCATTGGGATGCCTAAAATCCAAGTTAGGGTTTCAGGCCCTAAAACATGTTTTCAAAAGACTCGATTTTTGAACCATTTACAAAACTCGCATTTGTTAAACCCTAGAAGTCTAATCCTAGGAAAATTCCATTTGTGCCAACTTGAAAACCTTCCATTTTTAAGCCAAAATCCTATCTTTTTCAAACCCTCAAAATCCTCAATTTCCAAACCAACTGAAACTTCCCTTTTCCAAACTTTCCTTTTTAAATTGATCAAATAAAAACCTTCTATTTCAATACCTCAAATCACTCCTTTTTCAAACCTTCCAAATTTAAAACATAAATCAACTCCTTCTATTTTCGAAACAATCCAAACTTGCCTTTCTCAAAATCAAACCAAATCTTTTCAAATCTAATCAATACTTTCAAATCAAATCTTAATCTTCCTGAAAAGGAAACATTTTCAAATCCAATCTTTCTGAAAATGAAGCATTTTCCAAACCCAATCTTTTCAACTCAAATCTCTTCAAATCAAAATCTAATCTTTTTGAAAATGAAACATTTCAAAAATCAAATCTTCCTGAAAATGAAACATTTTCAAAATTCAATCTTCCTGAAAAGGGAATCTTTTAAAGTCAAACTTTCCTGAAAATGAAACATTTTCAAACTCAAACTTTCTTTAAAAGGAAACTTTTTAAAAATGAAAACTTTCTAGAAATAGAAATCTATTTCAAAATTCCAACTCTTTCAAACTCTTTTCCGAACTACGGCTGACCTATTCTCTTTAAGGGGTACGTAGGCAACCTTTCAAGGGGTGCTGTCATAGCCCTTCTCAAATTCCTAATTACATAACCATCTTTCAAATTCAATTCCCTCTTTCAAACTCTTTTTCAAACCTTTTTTTTCAAAAGTTTTCTAAGTGGATAGCATTAAGCATAAGTAACCAATGAATCGTAGTTAGCTGAGTAAAAGGTGAATGGACATATAGGTACCATAAGGGCGGGGTAGGGTGATAATCTTGGGACATCTTCCCTACACGTAATCAACAACCGGACTTCAAAATTTCTATTTCAAAGACCAAAACCGGAGTCAATTTTCAAAAGAGCTTTCCAATGTTTTTAGGGTTATTGAACAACCCTACCTTTTAAAATTCTCTCATAGGGATGTTTTTTAAAAACACTTTTCAAAACCTAAGTTTGACCCTCGAGTTTTACTAGGTGTAGATGACCTAGCACATTTTTAAATATGTTAGGTGGTGACTTTGAAAACCTTTTCAAAAAGCCTTAATCAATTCCATTCAAACCCCATTGCATTCGTCCTTCTAGGAGGATGATTTCTAACGAGAGAGCACCGTACTAACTGCTTGGGGACAGAACCCGAGAGGGCCCGGTGTCCGGGAATGGGATGTGACAACTGCTTGGGGATAGAAGCGGTCACGAGGTGCCTTGTATGTTTCTACTCCCCTAGAGGATGATACTGTTGATATTTGGTCTCTGAGGGAGAATGTGGAGTCCCTTGCCCAAGAGAGGGATGCGCTTCTAGTTAGGTGTGCAGATTATGAGCGGGACAGACTTGGATCAATGGAGGCTGGTGCTTCTTCGAGTGCTCCTCTTATTGATGATATGGGTGGTGAGCTGATGGATCCTTCCTTGGTTGACTCTTCTTCTGATGATGATGGGGAGCATTATATCTTTGCTCCTCGTTCCTGATTCATTTCTAGATTTTTGACACCTGCATGTACATGTATGCCAAAAGTATAGAGAGAGAGAGAGAGAGTGCAATTATAAAGTAAATATTTATGCATTAACATTTATACAAACATTATAGCAACAAGAATAGATAAGATTAAAAGAAAGTAAAGCAGTCACCCTTTCCTCCATGGTTTTGAAATTGACATGCATGTCTTTAATCCAGTAGAGGTTTAGCTATGCATGGTTTCTACATGAGGACGAGGTCAGGGTTTAGTAATACTTCCTAAGAAGGCTCGGTTCTCAGATCTTCAAATCTAGGCCCACTCCCCGAGGTGGTGCCATTATCGGTTGGTGATCCGAACGGGGAAACCATTAAGAGGCCGTAGGATAAGAAATTGACACAGCATCCGCCCACAACCAATATATCGTTTCCCTTTCTAACTAAAAGGGTCGTAACCAAGTAATAATTCAAATATGCAAATGCGAGTGTGTCGCGCCCCGATTTTTTGACCAAATCCTTTTGCCTCGGGAAAAACACAGAACTCTGTCACTGGAACTCATCCTCCTAGAAAGATGAGTGCAACTAGGTTTAAACTTGAAATTGGTTTGACTAAGGGCTTTTTAGAAAAATAGGAGTCGCCACCTAACTTGATTGAGTTAGGGCACCTAAAATTCAGTATAATTCGAAGATTAGACTTAGGGCTTTTGAAAAATGATTTTGAAAAACTTCCTCAAGAGAGGGGTTTTAAGACAATAGGTTGTTTGGCAACTTTTGGAAAGTTCTAAGCCCTTTTTGAAAATAACTCCATTTTGGTCTTTTGAAAACAAAAATCTATTGTCCAAGGATTGATTACGTGTAGAGAAGATATCCTAAGATCATCACCCTACCCTGTCCTTTTGGTACTTACATATTTAATCACCCTTTGTTCACCCACTAGAATAACCGTTTACCATTATTCACTTAATATCTACTTTAGAGTTTAAAAAAAAAAAAGATTTAGTCATCGCTTTTTGGATGAATGATGCTTGATGCAAGTTTTGGAAAAAAATTGAAAATATAAGAGTTTTAAAAGAGTTAGAAATAGAAATTTTGAATTGATTGAAATTTTTGAAAAGGGGATTGGAGTTGAAATTGAAGTTATGACCACACCATTTTAGATTGCCTATGTATCTCATTTAGCGAGAATCAGGTCATTCGTAATTCGAGCAAGAGCCCGATGGAAAATAAGCACATTAGGGCCTTTAGAATGTTTAAAGACACTTTATGGTCTTTGGAATGGTTTGAAGACACTTTGTGGTCTTTGAAAAAATGATTTAAGAATTTTGATTTGAAGTTGGATGTTGGAGTGTTTTTGGAATAGAGCTTGAAGGTTTTTAAAAAACGCTATTGAAATAGGGTTTTGAAGTATATTGAAATGTTTTTAGAACAACTCGAGGGAGTTTTGGAAGTGCTTTGAAATAACTCAAGAGAGTTTTGAAGTCCTGTTTTGAAAACCTTGGAGGTAGGGTTTTGAAGTGTTTTAATATAACTTGTCTTCGAAAAGCTTTTAAAAGTTATTTTTGAAAACACCTAGGGCTTTGGAACTCTAATATAGACAACCTTAAAGGTTGAACTTAATATAACACCTTCCCTTGGAATCCCTAACCATAAAAGGTGTAGGGACACCTTAGGGTTGTGAGTTCTTGAAAACACTTTTGGAAATAATTTAAAGATAGAGTGTAGGAGTATTAGAAAAGGTTATGGAGTTGGTTTTTTGAAATCTTAAGAGAGTAGGAGGTTTTGGAAAAATGGATTATGAGAATAGTTTTGAATTAAAAGACCATTTGAAAAGGGGTCCTTGAGTTGGAACCTTGAAGCATACTAACCTAAGTTGGGTTGGCCTAAAGTTAGGGATGACCTAAAGTTAACTAACTTGGGTTTGGTTAGTCCTAGAGTTAATCAACTACGGTTAGGTCAACCTAGAGTTGGACAACTAGGGTCAAGTTAACCTGGGGTTGGATTGAATTAGGGTTAATTAACTAGGGTTAGGTTAACCAAGGGTCAAGGTGGTTTTATGCATTTTTTAAAAGAGTTTTGGAAAACAAATCATGTCACGCAAAGAAGGTTTGAAAACCCTTTTGTGGAAATCATTTTCATGAAAATTGACTCTAGTCAAGTATATGGTTTATATGGTTGATGTTTGAAAACGTTTCCAAAGAAGGTTTCCTTTAGGACCATCATAACATTTATCTTGAAAGGAGTAGAAGCTTTAAAAATCAACACAATAATGACAACCTTTTGGAAAACCATTCTTAATGCAAAGGTGAAGTGAATAAACTTTTGAAAACCATTTTTAAAGGAAACCATTCTAACAAGTTAGGGTTCCTATGACCAATGTAAAAGGGAAACCACTTAACAGAGGGTTCTATAGGGCCATTCCAACCATTAAACTTGCGAGACTAATAACCTTAGAAATTAGTGAATTTGAAAAACATTTTCATACAAGAATAAAAGGAGAAGGGAACCATTCTAACAATTTAGGGCTCTTATGGCCAATGTAAAGGGAAATCACTCAAAAAAGAGTTCCATGGGGCCATTCCAACCACTAAACTTGAGAGAATAACAACCTTAGAAATTAGAGAGTTTGAAAAGCATTTTTATGCAAGTTGGAATGCAAGGGTGCAAAAATGTGAGGTAGGGGTTAATAGGGATATTTTCTAAGGCATGATTACCTAGGGTCTCATTCTAAGCTTCAATGGACCTACTCTTAGAATATTGAGCTTGAAAATGACATGAAAATGAGAATAGTGTAAGTTTTGAAAAACATGGTTATAAACATGAAAATAAAGCCAAGCACACAAAATATGAACAAGATAGCAATATGCAAAGGGGGTTATGAATTCGTACAAGGCTTCAGGCTACACTATATAATCAAGGGGCTCCAAGGCTATACCATCTTAAAGTAGGCTAGTGAGAGATCCCCCTACACTGTGGCTCTCACTAACTTTCCTCTAGGCATGAACTAAGAGCCATCTTGCTTCAAGCATGTAAGAAAGGCGGGTAAAAGATGAGAATTAAAATAGAGAATAACCTAAGTAAGTTAGGAGGGAGAAGAGAGAAGTAGGGGGAGACAAAAACATAAACGAAATACCACATTTTGCCTTCAATATACTTGCAATCTTCTATGGATGTTTGGATTTGAGCTAGGAGGGCTTCAAGTATGCTTGAGGGGCTGGAAGAAGGTATTCAATGGCATGAGAGGCTAAGTAGGTGAAGTGTATGGGTTAGGGGGAGGTGGAATCTAGCCTAAGTGTTTGAGGTATAGGATGTATATAGGAATTTGAGGTTCTGGAACAGTTTTTGCAGAGCTTCGCTATCAATTTCAATTTTGGAATATGAAAAGGGGGAGGCCTAGTGCATGTGGCAAATGGGCCTGGGAAAAATTTGCCCTAGCACACATGCGCCAGTACTGTTCCATTAGCAAAATGCCATGTGACACCCAATATACTGGTTAAATCTTGATGTTTAATTGAAATTTGGCTGATCTGATCAAAATCTGGGCACATGTAGCATACGCTCCGTCACCGGGAGTGTTCATTTAAACTTTGCCTCGATAATTGAGCCAACTGGGAAGGTTTGGGAGGAATCGGTTACATTCATGGTGTTCTCCTAGGGTTTCTCGTGAACTTTCGTGCTTTCAAAAAGTTTGAATGGTGTTTAGAAGTGTGAGATATCGTCTCGGGAAGTATGCATAAAATCTCATCTCTGCGAAGCGTTTGTGATACGCTCCGTGGGGGTTCAAAAGTGGCTGTTTGTGTGCCACGTGATCGAGGCCTTTGGGAAGCAATCTCTCCGATCAGACCGTACCGATGGAAAGTACTCTGGAACTACTTTCGGGGATTCTCTAATTTATGCATTTCTCAAGTCATTTGATAGTGCATTATAATCAGGGAATTGGAAAAAAAGTCAATCTTGGTAGAGCGTCTGTGAGACGCTCCAGGGGTTGTTAAAAGTGGCAATTTTTGAACCACGCGATGAAGGACTTTGGGGAGCGATCTATCCAATCGAGCCATATCGATGAAAAGTCCTATCGACGAGCTTCTGGGAATTCTTCGGTTTACTCATTTCTAAAGTCATTTGACGGTGCGTTATTATAAGGAAATCAAAAGAAAAAGGCAATTTTGACGGAGCATCTACGAGACGCTCCAGGGAACCTTTATTGAGTCGGGGGTGTTTAATGTTGCAAGGTCTTCTTTAGGTTAAATAGGGATGTGTGACAAGACCGACTGTTCAATATTCTAGGACCGGTGTAGTTTTTGGGGCGCGTTCGGGTTGTTGGGGGCAAAATGGTCATTTTGGCCAGGTTTGGTTGAAAATGGCTAGGAATGGATCAGAGTGTTATGTTAAGTGTGCCGGGTCATTCAGGGGTGATCCTAGGAGAGTCTTTCACTGTTCGATGGAATTTGTGCAGTGCTAGAGCGTTTAGAGGCAAAACGGTTATTCTGATCGGAATTAGCCGGAATAGGACCGGGATTGGACAGAATGGCGTGCGGGGTACGCATAAACGCTTAGTAGCACTTTGGAAGGGTAGGCTTACCGTTTTGAGGGATTTTAAACTTTCTCAAAGTGTGCCTGGAGGCCTAAAGGGCAGGTTTGGCCATTTTTTCACCGAGTCGGGCTAGCAGGCGCCGGTGTTGACCTAGGTATTAGTTCCCGAGACCGTCTGGTCTCAGAAAACTACCTGTGTAGTGTTGGTCCCTAGGACCGCCCAGTCTCAAAGAGCTACTCGTAGGATGGTGTTGGTTCTTGAGAACACTTGGTCTCAAAAAGCTACCTACGATGGTGGTGTTGGTCTCCGAGAATGTCTGCTCTTGGAGAACTACAAATGACAGACATTTTACATTGCCGGGCTAGCAGGCACCAGAAGTGAACCGTCTGCAATTTGATGAGGTGTTGGTCCCCGAGATCGCCCGATCTCGAGAAGCTACCTGGATGGCGTTGGTTCCCGAGACTGCCCAGCCTCGGAACGTTGCCTGGAATGTCTAGGGGCATGATGGTGTTTATGGCTTCAGTGGGACCTTGTAGGCGCGGGAAGCGACTAGTTAACTGGATTCGAGCTTGAAAGACTAGTCTTAGGCTTGCATGTGTTATGATATTTGAAAACTGGGTCTTGTCGGGTGGGAGATTGTCGAGCGGGCAAAATGGGGTGTTACAGCTGCCTCTCTTTTTCTATCTTTGCTTGTCGAAGGTAGAAAAATAACAAAGTAAGAATTCCTTTTTGGTCGCAGGGCGATCAAAGGGACGATAACCCGGTAAGCTTGAAATGCTTTGAAATTCTTGCGGGTCATTGGTTTAGAAAATTTTGAAATTTGAAAACTTTGTGTTTTGAGAGTTTTGAGTTCTCAGTTTGACAAAGTTCAGCCTAGAACACTTGATTTTTGAAAATAAATTTCTGAAAGCCCGATTTTTGGCTTTTGAAAGCCTTGAAAATGATTTTTGACTCTCGGAGGAGTGAAAGTTGGTTTTGGCTGGAAGCTGAAGGGCTAGGCGCATGTGGTTTATGCACTTGGCTTTAGAATACCCTGGTGCACGTAGCACATGCGCCAGTTGGAATTTTTTTCTTGCGCATCTGCTACATGAGCCAAGTCGTGGGTTTTAGAACCAAACCAGTTCGTATTTCTTCATTATGCATTTTGAATTTTGAAGGTGATTTGAGGGTTTTCTCTGAGAGTGTTCAAGGGATTTCGACCGAGGATCGTTAGGGGAGCGTCGGGAGACGTTGGGTACTCGCCGAAAATCATCATTGTCGTCGGATTCTCGCCGAAAAACTTGTTTCTCGTCGGAGAACCCAAAGGTTAGTTTTTTTTAAACTTTGTCGATTTTGATGTATATGTTTCCGTTTTTCGCAAATGATCAATGTAAATCTACGTTTTAGGACGTTTAGAACACAATGGGTGGATTCTTTTTGCGATTTGGTGAAGATTCGAGTATGTTTGGGGTGATTTTGCGTGTTTATGAAAATGGGTTCCCTGCAGGGTTGGAAAAATCGTTTCTATAGGCCTGGGTATTGTGTGTTTGGGTGTGATTTTTGTACCGGGAATCTTATAAAAATGTGTAGAACAACCGTATGAAGTTTCGTAATTTTCTGAAAAATTTTAAAATTTTACTTTTTTAGAAATTACAAAAAATAGGAAAAATTGAGAAAAATTAAAAAATTGGTCTTGTTGAAGTTTGAAAAATTGGAGGACATTTTTGTAAAATTGTGGTGACATTCTTGAATGTTTTAAGAATTTTTGTGGAATTTTTTGAAACAAAAAAGAACCAAAAAGTTCGGAAAAACCGAAGAAATTGGCTTAAAAATTATGTTTGAGAAAGGGAAGAGTATTGTGGAGGATGAGATTGTTTTGATTGACGTGGTTGAAGGTTTGAGATGCCTCGACCGTGCTTGTGGCTTGTTGAATATTGGGGTAGTGACTTTTTAAAGCGAAACCCTGCCGAAATTTTCAAAAAGTATTAAGCCTTTAAAAATTTAACACCTAACTTTAAAAAAAATTTCTAAAAAGCAATTTTTTGAGAATTGGGTTTTTGAAGGTGAAAGTCCGGAGAAACCAAAATTTTACAAACTTTTTAATAGTAGGGTTTTTGAAGGAGAAAACCCGAGAAAACCAATTTTAGAAAAATCGTAGAAAACTTTGGAACGAGACTTTTGAAGGAGAAAGCCCAGGAAACCGCTTTAAGGTTTAGAAACAAACTTTTTGAGGCAAAAGCTTGGAGAACCGTTGGAAAACATTTAGAAACAAGGCTTTTGAAGGAGAAATCCTAGGAAATCGATTTGAAATTTTGAAATGAAACTTTTTGAGAAAAAAGCCCAAAAAACCGTTAGAAAAATTTAGAAACAAAGTTTTTGAGGAGAAAGTCCAGGAAACCGGTTTGAAGTTTAGAAACAAATGTTTTGAGGAAAAAGCTTGGAAACCGTTAGAAAACATTTAGAAACAAGGCTTTTGAGGAGAAAGCCCGGGAAATCGGTTTGAAATTTTGAAATGAGACTTTTTGGGAAAAAAGTTTGGAAAACTGTAGGAAAACATTTAGAAACAAGGCTTTTGAAGGAGAAAGTCCAAGAAATCGATTTTGACACTTTAGACACAAACTTTTTGAGGAAAAAGCTTGGAAAACCATTGGAAAACATTTAGAAACAAGGCTTTTGAAGGAGAAAGCTTGGGAAATCGGTTTGAAATGAGACGCGGGAGTGGATAGGGCCTTAGCTTCCTCCTTTTCTTTTTCATTTCTTTTTTATTTTGTTCTTCTTTTCCTTCTTTTTATTTTTCTTTTTTCTTCTTCTTTTCTTCTTTTTCTCTTTCTTATTTTTTTGTTTGACATATTTATCTTTTCACTCTTCATGCGCATTTGGTGACTGATCAATTCTCTGCATGTCATTACTTTTCAGGATGTCGGAGGCAAGTGGTGATGGTTCTGACAGGAGGCGCCACGGGAAGGCGCTGCGGATCGAGCCGAGGGAGGGCAGCGGCAGCAAGAGTGGTTCTGCCTGGGGTGGCTGTGCTGCCTGGTGACAATCTTCAGCTACTTTAGAGAGTTGAGGAGGGTGCTACCATCATGTCTTGACTCCACACTTGATATGAAAGCTATACTGAGGAGGAGCGACGGATCGTTTGTAGGGCTTTCGAGTATCTGGGATCACTTCCCTTTGTGCGGTTGGTTCCGAGCTTGGTTAAGGCCTCTGTTGCCCTTTGGTGCCTTGAGTTGTGCTTATTTCACTCAAGCAATTTTGAGATGACACTGACCCCTCACAAGTATGCGCATTTGCTGGGTTTGAGGAGCGGTCAGGAGGGTATTATGGGTCCAGACTTTCCCTGGGACTTTATGTCCGTTATCTCTGATCAGTTGGGACTCAGGCGCCAGATTTTGGATTCGGACTCTCATCCTACTTTTCTGGTATTGGAGGTGGGCTTTTTATTAGATCATTTTGATTTTCACACTGGTCATGCTACTCATCCTAGTGTTTGGCATACTTCTACAAAGTGGCCCATCGCTCGAATGAACGCACTTGCCCTGATTTTGCTTAGCCTTCTGGTATTTCCTAGAAGAGATGGTCGGGTGGATGACAGACTCTATTCCTTGCTGTTGTCTATCCGACAGGGATATTCTTATGCTCTGTTAGCTCTGGGTGAGACCTATGTGAGTTTTTCTTGAATTCAAAGTGGGGAGGATACTTTCTTTAGGGGGTCTCGGCCCCTTTTTTAGTTGTGGGCTCTTGAGCATCTATTCATTCACCGCATTACCTATCACATATGGTATCCGGAGGTTGACCCTATCTATACCTTGGTGAGGTCTCAGCAAGAGATCATTGACGGTGTGGACTGCCCCGATTCCTACATGATATGGATGGCGTTCCTCTAGACGAGGAGATCCGATTTAGTTCAATGGTTTGTAGGTTTATGCAATGTTGATTCATTGCAAGTACGAACTTCTGGTCGGGTTTTCATCCCCTTGGTTGGCTTAAAGGGTGTTGTGCCCTTCTTCGGCATTCGAGTTCTCTGCCAGTTAGGTCAGACACAGGACATCCTATGTATTGCTGTGGCGACAAGGCATCAGACTTACTTCAGCAATGAGGTGCCGAGAGGTGTAGTGACTAAGTTGACAGAGTTGTGGCAGACCTTGGAAGCGCATGATAGCTCAGATGGTCCATTTTCCTTTATCCCAACAGCCACTACTAATTATGACAAATGGTTTCAGATGTATGTTCTGGGGGATGCCACAGTCAGGGATCCTTTCCCGAAGTCCCCTTTGCCTCCAGTGGGATACGCTGATCTTTTCGCCATTGCTACCATTTGGGTGAGGTGCCATCGGAGACTTTATCATGCCAGAGTGAGTGAGTTGGGGGCTCAACTGGAGGCCAATAGGAGGCGAGTGAGTGATTTGGAGAGGCAGGTTGAGGTGGCCCCCAGGGTGAGAGATTGCCCTTTGGTCGACGTTTCCTAAGGACTTAGGTGCCCTCGAGGATCCCAAGATACCCTTTCTTCAGTGGAGGCCGACCCACAGGATGAGTTCATAGTTCTATTGAGGGATATGGTGCACACCCTTTCACAAGATAGGGATCGCCTCCTTGATCGTTGTCAGTGTCATGGGTTGAGCCAGTAATCTACTTCATCTTTCGAGGTCTCTATGTAAGCACCCTATTTTTGACCACTCGGCAGTCTACACTCTGTCCAGACTTGTTTTCAAGTCATTGTGGCATATTCCAATCGACACCAATTCTCTAGGTCCAAATTCATTCTCTCCATCACTTCACAAGCCTGTCGGGCCCAAATAGAGGCAAAATAACCAAAATGCCCTTAGGGGCATTATCCTTTCCAAAATCCTTTCCAATCCCACTCTCGAGACAGTTTATTCCTTGAGACGATTCTAATCCAGGCACGTCTCCTCGGAGACGGTAAGACCCCTTTACAATCCCACTCTCGAGACAGTTTATTCCTCGAGACGACTCCAATCCAGGCACGTCTCTTTGGAGATGGTAAGACCCCTTTCCAAACCCACTCTCGAGACAGTTTATTCCTCGAGACGGTTCCAATCCAAGCACGTCTCTTTGGAGACGGTAAGACCCTTTCTAGTCCCACTCTCGAGACAGTTTATTCCTCAAGACGGTCCGAGTAGCAAAACTACTCACAAAACCGTTAGAGTAGCGGAAATACTCATAAATTATCAACCCCGTCCGAGTAGCGGAAATACTCACAAATCGTCAACCCCATCCGAGTAGTGAAAATACTCACACCGTTAGAGTGGCGAAAACACTCAAAACTCAGGTCAACACCAGTGTCTGTTAGCCTACTTTGGTGAAAAATGTCCAAATTATCCTGTGGACATTTTTCGAGACTTTTCGGTCATGATGACCATTTTGCCCCTAGGCATCTGAACGCCCCGGGAACCACACCGGCTCTGGGTATCAAACCGGTAATGTCCCGAGAATACCTTTTATAGTGTTCTCAACCTTCCTTTACCTTTCCGGATCATTCCGAGTCAGTTCCGACCAACCCGGCACAAAATAACCGTTTTGCCCCTAGAGGGCCGGTCTCCTTTTTTGACCACACCGGCTCTGGATATCAAACCGGTAACCTTCTGAGACTACTTTTTATAGTAATCTCAACTCTACTTTACCTTTCCGGATCATTCCGAGTCAGTCCCGGCAAACCCGGTACAAAATGACCATTTTGCCCCTGGTGGGCCGATCTCCTTTTCCGACCACGCCGGCTCTAGGAATCAAACCGGAAACCTCTGGGAACATTCTAAATAATGTTTCCAAATCCCAAGTCTTCTCCTGGGACAGTCCGAGTTTGTCCCGGCAGTTTCCCGGTCCGATTGACCGTTTTGCCCCTAAGGGCCCGGTCAATTTTTTCGACCCATTTTGTCCTTGCTTTTCAAGTCAAATACCTCCAGGACACTATTTTAAGTGTTCCTGCTCCTTTCTGACCTTCCGGGTCATTCCCGGACTTTCCAGAGTCACTCCTAGTGAAGCTAGGCTAAAAATTGCATGGTAGTCACTAGTACAGCCGCCCAAATCTAGTCAAAGATACGTTGCTTGCCGACTTATAAAGTTTCCTAAGTGGCGCCAAGCCAAGAATTGGCCTGGCGCCACTCCTAGTGGCGCCAAGAGCAATTTTGCCCTGGAGCCACTGCAACAGGCGCTAGGTTTGTCCAACTTCTATAAATATAAAGCCTCATTCAACGTGAGAGGGGTCTGCAAACTTAACCTAAGAATCCTATATTTCGATATACAGAGCTCGAGCACCTCCTAAACCCTAGCCACCATACATAAACCCTAGCCTCCTATACACTCATACACACCCCCCATACACTCATACCCTAGCCTTCAACCATCCTTTGAAGACTGGAAGAGCTGCCATCTAATGCTTGAAGACAACCCTTAAAGGTTGAAGAAGAAGATTAAGACAAAGACTGAAGATTGAAGACAAGCAAGGCGCGCAAAATAAAGAAGACATACGGTAGGTTTTCTATTTAAATTTTTGCACTTCCCCCCTCTCTCTTCTCTCTCCTAACCCACTTGGGTTTTCTCTATTTTAAGCCCCCATCTCTTTCCCGCCCTTTCTTTGCATGCTTGAAACAAGGGGATTCCCGGTCCATGTGTAGGATTGGGTTATTGGAGAGTCACCGTGTCGGGGGCTTTCTTCTAGTCTCACCAAAGACCACGTGGGTCCGGCCTCCTTGATTATGTGGTGAAGCCTTAACCTTGTATGTTCACGACCCCAAATTGCATTGTGCATATCATAATCTTGCATCTTCCAAAATTCATTTTCAAACTCGTTTTCAAAATCGTTTTCAAACTTGTTTTCAAAATTGCATCAAAATTTCTTTTTCAAAAACTTGTTTTCAAAATCACAATCCTAGGGTGATTCTAGCCTTTCCATGGCTAGGGTTGCTTTAGGAAAATGTTACATTTAAAGTGACCAATATGGTCCATATTTTCAAAATCTTGTTGATTTTCAAAACCGCTTTCCTAAAGTGGTTCTAGCCCCCTTATGGTTAGAATTGCTTTAGGAAAGTGAGACATTTTCATACTTTCCAAAACTCTCTCTTCAAAAATCCCTTCCTAAAAATCTCTTTTTCAACATACTTTCCTAAAACTCACCTCTCCAAAATTGTTTTCAAAAACTCCCTCCAAAAATATATTTTTCAAAACTCTCTTTTTCAACTCCTCTCCAAAATCTTTTCTCCAAAATCCACTTTCTAAAAACGTTCCCCACAACTCTTTCTAAAAACTCTCTTCCCAAAATTTTTCTTCTAGAAACTCTCCTCTAGGATCTTCTTTCCAAAATTTACGTTTCTAAAAACGCACTTTCCGAAACTCCTTCTCTTTAAAATCTTTTTCTAAAAACTCCCTCTTCAAATTCACTTTCCAAAAGTTCCTCCCTAGGATTCCCTTCTAGAAAACCTTCGTTTCCAAAAACGCACTTTCTAAAAATCCCTTTTCCTTAGAGCCCAAATCAAGCCTTAGAGCCCACAATTAGGAAACCCTAATTTTCTTTCCAAAAACATGATTTTCAAACTTTGCCCCAAACCTAGGTTTCCAAAACCTATTTTCTACGTCAAAACTATGGTTTTTCAAATCTAGGGTTTCTAAAACCTCCCTTTCCAAATCTTTGCCAAATCAAATCTTTCCTTTAGGAAACAAAATCAAACCTTTGCTTTAGGAAACCAAATCCAATCTCCCCGTTTAGGAAACTAGATCCTATCATCCGTTTTTTGAAATGAAATCAAACCTCCCCTTTTAGAAACAAAATCCAATCCTTTCCTAATCCGAATTTTTTTTCTTAATTCAAATCCTTCCTAAACTTCCACTTTCCTAAACCTTAAGTTTCCAAAACTTGAACATAAAAATCTTTCCTCAAATTCTAAAATTCAACCCTTTCCTAATTTAACCCCCTTTCTAAATCTTAACTTTCCAAATTCAAGTTTTCAAAACCTTTCCTAAATTCAAGCCTTTCCTAATTTCAAGACTTTCTAAAATTCAAACTCTAAAACTTTCTAAATCCTAAACTTTCTAAATTTCAAATCTTTTTAAAATTCTAAGCTTCCTAGATTCAAAACTTTCTTAAGTTAAATCTTTCTAAACCGAAATCTTTCTAACTTCTAAACTTTCCTAAAACTTCAACTCTTTCCAATTTCAAAACTTCCTTGTTCCCAAAGCTTTCTTATTTTCAAAACTTCCTTGTTTTTCTAAACTTTCCCACTTTCAAAACTTTCCTTTTTCGAAACATTCCAAAATTCAAAACTTTCTTAACTTGAAACTTTCTAAATTCTAAGTCTTTCCTAAACTAAACTTTTCCTAATTCAAAACATTTCAAAATTCAATACTTTCCCATTTCAAAACTTTCCAAAAATAACACTTTCCTAATTCGAAACTTTCCTAATCCAAATATTTCCTAAATTCCAAATTTCCAAATCTTTCCAAATCTTCCAAATCTAACATTCCAATCCAATCTTTCTTAATCTCAAGTCTTTCCTAGGTCTCCCATCTTTCCTAAGTCTAGGTTTCCTAAACCTCCATCTTTTCACAACCAAGTCTTTCCAAAATCAATCTTTCCAAAGTAAGTCCAATCTTCTCAATTTCAATTTCCAACCTCCTTTTCTAATCTCAAATCAAATCTAGTTTTCAATTCAATCTCTTTCTTCTAATCCAATTTCTCTCTTCAAATCAATCTCTTTTCAATTGGACTCCGGTTCGAACTACGACTGACCTGATTCCCCCAAAGGGATACGTAGGCAACCTTCATAGGCGCGGCCACAACACTTTTCAAATTTTCAATTCCACCCTCATGGGTGCGGTTTCCAAAATCTTTTCAAATCTCAAATTCCAATCTATTTTCAAAATTCCAATTTCAAAATTTCTATTTTCAAATTTCTACTTTCAATTTTCAAACTTTTCAATTTCAATTCCATCTCTTCAAATCTATTTTCAAATCAAATCAATTTTAAATCAATCTCTTTTCAAATCTATTTTTCAATTCGCATTCCTTACACTTGCATACCATGCATCATGTTAGTTTTCAAGCATTGTTTTTCAAAGTGGATAGGATTGACCAATAGTTAGTTGAAGACTCTCATAGATGAATCTAGGGTAGATTGACATGTAGGTACCGAAAGGGCGGGGTAGGGTGATAGCTTAATGCGTCTTCCCTACACGTAACCAACCTCCGAACTTAGAATCACTGTTTTCAAAGACCAAAACGGAGTTATTTTTCAAAAAGGGCTAAATGTTTTCCAAAAGGTTGCCAAACAACCTGTTTTCTTAAAAACCCTCTCTCGAGGAGATATTTTCAAATTGTTTTTCAAAAACCCTAAGTGTAGTCTTCGAATTATTCTTAGTTTTTAGGTGACCTAACTCACTTTAATCAAGTTAGGTGGCGACTTCGAATCTTTTTCAAAAGCCCTTTATTTCAAATCAATTTTTCAATTCAAACCTAGTCGCACTCATTCTTCTAGGAGGGTGAGTTCTAACGAGAGAGTACAGCATTTTTCCCGCTTGGATGAGTATTCCTCGAGTGCAAAAAATCTAGGCGCGACACTCTACCAGTGTCGACCCTTCTGGAGGGAGATTGGTGATTCCACCGTTTAGCGAGGCTGGTCCTTCACTTGCTGGCTCTGGTCCTGTGAGTCTCGCCACTAAGGGCTCGAATGAGGACTCATCAAATAAGGACGTGGACCGTTACATCGTGGCCCCTCGTCCTTGATGCGATTCTTCCATTTTATCTTCCTTTTCCCTTTGTGTTGTGATTAACTTGCCTCAAGGTGTCTGGGTTTTCTTCTAAGATTTCCTGTATTAGTAGATACCATTATATTAGCTTGATTGTCACGATTTTGCTGTAACGAATCTTATCTTTCTTTTGGGACATGCCATCACATGCCTATTCTTGCACCATTTTGTTAGTTTAAACATGTATTATAGCAGGAATTATATCTATTTTAAGGTGAGGACTACTTCCCTGGAATGGGATTCTTATCAAGGCATTCTTGGTAAGGACCCGCGTTGTTCCTTCTTCTTGGCCCATTGATTTTGAAAGAATTTCTTTTCTGACAACTACAATTTCTCCCTGTCTTTTCCTGCCATGATCTGGGAATGGTCCTCCTGTTGCTTAAGATAAATCTGAGAAGGGAGCAAAAATTCTTTTTTTTTTTTTGCCATTTTTTCCATCGGTGCTTTTGCAGGTTTTCACCAATCCCAACTCTGTCATTTTTTGCGTCTCGGCGATCTTGTGGGTTTTACTGCACCGACAAGTTTGTGTCTTGCTATGCCTCCATCTTTTTACTTGCGACGCTCTTTCGAGTTTTCGTCGTGCCCTTGGGGTCATTCCCTTTTTTTTGTTTTTGGGCAACAAGGAATTCTCCTGTAATTAAGGGAGGACCTGCTTGTTAGGGGTGGAGACCTAGGTATTCTGACATTCATCCCCATTCGAAAATCATCATCTTTCTTGTGTCGAACTGAGTTTAGATTAGGCGGTTTTCATTTATCAGAGAGGACTTTTTAAATTAGGTTGTAATGAGGCTAGGTTATGGGGTTTTGAAAGGAAGGGCATGGAAGGCCCAAAGTGTTGCGCTTCTTTTGGGTTTGTTACGGACCAGTGATCACTCTTTCAGTATTCCTTCTTCTTTGGGTCTTTTCCTTGTTGGTTTTTCTCTTTTGGGTCTTTATCATATTTTTGCCTAAACTCTTTACCTTTATTTTTTTTTAATATTGCATTGTTTCCTCCTTCTTTCAATGTGCAAGGAAGTTCTTCTTTTGCCTCACACTCCCCTTTTTCTTCCGTCTCTTTTTTTTCAAACTCACTTATGCCCGTTGTGGGCGGTGATCACCAGCTCGGGTTTGTCGAAGAAATGTAATCGACTCAAAACGGGCTATAGCAAGGGATGTGACGTACGGGGTAAAATGAATTGATGGCCTCTCGTCATATCAATTTAACCTGTCTAATCTCCATGAGTTCTTTCGCAAGAATTTCGATGATTCAGGAAGGGAACACATACATTTTTCCTTTAACGAAAGTTCATAGGCCTCTCTTCATTGCAGTGGACTTCCTTGTTGCTTAAAAGAAAATAAGAGCTTCTGATTTCTAATTTATAAAAAGTAACACTTGACTGCGCCTGAATTTAGAGGGTTGGGAAACTCTTGCCCATCCATCTCTGCTAATATGAGTGCTCCTCGTATCAGGACCTTCTTGACAATAAAAGGCCCCTCGTAGTTTGGAGTAAACTTTCCTCGAGCTTCTTCTTGGTTGGAAATGATCTTTTTCAGCACTAAATCCCTGGCCCAAAAACTTCAGGGTCTCACTTTCTTATGAAATGCCTTGTTTAACCTCCTTTTGTAGCATTGCGCGTGGTAAATAGTGGCTAGCCGTTTCTCATCTAATAGGCACAGCTGTGCATATCAGTCTTTAATCCATTCTGCATCTTCTAGCTAAGTCTCCATTAGTACCCTCATGGAAAGAACTTCTATCTCGACCGAGAGCACAACTTCATTGCCATAGACCAACTCATAAGGGGTTGTGCCAGTACAGACCCTCATTGTGATTCGGTAGGCCATGAGTGCGAAAGGGAGCTTCTCATGCCAATCTTTGTAGTGGTCGATCATTTTTTGGAGGATTCTCTTGATGTTTTTGTTGGCAGCTTCTACTGCCTCATTCATCTGTGGTTGGTAGCTCACTGAATTCTAGTGGGTGATTCTGAAGTTTTGACACAACTGGGTCATTAAGTCATTATTCAGGTTGGTGGCGTTATCAGTGATGATTGATTCCGAAACTCCATACTGGCAGATAATGTGATTCTTGATGAATTTGTTGACTACCTTTTTAGTAACGTGGACATAAGATGTTGCTTCGACCCATTTTGTGAAATAATCGATAGCAACCAAGATGAATCGGTTTCCATTTGAGGCTTTTAGGGAGATTGGGCCAATCATATCCATCCCCCACATAGAAAAAGGCCACAGGGCCATCATTGGTTAGAGCTCGATAGGTGGGGTTTTGATCATATTCCCGTGTATCTGACATTTGTGGCACCGGAGGACATACCAAACGCAATCCGTTTCCATGATGGTCTAATAGTATCCCGTCCTGAGAATCTTCTTGGAGAGGGTATGGCCATTCATGTGGGGCCCACAGGTCCCTTCATGGACTTCTCTCATGATTTTCCCCACTTCTACTAGATCAACGCACTTTAGAGGCCCTAGAAAGGATCTTTTGAAGAGCTCATTTCCAACTAGAAAATATTGGGCTACCATCCTCCGGATCATCTTCTTATCACTCTGTATTGCCTGTGCAGGGAACTCTCCAGTCTGCATATATCTCTTGATGTCATAGAACCAGGGCCAGCCATCCAATTCGGTGGACGTGTTGAGGCAGTGAGACGAGGTATCTCGAATAAAGATTTGGAGGGCAAGAATTTCATAATCATTATCCACTTTGATAGCTGCAGCCACGGTAACCAAGGCATCGGCCAAACTATTTTCGGTCCAGGGAATATGGTAGAAGTCTATTTTTTTGAAACTTTTGACAAAGATCCTTGATTTGCTGGTGATAAGGGGAAAGTCTGGCATCGCTGGTTTGATACACTTCTTTGGTTTGCTGAATCATCATATTAGAATCCCCGAAGACCATCAATTCCTCAATCTTCATCTTTACTGCCAATCTCAATCCTAGAATGCAGACTTCATACTCAGCGATATAATTGGTGCAGAGATCAAATTTTAATTTAGATACAATGGGATAATGATTGCCTTTCTCGGACACTATGACTGCCCTAATTCCAGTTCCCTTTTTGTTTGAAGCACCGTCAATATACATCTTCTATCATGGGTCTTCTTGCTTTTTGGCCTCATATTCAGTGTATAGGATATCTTCGTCGGGGAAACTAGGCTTCATAGGTTGGTATTCCTTAATAGAGTTTTCTACTAGGTAATCTACTATGACTTGCCCCTTAATTGCCTTGCGGGTTGTGAGAACTATGTCAAATTCAGCCAAAATCATGTGCCATCTGGCTGCCCTGCTGGAAAGAGTGTGTTTTTTTAACAAGTACTTAATTGGATCCATCTGGGATATAAGGAATGTGGTGTGATCCAACATGTAATGTCTAAGCCGATGAGATGCCCATGCCAAATAGCAACAAGTTTTCTCCAACATAGTGTATTTAATCTCATATGGTAAAAAAATTTTGCTGAGATAATAGATGGCTTGCTCCCGTCTCCCAGTTTCATTATGCTAACCCAAAACACATCCCATTGAAGTCTTAAGAACTATTAGACACATTAGGAGGGGTCTTCCCGGAGTTGGTAATACCAGGATCGGGGGTTTCAAGAGGTACTCCTTGATTTTTTCAAAAACTTGTTGACAGCCCTCATTCCATTCCTTAGGGGTATCTTTCTTAAGCAGTTTGAAAATTGCTTCACAACGGTGGGTCATCTAAGCAATGAATCTGCTAATAAAATTCAATTTGCCCAAAAATGATCTAATTTCGGTTTCCCCCTTTGGGGGTGGCATTTCAATGATCGACTTAATCTTTGTAGGATCTACTTTATCCCTCTCTTGTTGACAATGAACCCCAGCAATTTTCCAGAAGAGACACTGAAAGTACACTTAGCAAGGTTGAGCTTGAGCTAATACTTGCAGAGCTGATCAAATACTTTTCGTAGATTAATCAAATGGTCCTCTTGGGCTCTTGACTTGACTATCATATCATCCACGTAGACCTTCGCTTCTTTGTGCATCATATCGTGAAAGAGAATGACCATGGATTTTTGATAGATTGTCCCAACATTCTTCAGTCCGAAGGGCATTACCTTGTAACAATACACTCCCCATGGGGTGATTAAAGCTATCTTTTCCCGATCCTCTTGGGCTATCTTGATTTGGTTATATCCTGAAAACTCATCTATAAAAGAGAACATCTCATGACCTGCAGTTTTATCCACCAAGATATCTATATGAGGTAAGGGGAAGTCATCCTTCGGGCTTGCTTTGTTGAGTTCTCAAAAATCGATACACATCCGAATCGACAATGTTGGCCAACCATTGAGGATATTCGACCACTTGTAGGAACCCAGCATGAAACTGCTTAACCACCACCTCCTTGACTTTTAAGCTCCACTTGGGTTTGAGCCTTCAGAGCTTTTGCTTTATAGGCTTGATCTGCGGATCCAAGGGCAGTTGGTGCTCGACAATGGAATCATCCAATCCTGACATATCTTGGTAGGACCATGCAAAGACATCAATATAGGCGGCCAGTAATTCTAGCATTTCTTGGCATTGCCAATGATCTAATCCTGTCCCAATCTTGACTTCTTTAGGGGACTCCTTGCTTCCCAAATTAACTATCTCTGTCTCTTCAATATTAGGAGTTTTGCAGTTATCATGCTTCTCTAATTGCTCCAAAATCTCTTCCGAGTCCTCGTCAATGTTGTTTACATCAAGTTCAATTCCCAGGAGCTAGTAGTCAAATTCAGTTTCAAAATCGTGATCAATCAAAATAGGCATTCTTTTGATTAATTGGCCAAGACGTTGGATATGCGGGTTCCTAATTAAAAACAACAAGGAGAATCATTCAAAATAGGGAAGTAACCCTTTTTTATATATGGATATTTCTACTACAGCTTTTGATGGAAAATTGAAATAACAATAGAAAGATAAACAGATGATAATGTTTTAGAGAGTTAGAAACGCATGGAATGCCCTGGTAAGCTTGTACCAAAACTTGCGCCCCGAAAGAGGTCTTCGTTGTCCCAGTTATCGAGATTCTCTCCAGGAAGAGCGAGCCTGATAATGTTATTTTTTGGTACTCCCATGTCTGAGGGTGGGGGAACATCAATCATTAGGGCTTCTTAAAACAGATTGGCTCGACCGTCAGCCTCCCTTTTTCCCCTCTTAAGAGCTTTGTTATCTTCTGTTAAGCAAAGCTCTCTGAGTTGGCGTGTCATTTCTTCCTCTTCTCCCTTTCCTTGAACGATCCTTTGTCGTTTTCTCTTCTGGGCCTACCCCTTGATTTCCTTCCTTGTCAGCTTGTATCCCAGTCCAAAAGTATGCTTTTGGGATAGTATGTCTGGAATTTTAGGAATCCCTTATAACCTTTTCCCAAGTCCTTTGTCTTGCTGGTATCCATTCTTTTGAAAATAGCGGTCAATCATCTATGCATTGTCTGAATACTTTGGCTCAACCTTATCTCCCTCATGTATCATGGTGACATACTCCAGGGACTGGAAACAGGATGGGGCAGCCAACTTAGTGTAAGGAACGACGTCAGTTTTGTAAATTACAAATTCCTTTTTAGCGTAAATGGAAATCAGCTTGTCTTTGATTATGAATTTGACCTTCTGATGAAGGCTGGATGGCACTGCCCCTGCTGAATGAATCCAGGGCCGCCCAAGTAACATATTGTAGGTCGAAGGTATTTGCAAAACTTGGAATTTGATGGCGAAGATGACAAGCCCTGTCTCGACAGGTATCTCAATTTCCCCCATTGTTTCTCTTCTGGACTCGTCAAAGGCCTGTATGATAATGCTGCTGTGGTTCAAATGTGATTGGTCCATCCCAAGTCTTTCCAAGGTTGAGTATGGGCAAACATTCAGAGCTGATCCATTATCTACCAGTACCATTGATACGATAATCCTTTTGGTTTGGACTGTCACATGTAGGGCCTGTGTATGTCCAGTCTCGTCTGCGAGGATCTCATCATCAGTAAAAGTGATGACATTTGGTGCCATGATGAGTCCCACCATATTTTTTAGGTTTTCAGGGGTAAAACTTTCTGGCATGTGGGCTTCTTTAAGAACCTTAAGTAATGCATTGCGATAGGTTTCGGACGTGAGAAGTAGTCCTAACATGGAAATGTGAGAAGGGGTTTTCTTAAGTTGCTCCATCACATCGTAGTCGTTCTTCTTTAGTGCTTTGGCAAACTAAGAGATTTCGTGTTCTGTCAATGGGTTGGAACTGTAAGCACCCCATTTTTTACGCTCGGCAGTCTATACTCCGTCCAAACTTGTACTCAAGTCAATATGGACATATTCCAATCGAAACCAACTCTCTAACTTTAATCCCGTCTATCCATCGCTTCATAGGCCCACCAAGCCCAAATAAAGGCAAAATGACCAAAATGCCCTTAGGGGGCATTGCCCTTTCCAATTCCAATCCCTCTCTCGAGACAGTTGATTCCTCGAGACGGTAAATCTACTCCAATCAGGTGCGTCTTTCCGAAGACGGTAAGTTCCCTTTCCAATTCCAAATCAAGCACGTCTTTCCAAAGACAATAAGACCCATTTCCAATTCCAATCCCTCTCTCGAGACAGTGTATTCCTCAAGTCGGTCCGACACATTTTTCAAAAAAAATCTCTTCGAAACGATAAGTTCCTTTAAACCTGTCGATCAGGATGAGACCCCAAGTCCCCTAGATGGTAGAACGGTCCACCTTTGGCGCCTATTAGCCCGCTAATGCAGAAATGTCTTTTTAGGCACGCCTTTCAAGAAAGTTGATTCTCAGGCGATAAGTCCCTTTACCAGCTTCCCGAGATCAGGCAGTTTCAGGAATGATCGCGAACCGTCAAAGTAGCGAAAATACTCGCAAATAGGTTGATATAGGGAATTGCCAAAAAATCCCTGTATCACGCGGCCACCGTTAGAGTGGCAGAAACACTCAAAACCCAGGTCAACACCAGTGCCTGCTAGCCCACTTTGGTGAAAAATGACCAAACTGCCCCTTGGGCCTTTTCTGACATGTTTCTTGAGAACACACCTGAGTCCTCAGAACTGTGAGTCCAACCATCTAAGATTGTCTTGAAAGCAATCCGGCATGATTAGGTGCCTTCTAGTCAGTTTCGGGCCAATTCCGAGACTTTCCGGTCAAGATGATCATTTTGCCCCTAGGCATCCGAACGCCTCGGGGACCACACCAGCTCTGGGAATTAAACCAGTAGCCTCCCAAGAATACTTCTTATAGTATTCCCAACCTTTCTCTATCTTTCCAGATCATTCCGAGTCAATTCCGATAAACCCGGTACAAAATGACCGTTTTGCCCCTGATGGGCCGGTCTCCTTTTCCGACCACACCAGCTCTGGGTATCAAACCGGTAACTTCTTGAGATTGCTTCTTATATTATTCTCAACCTTTCCCTATCTTCCCGGATCATTCCGAGTCAGTTCCGGCAAACCCAGTGCAAAATGACCGTTTTGTCCCTAGAGGGTCGGTCGCCTTTTCCGACCACACCGGCTTTGGGTATCAAACCGGAAACCTTTGCAAATATTCTAAATAATATTTCCAAATCTTGAGACTTCTTCCAAAACAGCCCGAGTCCGTCCGGCAGCTTCCCGAACCGATTGACTGTTTTGCCCCTAAAGGCCCGGTCAACCCTTTCGACACAACCTATCCTCACTTTTCAAGTCAAATACCTCCAGGAACTGTTTTAAGTGTTCCTGCTCTTTTCTGGCCTTCTGGGACATTCCCGGTTGTCGCGCCCAGATTTTTCGCGCCCGAGGAATACTCACCCAAGCGGGAAAAATGTTGTACTCTCTCGTTAGAACTCACCCTCCTAAAAGAATGAGTGCGACTAGGTTTGAATTGAAAAATTGGTTTGAATAAAGGGCTTTTGAAAAAGATTTGGAGTCGCCACCTAACTTGATTAAGGTGAGTTAGGTCACCTAAAAACTGAGAAATAATCCAAAGATTACACTTAGGGTTTTTGGAAAACGATTTTGAAAATATCTCCTCAAGAGAGGGTTTTAGGAAAACAGGTTGTTTGGCAACCTTTGGAAAATATTTAGCCCTTTTTGGAAAATAACTCCTTTTGGTCTTTCGAAAACAGTGATCTAGGTTCGGAGGTTGGTTACGTGTAGGGAAGACGCACTAAGCTATCACCCTATCCCGCCCTTTCGGTACCTACATGTCAATCTACCCTAGATTCACCTATAAGAGTCTTCGATTAACATATGTTCAACCCTATTCACTTTGAAAAACAATGTTTGAAATAAATATGATGCATGAGATGCAAGTGCAAGATAAGAGAATTAAAAAAAAAAATAGATTTGGAAAGAAATTGATTTGATTTGAAAAAGATTTGAAGTGATAGAATTGAAATTGGAAACTTTGAAAACTTAGAAATAGGAATTTGAAAATAGAAATTTTGATATTGAATTTTGAAAATTGATTGGAATTTGAAATTTGGAAAGATTTTGGAAACCGCACCCACGAGGGTGGAATTGAAAGTTTGGAAAGTGTTGTGACCGCACCTATGAAGGTTGCCTACGTATCCCTTTGGGAGAATCAGGTCAGTCGTAGTTCGGACCAGAGTCCGATTGAAAATAGAAGAGTGGATTTGAAGAAGGAGATTGAATTGGAAATTGAATTCGATTTGGAATTGGAAGAGGAGATTGGAAATTGAAATTGAGAAAATTGGACTTTGATTTGAAAAGATAGATTTGGACTTGCTTTGAAAAAGAGAAAGATGAAGGTTTAGGAAATCTAGACTTAGGAAGAGCTTGACTCGACTTGGAAGGTTTAGGAGATTAGGAAAGGTTGGATTTAGGAAATGTTTGAATTAGGAAATGTTCGATTTAGGAAAGTTTCGAATTAGAAAAGTTTCATTTTTGGAAAGGTTTGAAATTAGGAAAGTTTTAGGTTTAGGAAAGTTTTGAAATTGGAAAGTTTCGAGTTTAGAAATGTTTTGAAAAAAAGGAAGTTTTGAATTTGGAAAGCTTTGAAAACAAGGAAGTTTTGAAAATAAGAAAATTTCGTTTTAGGAAAGGTTCGAAAAAGGAAAGTTTTCAACTTAGGAAGTGTTTGAATTAAGAAAGTTTCAACTTAAGAAAGTCTTAAATTAAGAAAGTTTTGAGTTTAGAAAAGTCTTAGATTTGGAAAGATTTGAAGTTTAAGAGAGTTTAGAATTTAGAAAGTTTTAGGTTTAGAAAAATTCAACTTAAGAAAGTTTCAAATTTAGAAAGTTTTGAATTTAGGAAGCTTAGAATTTTAGAAAGATTTGAAATTTAGAAAGTTTAGGATTTAGAAAGTTTTAGAATTTAAATTTTAGAAAGTCTTGAAATTAGGAAAGGCTTGAGTTTAGGAAAGGTTTGAGTTTGAAAACTTAGATTTGAAAAGTTAAGATTTGAAAGGAGGGTAGAATTAGGAAATGGTTGAATTAAGAAAGATTTTTATGTTCAAGTTTTGGAAACTTAAGATTTAGGAAAGTAGAAGTTTGGGAAGGATTTGAATTAGAAAAGAATTGGATTTTGAAACTTAAGAAAAGGTTTAAAGTTTAGGTTTAGGAAACTTATGGTTTAGGAAGGAATTGAATTAGGAAAGGTTTGGACTAGGAAGGGATTGGATTTGGTTTCTAAAAGAAAAAAATTTGATTTTGTTTCCGAAAACGGAGGACGGTATCTAGTTTCCTAAACGGGGAGATTGGATTTGGTTTCCTAAAGGGAAGATAGGATTTGGAAAGGGAGATTCTAGAAACCCTAGCTTTGGAAAATCGTAGTTTTAACGTAGAAAACAGGTTTTGGTAACGTGTATCGTTCGAATGTGAACACAAGGGGTTTTGGAAACCTAGGTTTGGGGCAAAGTTTAAAAATCATGTTTTTGGAAAGAAAATTAGGATTTCCTAATTGTGGGCTCTAGGGCTTGACTTGGGCTCTAAGAAAAAAAAATTTTGGAAAGTGCGTTTTTTGGAAACGAAGGTTTTTCTAGAAGGGAATCCTAGGGTGGAATTTTCGGAAAGTGAATTTGAAGAGGGAGTTTTTGGAAAAAGATTTTAAAGAGAAGGAGTTTTGGAAAGTGTGTTTTTGGAAACGTAGATTCTGGAAGGTAGATCCTAAGGGGGAATTTCTAGAAGGAAGATTTTGGAAAGAGAGTTTTTTGGAAAGATTTTTAGGGAGCGTTTTTAGAAAGTGTATTTTGAGGAAAAGATTTTGGAGAGGAGTTGAAAAAGAGAGTTTTGAAAAATAGATTTTGGAAGGGAGTTTTTGAAACAATTTTGAAGAGGAGAGTTTTAGGAAAGTATATTGAAAAAGAGATTTTTAGAAAGAGGGATTTGGAAAAAGAATTTTTAGAAGGTGTAAAAACATCTCACTTTCCTAAAGTAATTCTAACCATAGGAAGGCTAGAACCACTTTAGGAAAGCGGTTTTGAAAACAACAAGACTTGAAAATATAGACCAAAAGGTCACTTTTAATGTAACACTTTCCTAAAGCAACCCTAGCCATGGAAAGGTTAGAATTACCCTATAATTGTGGTTTTGAAAACATGGTTTTGAAAAAGAGCTTTCGATGCAATTTTGAAAACAAGTTTGAAAACGATTTTTGAAAACAACTTTTTGAAAACGAATTTTGGAAGATGCAAGACTAGGATATGCACAATGCAATTTGGGGTCGTGAACATACAAGGTTAAGGCTTCACCACATAATTAAGGGGGCCGGACCCACGTGGTCTTTGGTTAGACTAGAAGAAAGCCCCCGACACGGTGACTCTCCAATAGTCTAATCCTACACATGGACCGGGAGTCCCCTTGTTTCAAGCATGCAAAGAAAGGGGGGGAAAGAGATGAGGGATTAAAATAGAGAAAACCCAAGTGGGTTGGAGAGAGAAGAGAGAGGGGGAAGTGTAGAAAATTAAAGAGAAAGCCTACCTTGTTTCTTGTTTATTTTGCGCGCCGTGCAGTCTTCGGTCTTCGGTCTTGATCTTCACCCTCAGTCTTCAAGGGTTGTCCTCAAGCTTTGGATGGTAGCTCATCAAATCTTCGAAGGGTGGTTGAAGGCTAGTGCATGGGTGTATGGGGGAGTGTATGAGTGTATAGGAGGCTAGGGTTTTTGTATAGTGGCTAGGGTTTGGAGAACCTAAGGAGGCTAGGGTTTAGGAGGTGCTCGAGCTCTGTATATTGAAATATAGGATTTTTAGGTTAAGTTTGCAGACCTCTTTCACGTTGAACGAGGCTCTGTATTTATAGAGGGAGGACAAGCCTGGCGCCTGTTGCAGTGGCGCCAGGGCAAAATTTATACTGGCGCCACTAGGAGTGGCGCCAGGCCATTTTTTGGCTTGGCACCACTGCTAGTGGCGCCAGCCATTTAGGAAACAATTAAGGTCGGCAAGCAACGTATCTTTGACTAGATTTGGGCGCCTGTACTAGTGACTACCATGTAAACTTTAGCCTGGCTTTACTAGGAGTGACTCCAGAAAGTTCGGGAATGATTTGAAGGAGCCGGGAGTGACCTGGAAGGCCGGAAAGGAGCAGGAACACTAAAATAGTGTCCTGGAGGTATTTGACTTGAAAAGTGAGGATTGGATGTGTCGGAAAGGTTGACCTAGCCTTTAGGGGCAAAACGGTCAATCGGACCGCAAAACTGCCGGGACAGACTCACACTGTCCGGGAAGAAGACTTGGGATCTGGAAACATTATTTAGAATGTTCCCAAAGGTTGCCGGTTTGATACCCAGAGCCGGCGTGGTCGGAAAAGGAGACCAGCCCACCAGGGGCAAAACGGTCATTTTGTACCGAGTTTGTCAGAACTGACTCGAAATGGTCCAGAAAGGTAAAGGAAGGTCGAGAACACTATAAAAAGTATTCTCGGGACATTACCGGTTTGATACCCAGAGCCGGTGTGGTCGAAAAAGGAGACCGGCCCTCCAGGGGCAAAACGGTCATTTTGCACTGGGTTGGCCGGAACTGACTCGGAATGGTCCGGAAAGGTAAAGGAAGGTTGAGAATACTATAAAAATTATTCTCGGGACATTACCGGTTTGATACCCAGAGCGGGTGTGGTTCCCGGGGCGTTCGGATGCCTAAGGGCAAAATGGTCATCTTGACCAAAAAGTCTCGAAAAAGGTCCTAGGGGTAGTCTGGTCATCTTTCACTGAAGTGAGCTAACAAACATGGGTATTGACCTAGGTTTTGAGTGTTTCCGCCACTCGGACGGGGTTGAGTATTTCTGCTACTCGGACGGGGTTGACGATTTGAGAGTATTCCCACTACTCGGACGGGGTTGACGATTTGAGAGTATTTCCGCTACTCGGACGAGGTTGATGATTTGTGAGTATTTCCGCTACTCTAACGGCTTTGTGAGTATTTCCGCTACTCTAACGGTTCTGTGAGTATTTCCGCTACTCTAACGATTTTGTGAGTATTTCCGCTACTCTAACAGTTGTGTATTTCCGCTACTCGGACGACTTTGTGAGTATTTCCGCTACTCTAACGGGTCTGTGAGTATTTCCGCTACTCTAACGGTTGTGTGAGTAGTTTTGCTACTCGGACCGTCTCGAGGAATAAACTGTCGAGAGAGAGGGATTGGAAAGGGGTCTTATCGTCTCTGAAAAGACGTGCCTAGATTAGAACCGTCTCGAGGAATAAACTGTCTCGAGAGAGGGATTGGAAAGGGGTCTTACCGACTCCGAAGAGACGTGCCTGGGTTTTGTGTGTTTCCGCCACTCTAACGGTGTGAGTGTCTCCGCCACTCTGACGGTTTTGTGAGTGTTTCCGCCACTCTGACGGTTTTGTGAGTAGTTTTACTACTCGAACCGTCTCGAGGAATAAACTGTCTCGAGAGAGGGATTGAAATTGGAATAAGAAAGGATAATGCCCCTAAGGGCATTTTGGTCATTTTGCCTCTATTCGGGCCTGACAGGCCCGCGAAGCGATGGAAAGACGGAATTCGGACTAGAGGATTGGTTTCGATTGGAATATGTCCATAATGACTTGAAAACAAGTCTAGATGGAGTGTAGACTGCCGAGCGGTCAAAAATGGGGTGCTTACACCGGTCCCTTAAATCATTCCCGGACTTTCCGGAGTTACTCCTAGTGAAGCCAGGCTAAAAATTGCATGGTAGTCACTAGTACAGGCGCCCAAATCTAGTCAAAGATACGTTACTTGCCGACCTTAATAGTTTCCTAATTGGCTGGCACCACTAGTAGTGGCGCCAAGCCAATATTTGGCCTAGCGTCACTCCTAGTGGCGCTAGAAGCATTTTTGGCTTAGCGCCACTACAACAGGTGCCAGGTCTATCGCACCTCTATAAATATAGAGCCTCTTCCAGCGTGAAAGAGATCCGCAAACTTAGTTTAAAAACATCAATATTCGATATACAAAGTTCGTACACTTCCAAAACCCTAGTTTCCTTAGGTTTTCTAAACCCTAGCCTCATATACACTCCTATACACCCCCATACACTTATACACTAGCCTCCAACCCTCCATTGAAGACTTGGATTGCTGCAACTATGAAGATTTGAAGACCAAAGATGAGCCCTCGAAGATCAAGACTGAAGTGAAGCGAAGACCAAAGAAAGCAAGGCACGCAAAGCCAAGCAAAATAAAAAAGACACAAGGTAGGCTTCTTATTTAAATTTTCGCACTTCCCCCTCTCTCTTCTCTCTTCTAACCCACTTGGGTTTTCTCTATTTTAATCCCCCATCTCTTTCCCCCCCTTTCTTTGCATGCTTGAAACAAGGGGACTCCCGGTCCATGTGTAGGATTAGACTATTGGAAGGTCATCGTGTCAGGAGCTTTCTTTTAGTCTAACCGGAGACCACGTGGGTTCAGCCTCCTTGATTATGTGGTGAAGCCTTAACCTTGTATGTTCACGACCCAAAATTTGCATTGTGCATATCATGATCTTGAATCTTCCAAAAATCGTTTTCAAACTCGTTTTCAAAACTTGCATTAAACTTGTTTTCAAAATTGCATCAAAATCTCCTTTTCAAAACTTGTTTTCAAAATCACAATCCTAAGGTGATTCTAGCCTTTCCATGACTAGAATTGCTTTAGGAAAGTGTTATATTCAAAGTGACCAATATAGTCCATATTTTCAACCCTTGTTGTTTTCAAAACCACTTTCTTAAAATGGTTCTAGCCTTCTTATAGTTAGAATCGCTTTAGAAAGGTGAGATGTTTTTATACTTTTCAAAAAACTCTATTTTCAAAAATCTATTTTCCTAAAACCTCCTCTTTCAACGTGCTTTCTAAAAACTCTCCTTCCAAAGTTGTTTTCAAAAACTCCCTCCAAAAATCTATTTGCCAAAAGTTCTCTTTTTAAACTCCTTTCCAAAACGCTCTCTTCAAGGTCTACTTTCCAAAAACGTTCCCTAGGTTTCCTTCTTAGAAAAACCTCTTCCTAAATCTCTTTCTTAAAAATCTCTTTCTAAAAAACTCCTCACTAGGATCTCTTTCCAAAAACTCTCTCTCCTCAAAATTCACTTTCTAAAAATACTCCCTAAATTCACTTTCCTAAAAACCCTCTCCAACAATCTCCTTCCAAAAATCTTTCTAAAAAAACTCTCTTTCCAAAATCTTTCCTCTAGAAACTCCTCTCTAGAATTTCCTTCCAAAAACTTGTTTCCAAAAATACACTTTCCAAAAATCTCTTTCCTTAGAGCCCAAGTCAAGCCCTAGAACCCACAATTAAGAAACCCTAATTTTCTTTCCAAAAACATGATTTTCAACCTTGCCCCAAATCTAGGTTTCCAAAACCTCCCTTTCTACATCAAAATTATAAGTTTTCAAAAAAACCTCTTCTCTACGCCAAAACTATAGTCTTCTCAAATCTAAGGTTTCTAAAACTCCACCTTTCCAAATCCTTATCAAATCCCATCTTCCCTTTAGGAAACCAAATCCAATATTCCCATTCAGGAAACTAGATCCAATCACCCGCTTTTGGAAACAAAATCAAATCTTCACTTTTAGAAACAAAATCCAATCCCTTGTTTTAGAAAATAGGAATCTTAACCCTTCCTAATCTAAATCTTTCCTAATTCAACTTCTTCATAATCTTCCACTTTCCTAAATCTTAAATTTCTAAAACTTGAATAAAAAAATCTTTCCTAAATTTTAAGACTCAACTTCCACATCTTTCCTAATTTACCATTTCCTAATTTTACTCCTTTTCAAATCTTAACTTTCCAAATCTAAGTTTTCAAATCTTTCCTAAATTCAAACATTTCCTAATCTCAAGATTCAAAATCTAAAACTTTTTAAATCTTAAACTTTCTAAATTTCAAAATCTTTTAATTCAAAACTTTCTTAAGTTGAATCTTTATAAACCTAAATCTTTCTAAATTCTAAACTTTCTTAAAATTTTAAATCTTTCCAAATCTAAAACTTTCTAAACTCAAAACTTTCCAACTTTCAAAACTTCCCTATTTCAAAACTTTCCTAATTCAAAACTTTCCTAAATCGGACCTTTCCTAATTCGAATCTTTCCTAAATCCAATCATTTCCTAAATCTTCAAAATCCAACATCCGAGTCAAATCTTTTCCTAAAACTCTTCCAAGTCAAATCTTTCCTAAGTCCCTTCTCTTTCCTAAGTCTAGGTTTTCTAAACCTTCATCTTTCTAAAATAAGTCTAAATCTTTCTTCCAAGTTCTATCTTTTCAAATCAAAATCCAATCCTTTCAATTCCAAATTTCAAATTCCAATTTTCTATCCTAAATTCAAATCAAATCCAAATTCCAATTCAACTTCTTTTTCTAATCAAACCTTCTATCTTCTATCGGACTGTTGTCCGAACTACGACTGACCTGATTCCTCCAAAAGGATACGTAGGCAATCCTCAAGGGTGCAGTCTCCACATTTTTTAAATCTCAAATTCCATAATCTTTTCAAATCTCCAATCTATTTTTGAACTTCCAATTTCAAATTTTTCAAACTTTCTAATTTCAAATATATCTTTTCTAAAATCAAATCAATTTCTTTCCAAATTTATTTTTCAATATTCTTTTCTAGCACTTGCATATCATGCATCATGTCTTTTTCAAACATTCTTTTTCAAAGTGGATAAGATTGAACATTAGTTAGTTGGAGACTCTCATAGGTGAATCTAGGGTAGATTGACATGTAGGTACCGAAAGGGCGGGGTAGGGTGATGGCTAAGTGCGTCTTCCCTACACGTAACTAACCTCCGAACCTAGGATCACTGATTTCAAAAACCAAAAACGGTGTTATTTTCTAAAAAGGGCTAAATGTTTTCCAAAGGTTGTCTGTGATATCCCAAACCTCTATCTAATTTTATTAATGAGAATTTCTAGTTTATGCAATATTTAGTGTTAATTATTCCTTCTTTTGGGTCAAAAATGACCAATGAGAAGTTGTGTTGTAACTTGTATTGGAGGTGTGAGACACATGAGATTATTTCCCATGTGTATCTTCTTAAAACACAAAACACACACACATATGCACAAAAACTATCACCAACCGATTGAGAGAGGGAGAAAGAGAGAAAGGGAAGAAGGAAGGGAAGATTGAGGGGAGAACGGCTTGAAGGAAGAGAATTGAAGCCATTGAAGACTTCACTAGGCTTGCAGAAGGTAAGGTTTCATTTTTCTCTCTCTACAATTGTATATATATGTATCTATCTTGTGTGATCTTGTTGGGTCTTTGTATCTATGCATATATATGAGTTGGGTTTGTTTTGAGGGACTCCTTGAGTCCCAATTAGTTGAAATCGAGAGCTTGTAGCTCAATATTGGAGTATTGGAAGTGGAGGTTTGAAAAACCCCAAAATATGAAAAATGTTAGGGTTTTGAGTTCAACTCTAGATCCCTTTGATTTGATTGTTCTTCCTCCCCTATTTTTAGTTATTATCATCCTTGTGGGCTAATATTTGAGCCCTAAGAGCATTGGAAAGGTTTTGTGGTGTTTGGAAGAGTTTTGGTTGTGTTTTGGTTGAAATTCGGGGGCTGCCCAGGACAAGGCGTTCAAACTCCCAATATGGAGTTTGAACTATGGAAAATAAGCATAAGCATTTGAACTCCCTCGGGGGGAGTTCGAACCCTCAGAGAAGGTTTTTTTCAGATTTTGTTCTTGGAGTTCGAACTCCCATTTGGGCGTTCGAACTCCCTGTTTTTTTGCCTGGGTGTTCGAACTCCCGATTGGGCGTTCGAACTCCCTGTCAGCTCGGACACTGTTTAGTAAAACGGGCATAACTTTCTCTAAAAAACTCGGATTGATGCACTGTTTGAAGCATTAGAAACTAGATTCATAGAACTTTGTACCCATAGAAATTTTGTTTTCTACTTCCTTACATATTGAGAGATATAGGGGTTTGAAATTGACCCAAAATCCATGCTAATAACATTGTTTTCCAAAATTTTAGTCCACATTCCATGAAGCATAACTTCTTCACCTAAAATGTTTTTTTGGCTCATGAACTATCAAAATAAAGGCCTTTAAGCCTATTTTCAAATGAAACTAGCCTTGGGTGTGAACTCATCATTGATAGGGGGTTGGGACTCGATGAAGGAGTTGACATTTCGGCTTTCATGTTCAAATCTCAACCTCATGTTCTTATTTTGCATCGAGGCTTTGTCCTAGAGTTTAACCTTGCTCTCCCGTTGTGCGAATGAGGTGTTGTTGAGTTGGGGTTGAGTGGGTTACGTGCTTACTCTTGACTTACGTGTTATTGCTTTGCCTTAGAGTTTTGTATTGATGTTTCTTTGCTTCTACATGCATTTGTGTAGGAATACCTTGTTTGTCACCTGTCCAATTGGAGAAAGGTGAGTAACGATATGCCATGAGTAAAACTCTAGTATTTTCTAAATGTTTTAAGCTCACCCCTATGTCATGAATGCTTTCCACACATTTCAATGCATAAATGTTACGTTCAATTACAAATGTCATATTTCAAAACCATGCAAGCTATATTATGTTATGAATGGAAACCATGGACTACAATGTTTAAATGAAAGAGATGCTAAGTTTCTAATGTATGGTGCCAACTCGGGTCTTCTCGTGGCAAGACCTTAATCTAGCCCGATAGTCCTACGATAGGGGACGGGAAATAAACTATCTATGTTGGGAGACGCCCCTAGCCTAAAGAGCCTTAGTGTGACCTATATGATTACTATGGAGCCTAGCTCATATGCCGAGTTGTAGCACACTTATGTTTTGAACTGAGAACTATGATATGTTCACATGTTTTACGACAAGATATGAAATGTTACATCAAGAATAATGTTATGTTGCATCTCTTCTTATGATATTATGTTTTGAAATGTTGAAACGTTTCAAATGATGTTTATGTTACCTACAAGTTCCAAGCCTACACTTTAAACGTTCAAAAGCTCATTTCCTTATGCATAAATGATTATCTATCCTTGTACATTGGATATAATTGCTAGTTCATGATGTTTTCTCTCTCATGCATCATTGTTATTCACTAAGCATTAGCTTACGTTTTCTTAAATGATTTTCAGGTAGCCAATCCGGGAGGCCCTAGAGCGAGGCCATATGTGGATTTGAGCTACGGCCCACGGGCCTATGTTTTGTATAATGTTTGAGGGCTAGACCCAATGTTTTGTAATGATATATTGTTATAACTGTTGTGGACCTTGATTTGGTCCTTATGTATGTTATGTTTGGGATTAGGCACAGCTCTACCATGTATGACACAGATTATGTTTTCAAGTTATTAAAAGTTCTATTTTCCGCAATTATGCATCATTATAAACGATTATGCACAGGTGATCAATCAGTTTATGTAATGCGGCCTTAGGTAGCCTTGCTACTGACCGGTCATGTACCCTAAATCCATATAGGCCGGGTTATGGGGCGTGACATTGTCAAACAACCTGTTTTCTTAAAAACCCTCTCTTGAGGTGATCTTTTCAAAACCTTTTTCAAAAAACCCTAAGTGTAGTTTTTCGGATTATGCTTAGTTTTTAGGTGACCTAACTCACCTTAATCAAGTTAGGTGGCGACTCCAAACTTTTTTCAAAAGCCCTTTATTCAAATCTATTTTTAATTCAAAGCTAGTCGCACTCATTCTTCTAGGAGGGTGAGTTCTAACGAGAGAGTACAACATTTTTCCCGCTTGTGTGTGTATTCCTCGAGTGCGAAAAATCTGGGCGCAACAGGAACATTCTCCCTCCTTGTCTTTCCCTTTTCTTCTCCTTTCTATCTCCTCTGAAGTGTAGCATCAGCCAGATCTAGTCATTCTCCCAATTTTTGCAATGGACTCCTCTGTGGTTTGGATAGGAGTTGGGGGGTAGTTCTAAGGCATCCTATGCAAGTCGATGACAGGCGATTGGGATAGCAGTGGTGGGGTTGTTTTTTCGGGTATTGGCAGGGAAACAGGTTCTGGTATTTCCATTTTGGGGAAGATTGGTAAGGTGACGGGCAACGGAGGAATGCTTGGAGGTATGGGAGCACATATGGAGGTAGGGGCCTCATGGCTCGTTAAGGATCTGTTTGTGGGATGAACCCCACTATTGCAACCATGGGCTGTGGGACTTTTGGTTCTTGGTAGGGGATAAGCATGATACGGAAGTACGGGGGGTAGGGTAAGGCTTCTGTGGTTAGGATTAGACTGGTCTGTATAGGCTGGATAATTAGAAAAGGTTCTAGTGTTGTAGTCTCGGGAAGGTTAGCTATTTGGACTTTGACTAGGAGGGTGGTTCCTTTAGGGATGAGGATTTCTTGAAGGCCCTGGGTGGTTGCTCGGGAGCCATCAAAGCTTTATCAGGGTTCTATTCTTTTCTATTATCCTAGACTATTTTCAGTAACTTGTCCACTACGACCTTCAGTGTTGCAGAAATGTTGCCCAATTATCCCTTTATCTATCTTGGATTAATGGCTCGATCAGTTGGCGGGATGGTCATCTTCTCCATGGGATCTATTGCCTCTTGCATTGGCTGCTTCCCTTGTTTTATGGCAACGATCCGTGCGGTATGTTCTGTATGGTTTTTTTGATCAAGAGCATCGCCTTCACTTGACATTTGTGCTGCTTGCCGTCAGGTAAAGACTGGTGATCGGAGTACAAAAGGCACTCGTGTTCCCTTATTTCCTTTTCTAGGCGCAAGAGTAACCTAGAATGCAATCAATCTCACCAGGAACTATTGCTAGTCTTTTGATGAGATGAGGGGGGAACAGAAAATAAAGAGAAACAAAACAAAGGGATTATATGTTAGGTTCTGGATTAGAAAGATTTTATACAATGCATGACCTAAGGATGCCCCTGCCTTTTGAGGGGGACTAAGCATGATGCTTTGGCTCACTTCCAGAGATAAGGGGTTGCCCTTGTATGCAATACCATACCTGCACCTGTAATTCATCCATTCATACATTCATTCTCTTGACAATAATAACAACTTTATTGAAATGAATTCTTTTTTTACATAGAATTTTTCAAAAATACATTAAAGATGGGGAGGGGGAACATCTTCCTTGGGATTTTTGCATATTCTATATTTACATCATGAGATCCTAAACTACTCTCGAGTCTTCGAATTCACCTTCTTGGATGAAAGTTGATGAGAGACTTTTGATTTGAATTGCCCCTTCGTCTCCTAGGCAACCCTATCTCTATGAGCGAAGAGGAATTAGGGCCCCTCTTTATAAGATGACATTGATGCATACTACAAATCCTTAGGGTTTCTTGGTACCCTTAGGAGTTTTGGGTCGGCTTGATTTGAGTGAGAAGGTCTTTGGGCCTTTATCTGAGGGTTGACTAGATGCATAAAGATGCAATAACTTGAGTTACTTTAGGAACTCTTGTCTTGAAATGAATTTTCAATGCATCAGTAGTTATGATGCGAAAAGATGTATACATGACATAACGATGAAGATTTAAGCATGACATCATAAACAAAAAGTAAAGGAAAGTAAAGTCGTCGCCCTTTCCTCCTTGGTTTTGAAATTGACACACGTGTCCTAAATCCGGCAGAGGTTCAGCTATGCATGGGGTGCTACATGAGCATGAGGTTGGGGGTTTACTAATGCTTCCTAAAAAGGCTCGGTTCCCGAACCTTCAAACCTCCAGTGTCCACCCCCGAAAGGGTGAACTGCATCTTTGGTTGGTGGTTCAAGCGGGGGAATTATCAAGAGACTATAGGCTGAGAAACTAACACAGTATCCGCCCACAGTCAATATATTGTTCCCCCTTCTATCTAAAAGGGTAGTAACCAAGTAATATGTGCAAAATGTAAATGCAAGCGAGCGCACCAAGTGTGTGTGAAGTTTTCAAAAATGGAGGAAAGGACCCAACAACATACATCACATCCTATTCATTCATCCCATACATGGCAATAAATTATGACATAAAATAAAATGTGAACAATGGTTCACCTACAAAAGAAAAATGCAAAGAGTTAGTAACTTTTTGAAAAACTCAATGCAAGGTAAAATGAATGGTTAATGCAAGAGTATGAACATAAGCAACGAATGCAAGTGATGACACTCATTTGAAAATTGTTTTGAAAAATAAGATTTGTTTTGGAAACTTAGACAAATTTAAAAGGTGGATAAAACTGGACAAAGCAATCGGAGATTCTGGGTGAGCGAGGGGTGAAGAGACATGTCAATAGCCTAACCCTCTAAGTACGCCCCTAGTGGAGCCACCAGCTGTCGCGCCTCGGTTTTTGGACCAAGTCCTTTTGACTCAGAAAAAACACGGAACTCTGTCACTAAAACTAATTCTCCTAGAAAGACAAGTGCAATTAGGCTTAAACTTGAAATTGGTTTGACTAAGGGCTTTTTAAAAAAATAGGAGTCGCCACCTAACTTGATTAAGGTGAGTTACGGCACCTAAAACTAAGTATAATCTGAAAATTAGACTTAGGGTTTTTGAAAAATAGTTTTGAAAAACTTCCTCAAGAGAGGGTTTTTAAGAAAATAGGTTGTTTGGCAACCTTTGGAAAGTTCTAAGCCTTTTTGAAAATAACTCCATTTTGGTCTTTTGAAACCAGAAATCTATGGTCCGTGAATTGGTTACGTGTAAAGAAGATATCCTAAGATCAACACCCTACCCCGCCCTTTCGGTACCTACATGTCTAATTACCCTTTGTTCACTCACTAGAATAACCGGTTACTATTATCCACTTAATATCCACTTTAGAGTTTTAAAAAAAAATTTGAAATTAGTTATCGTTTTTTGGATGAATGATGCTTGATGCAAGTTTTGGAAGAAATTTGAAAATATGAGAGTTTTAAAGGAGTTTGAAATACAAACTTTGAATTGATTGAATTTTTTGAAAAGGGGATTGGAGTTTAAATAGAAGTTATGACCGCACTATTTTAGTTTGCCTATGTATCTCATTTGGCGAGAATCAGGTAATTCATAGTTCGGGCAAGAGCCCAATGAAAAATAAGCACATTAGGGCTTTTGGAATGTTTGAAGACACTTCATGATCTTTGTAAAAATGATTTGAGAATTTTGATTTGAAGTCGGATGTTGGAGTGTTTTTGGAATAGAACTTGAAGGTTTTTTAAAAATGCTCTTGAAATAGAGTTTTGAAGTGTTTTGAAATGTTTTTGGAATAACTCGAGGAAGTTTTGGAAGTGCTTTGAAATAACTCAAGAGAGTTTTAAAAATGTATAGAAGTCTTGTTTTGAAAACCTTGGAGGTAGGGTTTTGAAGTGTTTTAATATAACTTGTCTTCGAAAAGCTTTTGAAAGTGATTTTTGAAAACACCTATGGCTTTGGAACTCTAATATGGACAACCCTGAAGGTTAAACTTAATGTATCACCTTCCCTTGGAATCCCTAACCATAAAAGGGGTAGGGACACCTTAGGGTTATGAGTTCTTGAAAACACTTTTGGAAATAATTTAAAGATAGAGTGTAGGAGTATTAGAAAAGGTTATGGAGTTGGTTTTTTGAAATCTTAAGAGAGTAGGAGGTTTTGGAAAAATGAGTTATGAGAATAGTTTCAAATTGAAAGACCATTTGAAACGGGGTCTTTGAGTTGGATCCTTGAAGCGTACCAACCTAGGTTAGGTTGGCCTAAGGTTAGGGATGACCTAAGGTTAACTAACTTGGGTTTGGTTAGTCTTAGGATTAAGGTGACCTAGGGTTAATCAACTAGGGTTAGGTTAACCTAAGGTTGGATTGAACTAGGGTTAACTAACTAGGGTTAGGTTAACGAAGGGTCCAAGTGGTTTTATGCATTTTTTAAAAGAGTTTTGAAAAACAAATCATGTCACGTAAAGGACTTTGGTAGACAACCCTTTTTGGAGATCATTTCCATGAAAATTGACTCTAGTCAAACATATGGTTTATATGGTTGATATTTGAAAACCTTTCCAAAGAAGGTTTCCTTTAGGACCATGATAACCTTTATCTTGAAAGGAGTAGGAGCTTTAAAAATCAACACAATAATGACAATCTTTTGGAAAACCATTTTTAATGCAAAGGTGAAGGGAATTAACTTTTGAAAACCATTTTTTAGAAGAAGATTTTGAAAACCATTTTTAAAAGAAACCATTCTAACAAGTTAGGGTTCCTATGGCCAATGTAAAAGGGAAACCACTCAAGAGAGGGTTCCATGGGACCATTCCAACCACTAAACTTGAAAGAATAACAACCTTTGAAATTAGTGAGTTTGAAAAGCATTTTCATAGAAGAATAAAAGGAGAAGGTAACTATTCTAACAATTTTGGGCTCTTATGGCCAATGTAAAGGGAAACCACTCAAGAGAGGATTTCATGGGGCCATTCCAACTACTAAACTAGAGAGAATAACAACCTTAGAAATTAGAGAGTTTGAAAAACATTTTTATGCAAGTTGGAATGTAAGGGTGCAAAAATGTGAGTTAGGGTTAATGGGGAGATTTTTTAAGGCATGATTACCTAGGGTCTTATTCTAAGCTTCAAGGGACCAACTCTTAGAATATTGAGCTTGAAAATAGCATGGAAATGAGAATAGTGTAAGTTTTAAAAAAATATGGTTATAAACATGAAAATAAAGCTAAGCACACAAAACATGAACAAGATAGCAATATGCAAAGGGAGTCATAAATTCATACAAGGCTTTAAGCTACACCACATAATCAAGGGGCTCCAAGGCCATACCATCTTATAGTAGGATAGTGAGAGATCCCCCTACATGGTGGCTCTCACTAACTTTCCTCTAGGCATGAACTAAGATTCCTCTTGCTTCAAGCATGCAAGAAAGGGGGGTAGAAGATGGGGTTTAAAATAGTGAATAGCCTAAGTAGGTTAGAAGGGAGAAGAGAGGAGTAGGGGGAGACAAAAACATAAAAGAAATACCACATTTTTCCTTCAATACACTTACGTGCATCCATGGTGTTCTCCTAGGGTTTCTCGTGAACTTTCGTGCTTTTGAAAAGTTTGAATGGTGTTCGAAAGTGTGAGACTTCGTCTCGAGAAGTGTGCATAAAATCGCATCTCTGTGGAGCGTCTATGATACACTCTGTGGGGGTTCAAAAGTGGCTATTTGTGTGCCGCATGATCAAGGTCGTTAGGAAACCATCACTCCGATCGAATCATGCCGATAGAAAGTACTCTAGAGCTACTTTCGGGGATTCTCTAATTTACGTATTTCTCAAGTTGTTTGAAGGTGCGTTATAATCAAGGAATTGGGAAAAAATTCAATCTTCGCAGAGCATCTGTGAGACGCTCCAGAGGTTGCTGAAAATGGCAGTTTTTGAATCACGCGATGAGGGACTTCAGGGAACGATCTATCCAATCGAGCTGTATCGGTGAAAAGACCTATGGACGAGCTTCTGGGAATTTCTCGGTTTACGCATTTCTCAAGTCATTTGACGGTGCCTTATTACCAAGAAAACAGGAGAAAAGACAATTTTGACGGAGAGTTTGTGAGATGCTCTAGGGAACCTTTATTGAGTCGGGGGTGTTTAGTGTCACAAGGTCCTCTTTAGGTTAAATAGGGGTGTGTGACAAGACCCACCGTTCAATAGTCTAGGACTGGTGTAGTTTCCAAGGCGTGTTCGGGTTGTCAAAGGCAAAATGGTCATTTTGGCTGGGTTTGGTTGAAAATGGCCAAGAATGGATCAGAATGTTATGTTAAGCGTACCAAGTCATTCAGGGGTGATCCCAAGAGAGTCTTTCATTGTTCAATGGAATTTGTGCAATGCTAGGGCGTTCAGGGGCAAAACGGTCATTTTGATCAGAATTAGCCAGAATGGGACCGAGATTGGACAAAATGGCTTGCGGAGTACGCATAAATACTTAGTAACACTTGGGAAGGGTGGGCTTACCATTTTAAAGGATTTTAAACTTTTTCAAAATGTGCCTAGAGGCCCAAGGGGTAGTTTTGGCCATTTTTCACCGAGTTAAGCTAGCAGGCACCGGTGTTAACCTAGGTGTTGGTCCCCGAGACCGCCTAGTCTCAAAAAACTACCTATGCGATGTTGATCCCCGAGACCGCCCAGTCTCAGAAAACTACTTATGCGGTATTGGTCCCTGGGACCGCTCGGTCTTAGAGAGCTACCTGTAGGGTGGTGTTGGTTCTTGAGAACGCCTAGTCTCAGAAAGCTACCTGCGATGGTAGTCAGGCCGGAGATTGCTGAGCGGGCAAAAATGGGGTGCTTACAAAGTGCACGTGCAGTGTGTGTGTGGTCTTTTGAAAAATAAAGGAAATGGCCCAACAACTCCCATCCATTATGTCCATTCCATCCTATTCATTCATGACATACATGGCAGTTAATATGACAGAAAATAAAATGTAAACAAAGGTCTACCTACAAAAGAAAATGCACAAAGTCAGTGCCTTAATGATAAACTTAATGCAAGATTGAATGATTGAATATGAATTGAATGCAAGCAATGGCATGTTCTTGAAAACAGTTTTGAAAATGTTGATTTTGAAAATTTTAAAGTGGATAGAATTGGACAAATTAATCGACAATTCTAGATGAATGAAGGGTGAAGAGATACAATAATAGCCTAACCCTGTAAGTGTCCCTAGCGAAGTCGCCAGCTGTTGCGCCCTAAATGTTTGCACTCAAGGAAACCCACACAAGTGAGAAAAACATGGTACTCTCTCATTAGAACTTATTCTCCTAGAATGACGAGTATAACTAGGTTTGAACTAGAAATTAATTTGAATAAGGGCTTTTGTAAAAAAAGATTTGGAGTCGCCACCGAAGTTGATTAAGGTGAGTTAGGTCATCTAAAACTAAGTGCAATCCGAGGATTTAAACGTAGGATTTTTGAAAAAAGTTTTGAAAAACTTCCTCAAGAGAGGGTTTTTGGAGAAAATAAGTTGTTTGGCAACCTTTGAAAAGACTTAAGCCCTTTTTGAAAATAACTCCATTTTTTGTCTTACGAAAACAATGATTCTAGGTTCAGAGTTTGGTTACGTATAGGAAACATGCACTAAGCTATCGCCCTATCCCGCCCTTGCAGTACCTACATGTCTTTTCACCATAAATTCACTCATTTAGAATCTTCGATTATCTATTGTCCAACTATATCCATTTTGAAAAGAATTTTGAAAAAGAAGTTTGATATGATGCATGACATGCAAGTGCAATAATAAGATTTGATTTTGAAAATAGATTTGAAAAAAGGATTTGAAGCTTAAAAAAAAAGGTTATGGAATTAGAAACTTGAAATAGGTTATGGAATTGGATATTTGAAAAAAAGGTGATGGAATCGCACCCATTAGGGTTGCCTACATATCCCTTTGTTAGGAATCAAGTCAGTCGTTGTTCAAATTCGAGGTTCAATTGAAAATAGACACTTTGAGACCCTTGGAAAGTTTGACTCGAAAAAGTTTGACTTTGAACTTTGATTGGAGGATTTGAAATTGAACTTAAGGATTTAAAATTAAACTTTGAAGTAAGACTTGCACTTGATTTGGGAAGATTGAATTGAATTTTGAAATTATCTTGACTTAGATTAAAGTTTTAAAGGCAACTTGGTTTAGAAAAGAGTTTTAGAAGAGTCTTTGAAAAGAGTTGAAGTTTCCTAACTTTAGGGTTAGGGCTGAACTAGCGTTTGGCCTCCTAGGGTTTAGGTAACCTAAGATGGAAGCATACAATTGAAATAAAAAGGTTTGATTTGAGAAAGTTGGATTTTAGAAAAGTTCCAAATTAAGAAAGTTTTGAATTAGAAAAGTTTCATTTTGAAAAAGTTTTAAATTAGGAAATATTTGAAATTTAGAAAGATTTGGAAGTTTGAAATTAAGAAAGGTTTGAAGGTTTGGATTTAAGAAAGATTGAAATTAGGAAAAATTAGAATTACGAAAGAATTGATAATTTGAAATTTAGAAAATCGGGATTTGGGAAAGGTTTGAAATTAGGAAAAATTTGACTTCTATTTCCTAAAGTTGAAGTTTAAAATGATGATTTGATTTTGTTTCCAAAATTGGATGATTTGATTTAGTTTCTTAAATTGGAAGATTTGATTTGACATGAAATTGGAAAGATTGAGTTTTGAAAAACTTGTATTTGGAGATCTATAATTTGATAAAATAAAATAAAAAGTTTTGAAAACTATGATTTGATGTGGAAAATAATTTACAGAAATCTATGATTAAGGCAAAATAGTAAGCCATGACTTCAAAAAGGAGTTAGGGCTTCCTAACCACAGATTCAAGGGCTTGACTTAGACTTCAAAACAAAGAGTTTTTGAAAAATGAACCTTTGAAAAGACCCTTTTGAAAAGAAATTTGCAAAACTATTTGGAAAGGAGATTTGAATATGGACTTTTGCAAGTCTCTTGAATATCTCACTTTCCAAAAACGATTCTAACCATTAAAAGATTAGAACCATTCTAGGGTTGTGATTTTGACAACAACTAGGATTTGAAATATGGACCATAACGATCACATTGAATGTAACTCCTTTCCTAAAACAATCCTAACCATGGAATGACAAAAATCATCTTAAGATTGTGGTTTTGATAAAAAAAAAAACAATTTAGGGCTTGAACCCAAAATTTGGACCTTGATGGTCACATTGAATATAACACTTTCCCAAAATAATCCTAACTACAGAATGGCTAGAATCATCCTAGGAGTGTGATTTTGAAAACAAGTTTGAAAGAAGGAAGTTTTGAATGCAAGTTTTGAAAGAGAACTTTGATGCAAGTTTGAAAGCAATTTTGAATGCAACTTTGAAGGCAATGTATTAACATGATAACCACAATGCAATAGGGTTGTGAACATACAAGGTTTGGCTTCACCATATAATCAAGGAGGCCGAACCCACACCGTCTAAGTTTAAACTAGATGAAAGCCCCCAATTTGGTGACCTTCAACAGTCCTTCCTAGGCATGAATCGGGGAGTCCCTTGTTTCAAGCATGCAAGAAAAGGAGATAGGAGATGGGAATTAAAATAGAAGAAAACCCAAGTAGGTTAGAAGAGACAATAGAGAGGGGGATTGCATAAAAGTAAATAAAAAATCAACCTCATGTTCTTTTTGTGTTGATTGCTTTGTTTGCTTTACTTGACTTAAACTTTGAGAGCTTTGAAGATGCAGCACTTGATCTTCAATGGATGCTTGGAAGCTTGTGTTTGAGTGTATAAAGTGTATAGAGGCTAGGGTTTGAAGAGGATTCAAAGAATTAGGGTTTTGGGGGACTTCGAGCTCTGTTTTCAGAGAGATAGAGTTTTTGGAATGAGTTTGCAAACCTTTTTTTACACAAGAGGAGGGTCTGTATTTATAGGCAATTGAAACAGGAACTAGCACCTATTGCAGTGACGCCAGTGTTCTTTTAAGCTTGGCGCCACTAGGAGTGGCACCAGGCCATTTATTGGCTTGGCGCCACTACTAGTAGCACTAGCCACTTAGGAAAGTTTTAAGGCAACAAGAAATGTATCTTTTGACCCTTGGGATGCAAGGCAAAAGATTTGGGCACATGTCCTAGTGACTACCATGCAATTTTTGGCTTGGCTTCACTAGGAGTGACTCCGGAAGGTCCAGGAATGATCCAAAAGCCTAAGGATAGACAGGAACCCTTAAAAGAGTGTCCCGGAGGTAACGAACTTAAGAAATAATGCCAAAATATTTGAAAAGGCCGACTGGCCCACCAGGGGCAAAACGATCACTTGAATTGGAAAAATACCGAAATAAACTCGGAGTGACCCATGAGGAGACTTGAAGGTTAGAAACACTATCAAGAGTGTTACGAGGGGTTGCCGGTTTGAATTCCAAAGCCGGTGTCGCTGGAAAAAGCGACTGGCCCACTAGGAGCAAAACGATCATTTTGCACCAGGCTTACTTGAATAGACTTGGAATGATTTGAAAAGGTGGTGAAAGGTTGAGACTACTATTAGAAGTATGCTCAGGAGGTTACCAGTTTGATACTCGGAGTCGGTGTGGTTCCGAGAGGCGATTGGATGCCTAGGGGCAAAATGTTCATTTTGATCGGATGGTCTCGGAATTGATCCGAAATCAATTGGAAGGCACTTGAACATGCCGGATTGTCTTTGGAACAATCCTGGAAGGGTGGACTTACCGCTCTAAGGACTTAGGTACGTTCTCGAGAAGCGTTTTTTCACCGGAGTAGGCTAGTAGGCACTGGTGTTGACCTAGGTTTTGAGTATTTCCATCACTCTGACGGTGTGTGACGAGTTGGTTTTCAAAGGTATCCCGTTCTTCAGTAAATGTGTCACGACTAACAGGTGTGTTCGGTCCCGTAATATAGAGGTTTTGGTTGGCAATTCCCAATGTCGACCTGTTTGCAAATGTTTTTGCCACTCTGACGATTGTAATGTTTGTGAGTGTTTTCGTCACTCCAACGGTGTGCATTCATTCTAGAGACTTCCTGATCTCAGGAAGTTGATGAATGGTCTTATCACCTGAAGGATCAACTTTCTTGAAAGACATGCCGAATAACAAATATTCTACATTGGCGGGCTAGCAAGCGCCATACATGAACCGCTCTACCATCTCGAGGACTTGGGTTCCATACCGGCCGACAGGTTTGAAGGGACTTATCATTCTGAGGAGTTTTCTTGATAAACATGCAGGACTAGATGGACTTACCATCTGAGTGATCAACTTTCTTAAAAGATGTGCAGGATTGAGCTTGACTGGTCTAGATTGGAATTAAAACTAGAATTAAAGTTAAAATAGGGATTTATTGTATTTAGGAAGACGTGCCAACTGGAATTCAACCAAACAATGTCCCAAGAGCATTTTGGTCATTTTGCCTCTATTGGGCTCGACTAGCCCTCGAAGCAATTTTTTGACTCGATTGAGTCTGGAAAACAGGTTCGGACTTGAATGGGTTTGTGTCAGTTTGAATATAAGTTCAGTCGAACCGGAGATTGAGCGAGCGGGCAAAAATGTGATGCTTACACTAATCTCAAGGCATTCACAGTTATGAAAGTCATGGGTTTGGTCATATAGTTCATGAGTCCTAGCAAAAAGAAAAAGAAAGAAGCTGTGGTCCTTGCTGTTAGGGAAGATAACCGTGAGTTTGAAGACTCTGCTGAGTCTGAATCCAATGAGGAAGAGGGTAACTACACTGTATTCACTACATGATTAACTAAGCATGTAAAAACCCATAAGATTGATAGTGATAGTAAGAGTGAGAAATTGAAAAAATTAGACGACTCTCACAGTGAAAATTCAAAGTGAGACTTGCAGAAAAGAAAAGGACTTAAAATTTGCTCATTCTGAATTGCTTGAAGAATGTTTGAAACTAGAGAAATATAAGTTTGATGTAACAGTCAAACTTAGAACTATTACAAAAGAAAGAGACATTCTTTACCATGAAGTTTGTGAGTCTACTACTTTAATAAGCCAACTTAAAGTACACAGATCAACTCTTACAAACAAGAAGTTAGAACTTGAAAAAGAATTGCATGCTTATTTTGAAGAGAAAAAGTTACTTGTTTATAAGATTGCTTCTCTTGAATCTAACTTGGCTACTACTCAAGATTGTGTTAAGAAAATGAATGCAAACTCAGAGAAACTTCACAAGATGATTGATACACAGAAGATGTGTGGTGATCAACGAGGAATTGGCTATGCTAAAGAAATAATACCAAAGCAGAAAGTGCTCAGAAGTTTCAAATTAAGCCTATCATAGCAAAGCCAAAAGGTACTATTTAGAAACCGAAGGTAAAGAACAAAAAAGGTATGCATCTACTCATAATTTTAATCTATTAACTTAAGAACTAAGCCCAACTGGTCGTCACAAATTACACAATTTATCCAATGTGCAACTATTGTGGAATTCAGGGTTATATAAGGCCTTAATGCCACAAGCTCTATGGTCTTCCAGTTGATTACCTTAAGACTAGAGCTAATGAATTCCACCAACCTAGGTATGAGTATAATTTTATCAATGATAGATTTAATGTACTCTTTAAGCCTATGCGGGTTCAACCACCAAGATAGAGATTTTCGATGAACCAAACAACTATAACTCCACTTACGGGTGGACCAAGTTAGATAAACCTGAAACTAAGAAGTTATGGATTAGAAGGTCTGACTATAGGTGTCAAATTGTCCACATATCACTAAAAGCCCAAAATCTAAACATGTGATTCTGTTTTTCCTAGAGTTTTTTGTATCGTATTTTTTTTTATTACGTATCGTCTTTTATATGCCAAACTCCAAAAACATTTTCGGTTTATTTTAAAAGAAAAAATTATTTTTCTTTGATGATACGCTTGAGTGGGCGTTGTGCGGTTAGACATGACTTATATTGATTACACAAAAAAATTGTACATTAGGTCATATATGATTCTTGTGTGTACCAATCTAAGTGATACTTTTCATGTATTTATGTACAAATTTTGCACACATCAGCCTAATTTAACTGGTTATTTGTCTGTATGAGTGATAAAACAAATTTATGTGTCATTCTTGTGGTTAATGTAAATCATTTTCTAGTTTGAACATGCGCAGTATTATCGCTCCCAGATTTTTCGCACTCGAGGAATACTCACACAAGCGGGAAAAATGTTGTACTCTCTCGTTAGAACTCACCTTCCTAAAATAATGAGTGCGACTAAGTTTGAATTGAAAAATTAGTTTGAATAAAGGGCTTTTAGAAAAGATTTGGAGTCGCCACCTAACTTGATTAAGGTGAGTTAGGTCACCTAAAAACTAAGAATAATCCGAACACTACACTTAGGGTTTTTGGAAAACGATTTTGAAAATATCTCCTCAAGAGAGGGTTTTTAAGAAAACAAGTTGTTTGGCAACCTTTGGAAAACATTTAGCCCTTTTTGAAAAATAACTCCTTTTTGATCTTTGAAATCAGTGATCTAGGTTTGGAGGTTGGTTACGTGTAGGGAAGACGCACTAAGCCATTACCCTACCCAGCCCATTCGGTACCTACATGTCAATCTACCCTAGATTCACCTACGAGAGTCTTCAACTAATTACTGAACAATCCTATCCACTTTGAAAAACAATGTTTGAAAAGAAATGATGCATGAGATACAAGTGCAAAATAAGAGGGAGTTGGAGAATAGATTTGGAAATAAATTTGAAAAGAAATTGATTTGATTTGAAAGAGATTTGAAATTGGATAGATTTGAAATTGAAAAGTTTTAGAAATTGAAACTAGAGATTTGAAAATATAAATTTGAAATTGGAAATTTGAAAATAGATTGGAGATTTGGAAAGATTTTGGAATTTGAAATTTGGAAGATATGGAGGAATTTGAAATTTGAAAGAAGTTGTGGAATTTGAAATTTGAAAGAAATTGTGACCGCACCCATGAGGGTTGCCTACGTATCCTTTGAAAGAATCAGGTTAGTCGTAGTTCGGACAAGAGTTCGATTGAAAAGAGATTGATTTGAAAAAGAGATTGAATTAGAAATTGAATTGGAAGATTGAGAGATTAAACTTTAATTGGAAGATTTGAAAAGATTGGTTTTGAAAAACTTGGTTTTAGGAAACCTAGACTTAAGAACTTCAAAAAGAAGAATTGGATTTGACTTGGAAAGATTTTGAAAAAGAATTGACTTGAATATTAGACTTGGAAAATTGGAGAAAAATTGGAATTAGGAAAGGTTCGAATTTGGAAAGTTTCGAATTTGGAAAGTTTTGAATTAGGGAAGTTTTCAAGTTAAGAAAGTTTCAAAATTAGGGAAGTTTTGAATTAAGAAAGTTTCAACTTAGGAAAGTGTTGTTTTAGGAAAGGTTTTGAAATTAGGAAGTTTTGAAAGTTGGATAGTTTACAAAACAAGGAAGGTTTGAAAATAAGAAAGAAAGTTTTGAAATTTGGAAGGATTTGAAATTTGGAAAGTTTAAGATTTAGAAAGTTTTAGAATTTAAATTTTAGAAAATCTTGAAATTAAGAAAGGTTTGAATTTAGGAAAGGTTTGAAAACTTAGGTTTGAAAAGTTAAGATTTGAAAAGAGGGTAGAATGAGGAAAGGGTTGAATTTTAGAATTTTAAGAAAGATTTTTATGTTCAACTTTTGGAAACTTAAGGTTTAGGAAAGGGGAGGGTTAGGAAGGATTTAAATTAGGAAAGATTTGGATTAGGCAGGGATTGGATTTTGTTTTTTAAAAAGAAGTGTTTGATTTCATTTTCAAAAACGGAGGAATGGATCTAGTTTCTTAAACGGGAAGATTGGATTTGGTCAACGATTTAGAAAGGGAAATTTTAGAAACCCTAAATTTGGAAAACTATAGTTTTGACGTAGAAAATAGGTTTTGAAAATATGTATAGTTTTGATGTAGAAAACAAAAGGTTTTGGAAACCTAGATTTGGGGCAAAGTTTGAAAATCATGTTTTTCGAAAGAAAATTAGGATTTCCTAATTGTGAATTCTAGGGCTTGATTTGGGCTCTAAGGAAAAAGTTTTTGGAAAGTGCATTTTTGGAAATGAAGGTTTTGGAAGGAAATTTTTGAGAAGTATGTTGAAAAAGAGATTTTTAGGAAGGGATTTTTGAAAAGAGAGCTTTTTGGAAAGTACAAAAACATCTTACTTTCCTAAAGCAATTCTAACCATAAGAGGGCTAGAACCACTTTAGGAAAGAGGTTTTGAAAACAACAAGAGTTGAAAATATGGACCATGAAAGTCACTTCAAATATAACACTTTCCTAAAGCAATCCTAGCCATGGAAAAGCAAGAATCACCCTAGGATTGTGATTTTGAAAAGGAAATTTTGATGCAATTTTGAAAACAAGTTTGAAAACGATTTTGAAGACAACTTTGAAAACGATTTTTGGAAGAAGCAAGATCATGATATACACAATGCAAATTTGGGGTCGTGAACATACAAGGCTAAGGCTTCACCACATAATCAAGGGGGGCGGACCCACGTGGTCTCTGGTTAGTCTAAAGGAAAGCCCCCGACACGGTAACCCTCCGATAGTCTAATCCTACACATGGACCGGGAGTCCCCTTGTTTCAAGCATGCAAAGAAAGGGGGGGAAAGAGATGGGAGATTAAAATAGAGAAAACCCAAGTGGGTTAGGAGAGAGAAGAGAGAGGGGGAAGTGTGGAAATTTAAAGGGAGAACCTACCTTGTATCTTGTTTATTTTGCGCGCCTTGCTTTCTTCGGTCTTTGTCTTGATCTTCGTCTTCAATCTTCAAGAGCCGCCTTCAATCTTCAAACTTCAGATTGCAACTCTTCAAGTCTTCGAAGGAGGGTTGAAGGTTAGTGTATGAGTGTATGGGGTGTGTATGAGTGTATAGGAGGCTAGGGTTTAGTATATGATGGCTAGGGTTTGGAAAACCTAAGGAGGATAGGGTTTAGGGAGTGTTCGAGCTCTGTATATCGAATTATATGATTTTTAGATTGAGTTTGCAGATCCTTTTCGCGTTGGAGGAGGCTCTGTATTTATAGAGGTTGGACCAATCTAGCGCCTGTTGCAATGGCGCCAAGGCAAAATTGCTCTTGGCGCCAGGCCAATTCTTGGCTTGGCGCCACTACTAGTGGTGCCAGCCAGTTAGGAAACTTTATAAGTCGGCAAGCAACGTATCTTTGACTAAATTTGGGCGCCTATACTAGTGACTACCATGCAATTTTTAGCCTGGCTTCACTAGGAGTGACTCCGAAAAGTCCAGGAATGGCCTGAAAGGCTGGAAAAGAGAAGGAACACTTAAAATAGTGTCCTGGAAGTATTTGACTTGAAAAATGAGGATAAGATGGGTCAGAAAGGTTGACCGGGCCTTTAGGGGCAAAACGGTCAATCGGACCGGAAAACTGCCGGGACAGACTCGGACTATCCGAGAAGAAGACTTGGGATTTGGAAATATTATTTAGAATATTTTCAAAGGTTGTCGGTTTGATAGCCAGAGCCGGTGTGGTCAGAAGAGGAGACCGGCCCACCAGGGGCAAAACGGTCATTTTGTACCGGGTTTGCCGGAACTAACTCGGAATGATCCGGAAAGATAAAGAAGGGTTGAGAGTACTATAAAAAGTTGTCTCAGAAGGTTACCAGTTTGATACCCAAAGCCGGTGTGGTTCCCAGGGCGTTTGGATGCCTAAGGGCAAAATGGTCATCTTGACCGGAAAGTCTCGGAAAAGGTCCAAGGGACTGTTTAGTCATTTTTCACCGAAGTAGGCTAACAGACACTGGTGTTGACCTGGGTTTTGAGTGTTTCCGCCACTCTGACGGCGATCGTCGTGACACAGGGGTTTGTTGGCAATTCCCCATATCGACCTATTTGTGAGTATTTCCGCTACTGTAGCAGTTGTGATGTTTGCGAGTATTTTTGCTACTCAGACCGTCTCGAGGAATAAACTGTCTCGAGAGAGGGATTGGAAAGGGGACTTACCGTCTCCAAAAAGAAGTGCCTGAATTGGAACCGTCTTGAGGAATAAACTGTCTCGAGAGAGGAGTTGGAAAGCGGACTTACCGTCTTCGAAAAGACGTGCCTGAATTGGAACCATCTCGAGGAATAAACTGTCTCAAGAGAGGGGTTGGAAAGGAGACTTATCGTCTTCGAAAAGACGTGCTTGATTTGGGACCGTCTCGAGGAATAAACTATCTCGAGAGAGGGATTGGAAAGAGGACTTACCGTCTTCGGAAAGACGTGCCTGATTTGGAACCGTCTCGAGGAATAAACTGTCTCGAGAGAGGGATTAAAAAGGGGACTTACCGTCTTCGGAAAGACACGCCTGATTTGGGACCGTTTTGAGGAATAAACTGTCTTGAGAGAGCAATTGGAAAGGGGACTTACCGTCTTTGGAAAGACGTGCCTGATTTGGGATCGTCTCGAGGAGTAAACTGTCTCGAGAAAGGGATTGGAAAGGGGACTTACCGTCTTCGAGAAGACGTGCTTGAATTGGAACAGATTTGTCGTCTCGAGGAATCAATTGTCTCGAGAGAGGGGTTGAAGTTGGAATTGGAAAGAACAATGCCCCTAAGGGCATTTTGGTCATTTTGCCTCTATTTGGGCCTGGTGGGCCCGCAAAGTGATGGATAGACGGGATTTGGACTTAGAAAATCGGTTTCAATTGGAATACGCCCACAATGACTTGAAAACAAGTCTGGACGGAGTGTAGACTGCTGAGCAATCAAAAATGGGGTGCTTACAGTTGCCTCTCTTTTTCTGTCTTTGCTTGTCAAAGACAGAAAACGATAAAAGTAAGAGTCCCTTGTTGACTGCGAGGCAGTCGGAGGGACGAACATTGGAAATCTTTCGACAACGGGGGTCCAAAATGGATAACGGGCCAAAAAGGCCTTTAAAAATGAGTTTTGGCGGGAAAAAGGGCAAAATTGCCCAGAATTTGAACCTGGCGCCACTAGGAGTGGCGTCTTTGGCCGAAAAACCTTAGCGCCTCTGCTAGTGGCTCCAGGCTTAGGATTAAAACCAGAAAATTTTCTGGTTCGAACACCTACGGGATTTGAAGAGTTTTCGCAAATTTGTGAGGCATTGCGAGGAATCCGTCTTGGACGTTGAAGGAGTGCTTTTGGGAGACCACGGGTGATTGCCGGAAGGAGACCACGTCACCAGAAAAGTCGCCAGAAGAGAAGATTTAGCTGGAGAACTTCCAAAAAGTGACTTTTCAAATTTTGTTGATTTTGATGTGTAGAACTTCGTTTGAATCATGTGAATAGTGGAAATTGATGTTTTGATGAACATGATGGTGATGTTGTTTTTGCATTTTGATGGTTGTTTGATTGAATTTGAATGATTTTTCATGATTATGCGAAGAGGGTTTTTTGCAAGAATAGGGGATTTGTTCCTACAGGCATGGGCATTGGGTTTTCTGGCTATGTTTTTGTATAATGTGCCTTAGAAAAATGTGTTTAACAACCGTATGAAGTTTCGTGATTTTTTTGAAAACTCGGTGAATTTTTTATTTTTTGAAAAATAGGAAAATACTTAGAGAATTTAGAAAAATGGGAAAACTCAAGAAATTAATGAAATTTTTAAAGTTTGAAATTTAGAAAAATATTGGAATATTTTAGAAAACATTTGAGGTGATTTTGAAAAATTTCGGGAGACTTTTGAAACCCATTGATTTATTTGAAAAATAAAACATGTGTCTTGAAAATTTCAAAAAATTGAAAAATGGGCATGAGTGCCGTTGTTATGTGATTGCTATGTTGGAAAGTGCACGTTTTGTGTTTTGTGTTGATGTCATGGGTGTTGTAGGGGCCATTTTTAAATGGGACTCTGCCGAAATTTTTTTTTTTTTTTTTTTAGAAACTAAGGAAAGAATTGGTTAAAGTTTTAGAAATAAAATTTTTTTGAAGGAAAAAGACGGAAAAACCCTTGAGATTTGATTTGAAGTTGGAAAATCAAGATGTGCATGTAGGAAATTTGTTTTATCATTTGAAATCCTTTATTTGTTTTGTTTGTGTTAGTTGTTTATTTTATTTTACTGTTATTTAAATTGCATGTATGGCATGTTAACGTCTCTTACCTGGGCTTACCTTTTCAAAATGGCAGACGCGGGTGATAACGGTTCTGAGAGGAGACGCCGCTCGGGGAAGGCGGCCCGGACAGATTCTACTGGCGGCTCTAGTCGATCTAGAGGTAGTCTATGATCTACCGGACGATCTTCATCCAGTCAGAGTGGGCAGGGGAGTAGGCTACCTGTCGACCCTTTTCCTCCGGTTGAGCAGGCTTTCGCTAAGGAGACTGGTGCTGAGGAGGAGGTACCGGGCCCTGGGGATCAGGTCACCGGTTATGGGAGAGCTTCTTCCAGGCACAGGCAGACGAATGCCGATTTGGGAGATCTACAGATACCAGACGTCCCACCACTTGGGGATCTTGCCTATCACCCCAGCGTGTATTCTAGACAGCATTTGCCCCCTCCGCGGGTACATACAGCTTTTAGAGGGGCTGTTCATTAGGTTTTTGTGACCATGCAGCGGGCTGCTCCATCATATCTTGCCTTCTTGGCGGAGATCGGATTTGGCGCCTTCATGGGTTTACAAGCTAACCGCCTAAACCAGCATTTAGTGTTGGCACTTGTTGAGAGGTGGTTCGAGGAGACTGGGACCTTTCATTTCGTCGGCTTCGAGTTAGGTCCCACTCCTTTAGATTGGGCGATTATTACAGGGCTCTCCTTTATCGGTAGATGGATCACCCTGCATCCAGTCAGTAGGGACGAGGCCTATTTGTTGTTGGACTTGCCTCCTCCTGAGCGTTCTGCCTTCCCAGTCTCGTGGATCAATCAGGATGACCGCACTTTTGCTACTAAGCCATTGCCTGCCAGGCGGGACATCATGAGACGGTGACTTGTGTTATATATTATCTTTAGCTGCTTCTGCAGCAACAACAAGTCACTCGTGCCGTGTCGTTTGGTGAGTATAGTAGCTGATCTTAGAGCCTTATCTGAGCTGGACTGGGGGTCCTTTTCCTTTGGCTGCTTCCTTCGGCCGATGCGAGTCCGGACTTCTTCCCGCTGGGGTAGCATGACTAGTTTCTGGCCTTTCCTCATCTGGTGGAGTTACGAGTACCTTCCTGTTCGTCGCCCTACAGTTGTTGAGGATGATCTCTATCCTCGCGCTTTGAGCTGGGCTCGTGACCGGGTAGCCCAGCGATCGGAGATTACCGATTTTGTGACACTCCGGGCTAACCTGGAATTGATTGAGGCAAGGGATGTGACTTGGCGGTCCTTCATCAGATTAGTCCATTATGAGACAGTCCGGTATTTGGTCCCGTTGTCCCTGTCGAGAGTTGCTTTTCTCAGTGATGACACTTGGAAGTCTTATCTTGGAGAGCGACACTGGCGGCAGTTTCATAAGGAGTTTCGATCAGCAGGAGCTCTGCCAAAGTATATGTTTGGGGCCTTGGTGGCGGGAGTGCCTATCCCTTATCAGGAGCGTCAGCCAGGTGCCGAGTTCCTGCTTCCCCTGGATACAGACTACGCTGCACACTTTAGGGCTCATTCGGTTGGTGCCTTCACCCGGTTTGAGGTAGTAGTCGACGGGTACGCTGTTGGCCAGGAGGTAGTTGACTTGTGGCACCGAGCCGGAGGATATGTGCCCCAGACTGAGTTTACTGCTGTGAGAGACCAAAGAGATCAGTACCAAATGGAGCGGGATCAGTAGCAGGCCGAGGTAGCGTCCCTGACGGCTCGGTTATCTCAGATGGGCGGTGGGGGGGGGGGGGGGTTATGTTATTCTTTCTTTGCTGCTTCTTGCTCTGTTGTTGCTTAGTTCCTTTTGTATGCAGTTGATTTCGATTCTATCTTCCCTGCAGGATGGTGGTGCTTCGAGTAGTTATCCACCTCCCCCGATGCCGAGCTTCGGGGATTTTGATCCAGATGACATCGACTTCGACCTGTGATAGATGCCCCTTGTAAAGATCCTGATCTTCTTTTGCCTCTTGTTCCTGAGATGTATTGGTGTTAGACAGTTTTATTTTGCAAGTTTTGTACAAGGATGGATATTTATGGTATTTAGATGTATGGGCAAACAGACACATTTATGATCTTTACAGCTAGGCATATGTTTATATGCATGTGATAGGTGATGATGTTATGTATTACCTGAGCTGATATTGATGACCTTTATTTCTACAGGGAGTTATATCCTATATGTGCAAAGCCCATGCTGAAATTTTTTTTTTTTTTTAAACATATGTACAGGTTAAAAATATGTTAATAGAATGACACAGGGTTCTGTTAGACTTGTAGTGCTGGGAATGGTAACTCCTTCCTCTTCAGGGATTTAGCCTCTCTTTTGGCTCGACCCTACCTTGATTGGATGATAGCACTTCGCACCTTTCTCAACCTCTTGATCGCCTCCAAATCTCTATCTTAGGATTAGTGTATAGGGTTATTGGGCTGAGACTCTCGACTCTCAGGGTTTTAGCAATAGCTTGCCTAACCTTTGGCAGAGCAATAATTGGCCAATCATTTCAATCCGAGGAGACTTTGTTTGGGACCGTAATGCAAGCTAGGTTATGGAGTTTTAAAAACAACGGGATATGCAGGCTCAAATTTGATGTTGTTTTTGGTAGGGTTTAGATCCATACCATCCTTGATTACTTTTCAGTAGGATTAGCATCCCTCTTTAGTTTTGGCAGCGTATCTAGCTCATTTAGATCAACCAATCTGCTTTCAATCAGAGGGGACTTTGATAGGGTTGTAATGTAGGTCATGGTTTCAGGGTTTTACAAGGAAATGGTAAAGGCTCGAACCTATTGTTTCTACTGGGTTTCTTCGTGACCTAGGATCACCTTTAAATTTCCTTCTTGCTTTTGACCATATACTTTTCAGGGTGAAAATGACCCTTTTCTTTCACCCTTTTTATGTACTTCTTGAGATAAACATGACTTTCTTTTCTTTCAACCCTCTTATTATGTCTTTGAAGATGACTCAATCATGATTTTCTTGAAGCCTTTCCTTAAAGGATTTTTTTTTTTTTTTTGGCCTCTTGCCCTTTGGCAACTCCTTTCCTTTGCTTTTTCTTTCTATTTCTTTTCTTTTCTTTTATGAAACAAAATAATTCTTTAACCGTTGTCCCTTAAACCTTTTCCTTGGTAGTTCAATATACCCAGTGTGGGCGGTGATCCCTAGGTTGGGGTTTTGTTAAGAAAGGATAAGTGGCTCAACGGGTTTAGCAAGGGGTTGCTTTTGACTATATGGGAAATGAAATGAGGGCCTCTCTTCACTTTGAATTAGATTGCTTGATCTATAGAGCATTCATTGCTACATTAGCACAGCAGGGGTGGATACCATTCCTAGAGTTCTCAAACTATTGTCTGTCCCAGTATGGGGAGGACAGTCTTGGATCGGGGTTGACAAAGAAAACTTCATTTGTTGCGAGACTCTAGGGGTTAAGCAAAGGGAATATGGGTACATTTGTTTATTTATTTAGTGATTCATTCCTTTTATTTATATATGGGGAAGTGAAAGATGGCTCCTCTTCATTTTGATAAACTGGCCACACATCGCTTAGCTTTGGAGTCCTGCAAGTGCTACCTTTAGGTAGTATCCTCACTCATCCTTATCCTCTCTCTATGGAAAGCTGACCATTTGGTGAGTGGTTAACTCATGCTATCATCCCTTCAAGTTGGATCATTCCATACGACAAATCGTGCCTCTTATGTAGAAGGCAGCCACCATTCCCAAGAGATGATAAGACAACAGCAATGGGATAAAAGACTCGATTACTATTATCAATTTTATGGCAAGCACAGAGTTCTTAAAAAAAAAACAGAATGTAAACATTAATTTAAAGACAGAAAGTAAAAGGGATAGAAAGAAAGTGAGTGAAAACACCCATCTCTTGTACGCTTGTGCAAGGAATCCATTTTTAGTAAGGTCTTGGGCCTGTGCCCTTGTCTGCATTCCATCCACGGTTGAGATTTTCAACCAAGGCAGGATAGGTAGATGCTTCTCCCGGAGTTCCAAGCGAGTTGGCGGTGGTGATGCAATAGTCAGCTTTCTTGATTGTCTTGCCTTCATTTGGTTGCTCCGGAGTATCTCTAACAAACCACTCAAGTGACTCATATTCATCTAGCTCGATAGGTCATGCCCGGGGTTTTCTACTCTGGCCTCCAATTAGGGCTCGATGCTGTGCGGGTGTACACAATAGGGGATTTTTATTACCTAGTTTGGATAGCTCCTGGTCAATTTTCTTCACAGATTCATATACGAGTTGGTCTTCAGGGGTCGGCATTTTATCGGGGTTGCATCGTAACCGAGTATGACTCTGTTCCGTATTATCGCATTCCACCTCCTCCCCATCCTTGTAGTATATCTCTTGGCATGCAACAAAACAAACCTTGTCGTTTCCAAACCTTGTAATGATGTTGACGGTGCGGTCCAGCGAAGGATTTGCAGGGCTTTTCAGAGAAGGATTTACTGGTCGTACCCCAATAATCTTGTTATCTATCAGGTCTTGAATCTTATGCTTGAGGGTCAAACAATCTTCGATGTCATGTCCTAGGCTATCCGAATGATACTTACAGCTTGCTGCAGATCTGAAGTAATGAGGCAAAGGATTGGGCTGGGGTCGGGCAGGTATAGGTTTTAGATATCCAGCTGCTAAGAGACCAAAATAAGCCGTGGTCTGTGAGCATGCGAGTTTAGTAAACGTCCATTTTTTCCCACTTGTTCGCCTAGGCTGACAAGGTGTTGCTAACGTTTTTGATGATTGGGGACCAAGTTATGGTGAGGTCACAGCTTGGTTGATGGTTCGGGAATTGAAAGGGTTTCGGGTTCTATGTTTTAAAATGGGACAATTTTCGGTGGCAGGGCCAAAAGGGTTGGGATGATATCCGAAGGAGAGGTTATATAATCCTTGTGTTTGGTTAAGGGTTGGTTTGGAAGGCATCCGAGCAAGGCCCTCGGCCTGGGGAGGTCGTTAGTAAGCAATGGTGGCAGCATGGTCTTCCTTCTTCATCCTTTTCCATCCATCATGAGTTTGGGCCTGCAAAGACTCTGCTTGCTCATGGGTTGCATGGGATACGAGTGAAGAAAGCATGCCTTCCATTTCAGTCATCTTATGCTTGACTCCTCTTGCCTCTGCTAGCAATTAAGTTAAGGTATCAAGAGTGAGCAGTTCCATGCTTGTAAGACTGGGGAACTAGGGGAAGTACCTAAAACCAAAAAAAGGAAAAAGTCAGTGTTTGACCTTGACAATACTTTAGGCAATGCATGTTTTAAGGTGCCCCTCTTTAGGAGGGAAACTAGCCATGATGTATTGGCTCACTTTTGGAGATAGGGGGTTTGCCCCTGTATGCAGACACCTTACCGTCAGGCAAGAACCTTCAGTCATCCACACATTCATTCAAAAAAGTAAAGAAATACATTGAATTTTGGGTTTAAGGTACAAAAGAACTTGAAATACATTTTAATAAGGGGAGGGCGAACATTTTCCTTTGGACTTCCACCTATCTACTTTTACAAAGGGAAAACCTAAACTACTCTTGAGTCTTTGGGTCCGCCTTTGTTGGATTTGATGTCAAGGAGGTCACTGAGAGACCTTGTTGATCGGTTGCCCCTTGTCTTCATGGCAATCCTATCTCCATGAGCATAGAGGGATTGGGACCCCTCTTATGGAATGGATTGAGATGCATGCAATGAATCCTTAGGGTTATGTGGGAACCCTTAGGGTTTAGGTAAGTTTAATGCAAGGGAGAGTGACCTTGGTGTCACTCTCAAGGGGTTGAGCATATGCATGAAAATGCAGTGACTTGAGTTACTTGGAACTCTTATCTTGACATGAAATGTTGAATGCATGAATATGGGTATGCAAAGAGTATAAGGAGAGAGAATGCAATAGCAAGATAAACGTGCATGCATGAACAGTTAGAGAGGCATTATAACAATATGAATACAATCAGTATAACAACAGGAATAGACAGGTATAAATGAAAGTAAGAACAGTCGCCCTTTCCTCCGTGATTTTGAAAACGGTGCTCGTGTCTTAAATCTGGCAGAAGTTCGGCTATGCATGGTGTCTATATGAGTATGAGGTTAAGGGTTGACTAATGCGTCCTAGAAAGGCTCGGTCCCTAGATCTTCAAACATAGGCGCACTCCCCGAGGTGGTGCCATGATCGGTTGGTGATCCGAGTGGGGGAACCATCAAAAGGCCGTAGGCGAAGAAACTGACATAGCATCTTGCCCACAACTAATATACCGTTCCCCCTTTCTAACTAGAAAGGACATATCAGGGTAATAATGCAAGTATGCAGAATGCAACTGCACATGCAGTGTGTGTGTGATTTTTAAAATTGGAGGAAAGAGCCCAACAACTCCCATTCATCTTGTTCATCACATTCATGCATAGCAATTAGTAAAATTTAAACAAAATGTGTACTTACAAAACAAAGATGCAAGTGTTAGTATGTGGATGACAAACATAATACAAGACAATATAAATAAATGCATGTTTTTTTGAAAATAATTTTAAAATTTTGGTTTTGAAAATTTAAAGTGAATAGGATTGAACCAAGTTAATTGAAGACTCTACATGGGTGAAGGGTAAAGAGACATGACTATGGCCTAACCCTCTAAGTGTCCCCAGCGGAGTCGCCAACTGACGTGCTCAGATTTTTCGCACTCGAGGAATACTCACACAAGCGGGAAAAATGTTGTACTCCCTCGTTAGAACTCACCCTCCTAAAATAATGAGTGCGACTAAGTTTGAATTGAAAATTTGGTTTGAATAAAGGACTTTTAGAAAAGATTTGGAGTCGCCACCTAACTTGATTAAAGTGAGTTAGGTCACCTAAAAACTAAGAATAATCCGAAGACTACACTTAAGGTTTTTGAAAAACGATTTTGAAAATATCTCCTCAAGAGAGGGTTTTTAAGAAAACAGGTTGTTTGGCAACCCTTGGAAAACATATAGCCCTTTTTGAAAAATAACTCTTTTTTGGTATTTGAAATCAGTGATCTAGGTTCGGAGGTTGGTGTCACGCCCCGGTTTTTGGGAGTCCAATGTCCTTTCGGTTCAGAGACCCTAAAGCACGGAACTCTGTCACTAGAACTCGTCCTCCTAGAAGAACAAGTGTAATTATGTTTGAAAATTGATTTGACTAAGGGCTTTTTAGAAAAATAGGAGTCACCACCTAACTTGATAAAAGTGAGTTAGGGCACCCAAAACTAAGCGTTAATCCGAAGATTAAACTTAGCGGTTTTTAAAAAGGTTTTTTTTTTTAAAACTCTTTCAAGAGAGGGTTTTTAGGAAAACAGGTTGTCTGGCAACCTTTTGAAATGTTTAAGCCCTTTTTGAAAATAACTCCATTTTGGTCTTTCGAAAACAGAAATCTAAAGTTCGGGGGTTGGTTACGTGTAAGGAAGATATCCTAAGATCATCACCCTACCCCGACCTTTCGGTACCTACATGTCTAATCACCCTTTTGCTCACTCACTAGAATAACCGGTTACCATTGTCTACTTAATATCCACTTTAGAATTTTGAAAACGGGGTTTAGTCATCACTTTTCGGATGGATGATGCATGATGCAAGTTTTTGAAAAAAGTTTGAAAATAATGGAGGTTTTGAAAGAGCTTGGAATAAAAACTTTGAATTGATTGGAATTTTTGAAAAAGAGATTGGGGTTGAAATAAAAGTTATGACCGCACCATTTTAGGTTGCCTACGTATCTCATTTGGCGAGAATCAGGTCATTCGTAGTTCGGGCAAGAGCCCGATGAAAGATAAGCGCATTAGGGCCTGTGGAAGGTTAGAAGATACTTTGGGTCCTTGAAGAAGTTTAAGACACTTTGAGGTCTTTGGACAAGTTTAAGACACTTTGAGGTCTTTGGAAAAGTTGAAGACACTTTGTAGTCTTGGAAAAGTTGAAGACTCTTTGTAGCCTTGGAAGTTTTGACTTGAAATTGGAAGTGAAGTGTTTTGAAAATGCTTTTGGATTGACTCTAAGGGAGTTTTGGAAAAATGATTTGGCGTGACTCAAGAGAACCTGAAAGTATTTTTGAAGTCTTGTTTTGAAATCCTAGGAGGCATGACTTTAGAATGTTTTGATGAATTAGTTTTTAAAAGTGGTTTTTGAAAATGGTTAAGTATTTGAAATCCTAGTATGGACAATCTTAGAGGTTGATCTTAATTTATCACTTTTCCTTAGAATCCCTAACCATGAGAGGGCTAGGAATACCTTAGGTTTGTGACTCTTTGGAAATCATTTTTTTTTTAAATGTTTTGAAGAGGGAGTGTAGGGACCTTTGAAGAGTGTATGGAGTTGGGTTTTTAAGATCAAGAGAATAGGGGGTATTGGAAAATAAGCCATGAGAATAGTTTGAAAATTTGAATGATCATCTAGGAAAGGGTCCAAGAGTTGGGACCTTGAAGTTCACTAACCTAGGTTGAGTTAGCCTAGGGTTAGGAGGAACCTAAGGTTAAGATAACATATGGTTAGGTAACTAGGGTCAAGTTAACCTAGGGTTAGGTAACTAGGGTCAAGTTAACTTAGGGTTTGGTAACTAGGGTCATGTTAACCTGTGGTTAGGTAACTAGGGTCAAGTTAACCTAGGGTGTGGTAACTAGGGTCAAATTAACCTAGGGTTAGATTGGAGAATGGTCTTGAAAGTGGTTTTGATGCATTCTTGGAAAGAGTTTTGAAAACAAAACTTGATATGCAATGGACTTTGGTTGGCTATCTTTATGAAGATCATTTCCATAAAAAATTTTTACTCTAGCCAAGAGTATGGTTTATATGGTTGGTGATTAGAGACCATTCCAAGGAAGGTTTCCTTATGGCTATTATAACCAATATCTTGACACGGGGTCAAAATTCAACATAATGATGGTAATTTTTAGAGAATCATTTTTGATGCAAGAATGGAGAGAATGCATTTTTAAAATCATCTTTGGAGAAGGATTTTGAAAACCATTTTTCAAGGGAACCATTCCATCAAGAGAGGGTTCATATGGCCAACAAAAGGGAGACCACCCAAGAGAGGGTTCCATGGAGCCATTCCAACCACTAAACTTGAGAGAATAGGAACCATAGAAATCAAAGATTTTGAACATCATTCTTAGGCGATCATAAAGAGAAAAGGGAACCATTCTATCAATTTAGGATTCCTATGGCCAATATAAAGGGAGACCACTCAAGAGAGGGTTCCATGGGGCCATTTTAACCACTAAATTTAAGAGAATGAAAACCTTTGAAAATTAGGGGGTTTGAAAGCAACCTTTGTGCAAGTTGAAATGCAATGATGCAAAAGCATGAATTAGGGGGTTGAGAGGGATTTTGTAAGGCATGATTCCTAAAGTCTCATCCTAAACTTCAAGGGGCCAACTCTTGGAACAATTTTTGAAGGACATGTAGAACTTGAAAATGTCATGAAATTAAGAGCAATGCAAGCATTGTGGGATATGGCAATAAACATAAAATGAAGCCAAGCATACAAGACATGATCAAAATAATAATATACAAGGGGTCATGATTCACATACAAGGCTTTTAGGCTTCACCACATAAACAAGGGGCTCTTAGGCCATACCATCTTAAAGTAGGCTAGTGAAAGGTCCCCCTACACGGTGGCTCTCACTTGCTTTCCTCTAGGCATGATCCAGGAGCCCTCTTGACTCAAGCATGCAAGAAAGGGGGGTTGAAGATGGAAAGTAAAATAGAGAATAGCCTAAGTAGCTAGGAGGGAGAAGAGAAGAGTGAGGGAGAGCATAAATGTAAAAGGGATGCCACCTTTTGCCTTAAACACTCTTGTACTCTTCAATGGATGTCTTGATTAGAGCTTAAGTGACTTTAAGAGGGCTTGAGAGGCTAGAGTGGAGTGTGTAAGTGTGTATGGGGCCTTGTATGTGGAGTGTATAGGCCTAGGAGGGGTGGAATCTAGCCTAAGTGTTGGAAGGGGAGAATATATATAGAGATTCGAGGTTCTAGAGTGATTTCAGCAGAGTTTCGTATCAATTTCGGACCTGGAATATGCAAGGGGGGAGGCCTCTATTTATAGGCAATCTAGGACAAGCACATGCGCATGGCCAAATTTTGGCTTTGCACATGTAGGACATGTGCAGGTACTGTTCCATTGCCAGAATAACACGTGGCACCCTATGTACTGGTTAAATCTCGACCGTTGATCGAAATTCGGTCAACCTGATCAAAATTTGAGCACATGTAGCATACGCTCCATCACTGGGAAGGTTTGTCCAAACTTTGCCTCAATAATTGGGTCAATCGGGAAGGTTCCGGGGGAATCGGTTGCACTCAGGATGTTCACCTAGTGCTTCCGATAAACTTTCATGTTTTCGAAAAGTTTGAATTATGTTTGAAGGTAAGTGATATCATCTTCGAAAGTGTGCCAAAAAGGACACTTTCGCGGAGCGTCTGTGATATGCTCTGTGGGTGTTCGAAAGTGGCTGTCTTCATTTCGTGTGATCGAGGCCTTCGAGAAGCGATCTATTCGATCAGACCATACCGTTGGAAAGTACTCTAGAAACACTTTCTGGAATTTCCAAATTTACGCATTTCTCGAGTCTTTTGACGGTGCATTTTGATTAGGGAATCGGAGAAAAAATCAGCATTGGCGGAGCGGCTGCGAGACGCTCCAGAGGTTGCTGAAAGTTATGATTTTCGCACCGTACAATGGAGGGCTTCGGGAGGTGATCTACTTGATCGAGCCGTATCGATCGAAAGATCTATGGATGTGCTTTCGAGAATTCTCTGGTTTACGCATTTCTCAAGTCATTTGATGGTGCGTTATAACCAGGGAATCGGGAGAAAGACAATTCAGGCAGAGCGTCTGCGAGACGCTCCAGGGAACTTTTATCGCGTCGTGTGAGCTTAGTGTCGTAGGGTGCTCCTTGAGTTAAACAAGGACGTGTGGTGAAACCCTTTGCTCGAAACCCCAATGCTGGTGTTGTTACGGGGCATTTTTGGGCTTCTACGGGCAAAACGATCATTTTGACCAAAGTTGATTGGAAATGGTCAGGAATGGTTTGGTATGCTGTGTTGAGTGTGTAGGACTATCCAGGGATGGTTTGAGAGAGTCCTTTATCGTTCAGCGGGGTTTGTGCCGTGCCGAGGCGCTCGGGCGCAAAATGGTCATTTTGACCGGAATGGGCCAGAATAGGACCGGATTTGGACCAAATGGCGTGCGGGGGACGCCTAATGGTTTAGTACCATTTTGGAAAGATAGGCTTATCGTTTTGAGAAATTTTAAACTTTCCCAAAACGTGCCTGGAGGCCCAAGGGGCAGATTTAGTCGTTTTTCACTGAGTCGGGCTAGCAAGCGCTGGTGTTAACCTAGGTGTTGGTTCCCGAGACCGCCCGGTCTCGAAAAACTACCTATGCAGTGTTGGTCTCCAAAAACGCCCGTTCTTAGAGAGCTACCTGTAGGGGTGGTGTTGGTTCCTGAGAACGCCTGGTCCCAGAAAGCTACCTGGAAGGGTGGTGTTGGTCTCCGAGAACGCCTGGTCCCGGAGAACTACCGAATGACGGACATTCTACACTGGAGGGCTACCAAGCACCAGAAGTGAACCGTCTGGAATTTTTGATGAGGTGTTAGTCCCCGAGATCACCCGATCCCAGGTAGCTACCTAGATGGCATTAGTTTCTGGGACCGCCCGATCTGGAAAACTGACTGGAATAATGGTGCTTAAGGCTCCAGCGGATCCTTGTGGACCCGAGAAGCGACCAGTTGGTTGGATTGGAGATTGAAGGGCTCATCTTGAGCTTGCATGTGTTGTGATGTTGGAAACCGAATCCGGTCTGGCCGAAGATTGCCAAGCGGGCAAAAATGGGGTGCTTACAGTTGGTTACAAGTAGGGAAGACGCCCTAAACCATCACCCTACCCCTCCCTTTCAGCACCTACACGTCAATCTATCCTAGATTCACCTACGAGAGTCTTCATCTAACTATTGACCAATCCTATCCACTTTGAAAAACAATGTTTGAAAAGAAATGATTCATGGGATGCAAGTGCAAAATAAGAGGGAGTTGGAGAATAGATTTGGAAATAAATTTGAAAAGAAATTGATTTGATTTGAAATTGGATAGATTTGAAATTGAAAAGCTTTAGAAATTAAAACTAGAGATTTGAAAATATAAAATTGAAATTGGAAATTTGAAAATAGATTGGAGATTTGGAAAGATTTTGGAATTTGAAATTTGGAAGATATGGAGGAATTTGAAATTTGAAAGAAGTTGTGGAATTTGAAATTTGAAAGAAATTGTGACCGCACCCATGAGGGTTGCCTACGTATCCTTCGGAGGAATCAGGTCAGTCGTAGTTCGGACAAGAGTCCGATTGAAAAGAGATTGATTTGAAAAAGAGATTGAATTAGAAATTGAATTGGAAGATTGAGAGATTGAACTTTAATTGGAAGATTTGAAAAGATTGGTTTTGAAAAACTTGGTTTTAGGAAACCTAGACTTAAGAACTTCAAAAAGAAGAATTGGATTTGACTTGGAAAGATTTTGAAAAAGAATTGACTTGAATATTAGACTTGGAAAATTGGAGAAAAATTGGAATTAGGAAAGGTTCAAATTTGGAAAGTTTCGAATTTGGAAAGTTTTGAATTAGGGAAGTTTTGAATTAAGAAAGTTTCAACTTAGGAAAGTATTATTTTAGGAAAGGTTTTGAAATTAGGAAGTTTTGAAAGTTGGACAGTTTAGAAAACAAGGAAGCTTTGAAAATAAGAAAGAAAGTTTTGAAATTTGGAAGGATTTGAAATTTGGAAAGTTTAAGATTTAGAAAGTTTTAGAGTTTGAATTTTAGAAAATCTTGAAATTAGGAAAGGTTTGAATTTAGGAAAGGTTTGAAAACTTAGGTTTGAAAAGTCAAGATTTGAAAAGAGGGTAGAATTAGGAAAGGGTTGAATTTTAGAATTTTAGGAAAGATTTTTATGTTCAAGTTTTGGAAACTTAAGCTTTAGGAAAGGGGAGGGTTAGGAAGGATTTAAATTAGGAAAGATTTGGATTAGGAAGGGATTGGATTTTGTTTTTTAAAAAGAAGTGTTTGATTTCGTTTTCAAAAACGGAGGATTGGATTTAGTTTCCTAAACGGAAAGATTGGATTTGGTCAACGATTTAGAAAGGGAAGTTTTAGAAACTCTAAATTTGGAAAACTATAGTTTTGACGTAGAAAATAGATTTTGAAAATATGTATAGTTTTGATGTAGAAAACAAAAGGTTTTGGAAACCTAGATTTGGGGCAAAGTTTGAAAATCATGTTTTTCGAAAGAAAATTAGGATTTCCTAATTGTGAATTCTAGGGCTTGATTTGGGCTCTAAGAAAAAAGTTTTTGGAAAGTGCATTTTTGGAAACGAAGGTTTTGGAAAGAAATCCTAGATAGGAGTTTCTAAAGGAAAGATTTTGGAAAAAGAGTTTTTGAAAAAAATTTTGGGGAGAGTTTTTCTAGGAAAGAAACCTAGTGAACGTTTTTGGAAAGTGGACTTTGAAGAGTGCGTTTTGGAAAGGAGTTGGAAAAGGAGGCTTTAAAAATTACATTTTTGGAAAGAGTTTTTGAAAACAATTTTGGAAAGAAGAATTCTTGGGAAGTATGTTAAAAAAGAGATTTTTAGGAAGAGATTTTTGAAAATAGAGCTTTTGGAAAGTATAAAAACATCTCACTTTCCTAAAGCAATTATAACCATAAGAGGGCTAGAACCACTTTAGGAAAGCAGTTTTGAAAACAACAAGAGTTGAAAATATGGACCATGAAAGTCACTTCAAATATAACACTTTTCTAAAGCAATCCTAGCCATGGAAAAGCTAGAATCACCTTAGGATTGTGATTTTGAAAACAAGTTTTTGAAAAGGAAATTTTGATGCAATTTTGAAAACAAGTTTGAAAATGATTTTGAAGACCGCTTTGAAAACAGTTTTGGAAGATGCAAGATCATGATATGCACAATGCAAATTTAGGGTTGTGAACATACAAGGCTAAGGCTTCACCACATAATCAAGGGGGCCAGACCTACGTGGTCTCCGGTTAGCCTAAAGGAAAGCCCCCGACACGGTAACCCTCCGATAGTCTAATCCTACACATGGACCGGGAGTCCCCTTGTTTCAAGCATGCAAAGAAAGGGGGGAAAAAGATGGGGGATTAAAATAGAGAAAACCCAAATGCGTTAGGAGAGAGAAGAGAGAGGGGGAAGTGCGAAAATTTAAATGGAGAACCTACCTTGTATCTTATTTATTTTGCGCGCCTTGCTTTCTTCAGTCTTCGTCTTGATCTTCGTCTTCAATCTTCAAGAGCCGCCTTCAATCTTCAAACTTGAGATTGCAACTCTTCAAGTCTTCGAAGGAGGGTTGAAGGTTAGTGTATAAGTGTATGGGGGTGTGTATGAGTGTATAGGAGGCTAGGGTTTAGTGTATGGTGGCTAGGGTTTGGAAAACCTAAGGAGGCTAGGGTTTAGGGAGTGTTCGAGCTCTGTATATCGAATTATATGATTTTTAGATTGAGTTTGTGGATCCTTTTCATGTTGGAGGAGGCTTTGTATTAATAGAGGTTGGACAAATCTGACGCCTGTTGCTGTGGCGCCAGGGCAAAACTGCTCTTGGCGCCATGCCAATTCTTGGCAGTGGCGCCATCCAGTTAGAAAACTTTATAAGTCGTCAAGTAACGTATCTTTGACTAGATTTGGGCGCCTGTACTAGTGACTACCATGCAATTTTTAGCCTAGCTTCACTAGAAGTGACTCTGAAAAGTTCGAGAATGATTTTAAGAGACTGGGAATGGCCCGGAAGGTTGGAAAAGAGCAGGAACACTTAAAATAGTGTCCTGGAGGTATTTGACTTGAAAAATGAGGATAAGATGGGTCGGAAAGGTTGAACGGGCCTTTAAGGGCAAAACGATCAATCGTACCGGAAAACTGCCGGGATGGACTCAGACTGTCCCAGAAGAAGACTTGGGATTTGGAAACATTATTTAGAATGTTCCCAAAAGTTTCCGGTTTGATACCTAGAGCCGGTGTGGTTAGAAGAGGAGACCGGTCCACCAGGGGCAAAACGGTCATTTTGTACCGAGTTTGCCAGAACTGACTCGGAATGATCAGGAAAGATAAAGAATGGTTGAGAGCACTATAAAAAACAGTCTCAGAAGGTTACTGGTTTGATACCTAGAGCCGGTGTGGTTCCCGGGGCGTTTGGATGCCTAAAGACAAAATGGTCATCTTGACCGAAAAGTCTCGGAAAAGGTCCAAGGGGCAATTTGGTCATTTTTCACCAAAGTGGACTAACTGACACTGGTGTTGACTTGGGTTTTGAGTGTTTCCGCCACTCTGACGGCGATCGTCATGACACAGGGGTTTGTTGGCAATTCCCTATATCGACCTATTTGTGAGTATTTCCGCTACTCTAACGGTTGTGATGTCTGCGAGTATTTTTGCTACTCGGACCGTCTCGAGGAATAAATTGTCTCGAGAGAGGGATTGGAAAGGGGACTTACCGTCTCCGAAGAGATGTGCCTAAATTGGAATCGTCTCGAGGAATAAACTGTCTCGAGAGAGGGGTTGGAAATGGGACTTACCGTCTTCAAAAAGACGTGCCTGAATTGGAATCGTCTCGAGGAATAAACTGTCTCGAGAGAGGAGTTGGAAAGGGGACTTACCGTCTTTGAAAAGACGTGCCTAATTTGGGACCGTCTCGAGGAATAAACTGTCTCAAGAGAGGGATTGGAAAGGGGACTTACCGTCTTCAGAAAGACGAGCCTGATTTGGGGCCGTCTCGAGGAATAAACTGTCTCGAGAGAGGGATTGGAAAGGGGACTTACCGTCTTCGGAAAGACGCACCTGATTTGGCACCGTCTCAAGGAATAAACTGTCTCGAGAGAGGAATTGGAAAGGGGACTTACCGTCTTCGGAAAGACGTGTCTGATTTGGGACCGTCTCGAGGAATAAACTGTCTTGAGAGAGGGATTGGGAAGGGGACTTACCGTTTTCGGAAAGACGTGCCTGATTTGGAGACCATCTCGAGGAATAAACTGTCTCGAGAAAGAAATTGGAAAGGGGACTTACCGTCTTCGAAAAGACGTGCCTAAATTGAAATAGATTTGCCGTCTCAAGGAATCAACTGTCTCGAGAGAGGAGTTGAAGTTGGAATTGGAAAGAATAATGCCCCCTAAGGGCATTTTGGTCATTTTGCCTCTATTTGGGCCTGGTGGGCCCGCGAAGTGATGGACAGACGCGATTTGGACTTAGAAAATCAGTTTCGATTGGAATACGCCCACAATGGCTTGAAAACAAGTCTGGACGGAGTGTAGACTGCCGAGCGGTCAAAAATGGGGTGCTTACAAGTATGCCTAAATATGTGTTGGTCCCCTCTATTAAAAAATTAAAAGTTTGAGCATGATGGAAAGGGCTATCTATAAATATATGTGAAAGTCACTATATAACATGAGTTTAATGCTGCAAGTTGTGTCAAGTCAATAATAAAGACTACCATGTTCAAATAGCGTGAAACCCACCACAACATATGTGCTCTCAAAAGTTGTCATATACTGAGCGGGAGCTTAGCTCAAAGTCACCCTAATTATAGGTTACAACATCTATGCTCTCTAGATTATGCATTACTTTACCTTATAAATGTGGTGCAGCTGTATAGATCACTAATTGGATTTGAACAATAGGTTAATCAAGGTTTAATATTCACAATAACACCACTACATATTCAAGAAATTTGTCATCTTTTAACCAGTTACTATGGTTTATATTGCCTGTGTGTATATTTCTTTTGTGATCAAGATGAGCTAGATCTTTGTCTCACATAACCATCTCTTGCTATCAAACAAGTGTTGCTTTTATACTTGGTTATTTTGAGTCGATTATTGGTATATCAATTTTTGACAAAAAGGGGGAGATGAGATTAAACATGTTGACTTGTCGCGCCTTGATTTTTTGCATTCGAGGAAAATACACACAAGTGAAAAAAACACGGTACTCTCTTGTTAAAACTCATCCTCCTAGAAGGATGAGTGCAACTAGGTTTGAATTTGAAATTAATTTGAATAAGAGCTTTTGGAAAAAGTTTGGAGTCGCCACCTAACTTCTTTAAGGTGAGTTAGGTTACCTAAGACTAAGTGCAATTCGAAGATTAAACTTAAGGTTTCTGAAAAGATTTTGAAAACTTTCTCAAGAGAGGGTTTTTAAAGAAAATAGGTTGTTTGAAGATTTTTGAAAAGATTTAAGCCCTTTTTTCAAAATAATTCCATTTTTTATCTTTAAAAATAGTGATTCTAAATTCGAAGGTTGGTTACGTGTAAGGAAGATATCCTAAGATCATCACCCTACCCCGCCCTTATAGTACCTACATGTCTATTCACTCTAGCTTCACCCATTTAGAATCTTTGATTGTCCATTGTCCAACTATATCCACTTTGAAAAGAATTTTAGAGAGACGTTTGATATGATGCATGACATGCAAATGCAAGAAAAAAATTTAATTTTGAAAATAGACTTGAAGAGAAGATTTGATTTTGAAAATAGATTTGAAGCTAGAAAAAGGTTATGGAAATAGAAATTTGAAATAGATGGTGGAATTAAAAATTTGAAAAAAGGTTGTGACCGCACCCATGAAGGTAGCCTACATATCCCTTTGTTAAGAATCAGGTTAGTCATAGTTCGGACAAGAGTCTAATTGAAAATAGACATTTTGAAGTTTTTGAAAAGTTTAACTTGAGAAGGTTTGATTTGAAAAGAATTTGATTTGAACTTTGAATAAAAGATTTGAAATTGAACTTGGAATTGATCTTAATTCAAAATAGAACTTGAGGATTTTGAAATTGATTTTGATTTAAAAGATTGAACTTGGAAACAGAACTTGGACTTGATTTGGAAAGATTGAGATTTGAAAACATTTTGACTTGAATTGAAATTTGAAAACCATTTTGGTTTTGGAAAAGAGTTTTAGAAAAGAGTTGAACCTTCCTAACTTTAGGATTAAGGTTGAACTACGGTTTAGGCATCCTAAAACTTAGATAACCTAGTGTTGAAGCATGTACTTAAATTGGAAATGTGTGATTTAGACTTGAAAAGTTTGATTTTAAAAAGTTCCGATTTAGGAAAGGTTCGAATTAGGAAAGTTGGACTTAAGAAATATTTGAAAAAGATTTGATTTGATTTAGAAGCACTTAACTTGGAGTGGTTGAAAAATATTTAACTTGAATATTCAACTTGGAAGAGTTTAGAAAGTTAGGGTTTAGGAAAGATTGGATTTTGAAAATCTTTGAACTAGGAAAGTTTCAAAATAAGAAAGTTCCATTTTAGGAAAGTTTCATTTTAGGAAAGATTTGAATTTGGAAAGTTTTGATTTTAAAAAGATTTAAGTTTTGGAAAGTTTTGAATTTGGAAGGTTTTGAATTTAGAAAAAATTGAAATTAGGAAAGTTTTAGAATTTGGAAAGGTTTGATAAGTTGAATTTTAGAAAGTTGAGATTTATGAAGATTTGAAAGTAGGAAAAATTAGAATTAGGAAAGGATTGGAATTAGGAAAGATTTAATTTTATTTTCTAAAGTAGAAGATTAGATTTTATTTCCAAAAATTGATGATTTGACACGAAATTGGAAAGGTTGAGTTTTGAAAATCTTGGATTTGGAAGTCAATGATTTCGTAGAAAAAAAGTTTTGGAAACCTATGATTTGAGGCAAAAGAGGAAGTCATGATTTTAAGAAAGAAACTAGGGTTTCTTAATCATAGATTCTAGGGCTTAACTTGAACTCCAAGACAAAGAGTTTTTGAAAAGTGGATCTTTTGAAAAGAGTTTTAGAAAGGAAGTTTGAAGAGAGTTTTTAGAAAGTAGATTTTTTGAAAGAAGTTTGAAAAGAATTTGGAAAATGGGCTTGAATATGGACTTTTGAAAATCTTTTAAATATCTCACTTTCCTAAAATGATTCTAACCATGAAAATATTAGAATCATTCTAGGGTTATGATTTTGAAAACAACATAGATTTGAAGTATAAACCATAATAATCATATTGAATGTCACACCTTTCTAAAACGACTCTAACCATAGATTGGCTAGAAGCATCTTAAGATTATGGCATTAATAAAAGCAATTTAGGGTTTACACCCAAAAATTTAGACCTTGGTAGTCACATTGAATGTAACACTTTTCTAAAATAATCCTAACCATTGAATGGCTAGAATCACTCTAGGATTGTGATTTTGAAATTGAAAAAGAGATTTTGAATGTAAGTGTTAAAAAAATAACTTTAATGTAAGTTTGGAAAATAGCTTTAAAAACAATTTTGAATGAATGTATGAATATGATATGCATAATGTAATATGGTCGTGAACGTGCAAGGCTAGACTTCACCACGTAATTAAGGGGGCCGAACCCACACCATCAAGGGTCGAATTTGAAGAAAGCCCTTAGCACGATGACCTTCAACAATTCTTCCGAAGCATGAACAAGGGAGTATCTTGTTTCAAACATACAAGAAAATGAGGTAGAAGATGGGGATTAAAATAGAAGAAAACCCAAGTGGGTTAGGAAGAAGAAGAGAGAGGGGGAGATTACATAAAAGTAAATAGAAAACCAGCCTCGTATTCCTCTTGCTTTGATTACTTGGTTTGCTTTGCTTGTCTTGAATCTTGAGAGCTTTGAAGTTGCAACACTTGAATCTTCAATGGCTTCTTGGAGGGTTGTGTTTGAGTGTATATGATGTGTAGAGATTAGGATTTGAGTGTATGGAGGCTAGGGTTTAAAGAGGCTAGAGAGCGCTAGGGTTTAGAGAGATTTCAAGATTTGAATTTCAAAAGACAGAGTTTTTGGACTAAGTTTGTGGATCCTTTTCACGCAAGGGGAGGATCTGTATTTATAGATAACTGAAATAGCCTCGGCACCTATTGCAATGGCACCAGGGCAAAAAAATTCACTGGCGCCACTAAGAGTTGCGCTAGGCCATTTACTGGCTTGGCGCCACTTAGGAAAGTTTTAAGGCGGCAAGAAACATATCTTTCGACCCGTGGGCCGCAAGACAAAAGATTCAGGAGCCTATCCTAGTGACTACCATGTAATTTTTGGCTTGGCTCCACTAAGAATGACTTCGGAAGGTCCGGGAATGATCCGAAAGGTTTTGAGTAACCAGACTTGGGCGAGAATGGACGGGAAACCTTAAGAGAGTGTCTCAGAGGTAACTAGGTTGAAAAGCAATGCCGAAATACTTAAAAAGGTCAACCAGCCCGCCACGGGCAAACGGTTAATTAAACCAAAAAAACACCAGAATGGACTCGAAGTGACCAGTCAGAAGATTTGAAGGTTGGAAACACTAGTAAGAGTATTCTGGAGGGTTACCATTTTGATACCCAGAGCCGGTGTGTTTAGAAAAGGCAACCGATTCACTAGGGGCAAAACAGTCATTTTGCACAGGGCTTACCGGAATAGACTCGGAATGATTCAGAAAGGTATTGGAAGGTTGAGAATATTATTACAAGCATCCTCAGGAGGTTACCGGCTTAATTCCCAGAGCCAGTGTCATTCCTGAAGGCGATCAGATGTCTAGGGGCAAAAATGGTCATTTTGACCGGATGATTTTGGAATTGGTCCGGAACTGACTGGAAGGCACTTGAACACGTCGAATTATCTTTGGGATAATCTTGGAAAGGTGGACTTACTGCTCTAAGGACTTAGGTACTTTCTCGAGAAGTGTGCCAAAAAAGGCCTAAGGGACAGTTTGGTCATTTTTCACCAGAGTGGGCTAGCAGGCACTGGTGTTGACTCGAGTTTTAAGTGTTTCTATCACTCTGATGGTATGTGATGAGTTGGTTTCCAAAGGTATATTGTCTTTTGGTAAACGTGCCATGACCAATAGGCGAGTTTGGTCCCATAACATAGGGGGTTTATTGGCAATTCTCGATGTCGACCTGTTTATGAGTATTTCTATCACTCTGACAGTAGTGATGACTGCGAGTGCTTTTGCCACTCTGACGGTGTGCATTCATTCCGGAGATTGCCTGATCTTGAAAAATTGCTAGATGGACTTATCGTTTGAGGGATCAAGACGTGCCAAATAACGGACATTCTACATTGGCGGGCTAGTAGGCTCCAGAAGTGAACCGTTCTACCATCTCAGGGGCTTAGGTTCCATCCTAGTTGATAGGTTTGAAGGAACTTACCGTTCCAAGGAGTGTTCTTGATAAATGTACCGGACTAGATGGACTTACCGTTTGAGGAATCAACTTTCCCGAAAGACGTGTCAGATTGAATTTGATTGGTATGGACTGGAATTGAAACTAAAATTGAGGTTGAAATGGGGACTTATCATCTTTAAGAAGACGTGCCAACTGGAATTGAACCGAGCAATGCCTCAAGGGCATTTTGTTTATTTTGCCTCTATTGGGCCTAGCGAGCTCGCGAAACAATTGATTGACTAGATTGAATCTGGAGGATTGGTTTGGACTTGAATGTGTTTGTGTCAGTTTGAATGTGAGTTCTGTCGGACCGAAGATTGCAGAGCAGGCAAAATTAAGGTGCTTACATGACTTATGTTAACTTAAAGGGTTGATTTGAAAGGGAGAAAGTGATATTGCTTGTGGCTATAATTACTATTTTATATATTTGCTTTTCATACTTGATTTTCACATGGTTTGATTGATTCTAGATGTGCAATTACAACTTCAACAACTTTACATTATTCCTGTTGTTTTCATTGATTTAGGTTCTTGGGATGGGGTTTATAATGAGTTTGTTTGAGTGCTTAAGTTTTGTCATGGAATCACCAAAGGGAGAGATTGTTTGGTTTTTAGTATTGGCTAATTTTATGCACAAAGACACTTTGCCTGTAATCTTATTTAAAGTTATATTTGTGTCAAAAAGTCCAAGATTCAAGTTCAAGCTACCAGAATACAAGCTGTCCAAGCTACAGTACAACCTTTTAAAGCACACAAAGTTAAAACTTTAGAAGGCTATAACTCTTTACTCAAGTATCCGATCAAACTCTATAATATATGGATTCCATGTAACTTTTCAAGAACAATCTGAATATGTAGAGAAACATGGCTCAAGCAAGTAAAGTCTGCTCAAGCAATATGAATTCGCTTGAGCAATATGTGAAAATTCTGCAGAAGTAAAAATTCAAAGAGTATCGCTTGAATTCCGCTTAAGCAATACGGCAGAATTGTATCCGAATTAAAATACTCTCTCATCCAAGTCATTTTTTGAGAACTCTTTAGCTAGATCTTTTCAGCCAATCAAAAGGTAATTCTAGCCTACTTTCTTGGTGATCCTAGAGATGCTATAAGAATCAAGAGAATTACTTGTTAGATGGGACTCCAGAGTTGTGAAAAAGATACAAAAAATATACAAAGAAGGTAAAGATCTTGATGATTATCTAAGCATGCAATGTTTGTTCACCATTGATTCTAAACTAAAGGGAATAATGTCAAAATCACCTTGAGAGGATTTTGAAGACAAAGAATGCCGTGGAGATTCAGTGTTGAAGTTGAAGCGCGAAGAGCAGAAACTCGAAGAGTTGAGTAAGTAGGCTTAGACTGGAGTTTGAGGGGATCCAAACGGCAGTTGTGGAGTTCAATTGTCAAGGGTTGTAAGTTGTACTTGTGTAAACTACTCAACTAAGTACTTGGCATGTTAGATGTGGTTTGTTTTCCGAGTTTGGGTTTTCAAGATATATTGATGTGCCTTTTTATTATTGTGTGATTGATTGCTTGCATTACAAATTGCACTCGCATAGGTAAAGGTCAATCGTGAATCTAAGGAATACAGAATTTCAAGCATCTTCCTTAATAAATAAGTGTTGCATAGCATGCATGGAGGAGGAGCAATGTTTGAAGTTTAATTTTTAAATTGTAAGTATATCTAATTAATCCAACTATATTTAGTTAAATGTGGGTGGCTATGCAAGTCATGATCCGTAAAATTAGAGTTGGTAAGCCTAATCAACTTTAATTAAAAATCAAAGTCAGAAAATAATATTTGAAAAGGATGAAACACAGTTGTAGTAACAACATTTTCCAAATTCAAAAGACAACATTTTTCAATAACCACACAAATTTGGTCCAGTTAATTAAGAGAAAACAAAGGAAAAGGAAAAAAGAAATAAGTAAAGAAATGATTGATCAAGTGTCTATAAACCTCAATTGTAATCAAACAAATGGCAATTCTAAAGCTTTCACCCCTAGACATGGCAAGCTATGTAAATGTGCTTATTTTACTTTCCTTTTTTCTTTTGTCTATTCATCAATTTCCTAACACACCTACTCATACAAAACATGCAAACGTTTATTTTTATTTTTTTATTTATAGCAATCCTTATACCAGTCACAGGAAAGTGGTGAAATAAGACAACCGAACCATAAAACAAAATTTCCTTATTTTACCCATTCTCCTGCCGCAAATTGTCCTGTCATTTAGTTGGGTTGGGGGGGGGGGGGGGGGGGGGGGGGGGGGGTTGGGGGGGCCAGCGGGAGGGGGGAACACCTTTCTGAAAAAATTGATCAATATTGAAAGCCCCAAGTAGATGAGGTTATGCTTTGTTGGGTTGAGCAATCTACTTCTCCTAAAATAAACATTACATGACATTAGATCTGTAGGCAGCATCCACAGTTCTTGTTTTATCCAACGTTGATTTTCTTTTTTGTTCTTTCTCCTGAATTTGACTCATCCACCTAATCGCGTTCAGACAAGTTGAAGCCCAGTGCCTCCTATAGTTTGGAAAGCCTGGCACAAGAATGACAGACCCTTATATTCTCACCTAACCATCAGAGTGCTATTCTGATTGCTCCTAATGATGTTTTCATTATCATACCAAGCATATTGAGATATAATGTCATTTTATACGTTAGCATGTTGTTTGTGGCACTATTTATCTTCACTCTGCCTCGTCTTCTGATCAAATTATTGACAACTTTGCCACAGCATATTTATCAACACGTTTTTATGATTTGATCTCTTGAAAGGTATATTAAAAGAAACTTAGCTTACCAAGAGTTCCGGAACTAGAGAGATAAGAGATAGGATTTGTTCTCCATACGGGGGAAAGTACTTTTCGTCTATCTGATCTCCTTGACCTGAGTCCCGGTTTTAGCGATATTCGTTCCTTCTCTCAGGCTCAAGCTCTGTCTGGTCTTCCTTCCCAGCTCCTGGGAGTGTCGGTTCTTTACTCTGTTCCGACCATAAGACTGACTTACCAGAAAAAATTGAATGCTTTGTTGGTTATATAATCCCTATTTAATTACTATGTGTATAATTAGTGATCACAAATAATAAGTAACACATATTATCTAATTCTTAACTAGAAACAATTTTAACTAGAAGACAATTAGAATTTGAATAAGAACAAAATAAAACATAACGACTTATCCGGTTGTCGTTCACAAAAATAGAAAATGTAGAAGTCGAAAGATAGATCGAATCGAGTGTTTCACACTCTCTCCTTAAAGACAGATTCACCCCCCACAGTTGGTGCTCACGGGATGTTGGGCGTTTGACTCCCAAGATAAAACGATCTCAGCAATCTTTAGGCAGCACTTCAATAAAAACTGCTCGGCGGCTTCACCAGATGATCTGAACTCTCTCAGGAAATACGGAAGGAAGAAAAAGAATTCGTTGTATGCAACAATTCGAAATTTTTCGATTGGATGTAATGAATGCTAGAATGCTGCTCTATTTATAGAGCCCAGGTGCCTGTTCGAAACACTGGTTCGAACAGGTACCAACAGCCAAACAGTCCCTTACCGAAGGGACGCACCTGTTCGGTCAACCAAACAGCCCCTTACCGGAGAGACGCACCTGTTCGGTCAAACTGTCAGAAATTAAATTAATTAATTAATTTAATTCCGACCCTAATCCAAAAAGATAAGACTTGAACCGAACCCACGTCCCGACCGAACCCGGACCAGACGGGCGGACGGCGGCGCGCGCATGGAGTATTGGGTCAACCCATGGGTTCCATAGGTACTCCCCCTTCCACAAAAGTGGGGTGCCCCTTGGGGCCCAAACCTTACTCCAAACTTGGGTTATATATGGACAACTTATTTCTCATAAGAAATCAATGTGGGATTACCCACTTTCAACTACATAACCCATGTTCAAGGGGGTGACTTTGGAGGCCAATAACTCATTCAATCCTACACGGATTTGAGCAAGTAAATAGTCTAGATTCATCTCCTCTCGGAGGTGAATCCAACGCACCAATGACCCGACACAAAGGATGCATGGGTCCCACATTTATATTGACTCAAAGATCAACAAAATAATGGGTTTACACCCAATTATTCTAGCATGCTTTTCAACTTCTCGTTCCGCCTCTACTAGTAAAAGGTCTTTAGCCTAACAACAAGCCTGACTTAAAAGGCTTAAGTCAAGTTTATCTCAACTCTACCACCTTGAGTTTGAGGGGACGTTAGTGTATAATATAATTTAGATTTCGAGTACATATTTTAGGTTTCTTAACTTATCTCTTTTTCTATTGAGTAAAATTATACATAAATTAATTTCTAACTTTATTTTCTTACTTACAAGACACAATATGGTGTGACTCACATTAATAATTACATGTGAGACCATTCATTTTGTGTCTTGTGAATAAAAAAAATAGGTTAAAAATTAATTTATGCATAGCATTATTTCCTTTCCTATTTCATATTTTCTCGTACAGCACTCGACTAGTCCTATGTATATAGTGTACATCTCTTTCATCATTAATTAATAAATTCAATATAGAACTTCTCTCTCTCATTATTCTAATAATTTTGCTTCCCGGCTACATTTAGTGGTATGATAATATGGATTAACAAACGAATAGTATACAGTAGAGGATATTGCTTTATAAAACTGTACCCGGAACCCAGTTGAGCTTCCATAGAATGTGTGATACCACCACCTACAGTGCCAAGTTTAATTAATCTTTATGATGGCAACTCTAATTCCAGCAAAACTACGATTACAAGAGCTTAAACTGAAAATTACAAATAAAATAAAACAAGGCTGCACTAACTTGGGAGGTGCTTTAGTTCTTCTGCAAACACTTTGTTGCATGATGATTTGAATCTATTTAAAACCGGCGTTACAACCGGAACTGTTCTCAAAAGCAACATGTCTGCGGCTGCTAGCTAATTAAACACCCAATGAGAATGGACAGAATTGCTTTCTCTTGAGAGAGAGAGAGAGAGAGAGAGAGAGAGAGGAGATGAGATGCTTTTCTCTTTCTTTTGGGCGCACAAAGAAAAAGGGGAGGTCTCAGTGGATTATCAAGTAAGCACATCCTAGATAGACCACCATTTTCCCATCAAAGTTCACCACCACCCTTCATTTTGAGTTTTGAGACTTTCATTGCTCTTCCCCTTATGTCCCTTCCTGTTGTACTATGTGTCCTCCCCTCATCTCTCTCTACCTTCCCCCCATCTCTATATCCTCACTTACTCCCCCTTTCCTTTCACCTTCTCTCTGTCTCTCTCTCTCTCTCTCTCTCTCTCTCTCTCTCTCTCTCTCTCTCTCTCTCATGGCTGAACCACCTCTACCTCCTACACAGAGTCCCAGCCTCAATACACCATGTCTTGATCATCTCCCCCACAACACCGGCCCCGAATTCAACATTGCAGTGATCATTGCAGCCATGTTATGTGCCTTGCTTTGTGCTCTAGGCCTCAACTCCATGCTCCAATGCGTGTTCCGGTGCACTCAACGTATGCTAACCGAGCCAATGGAATGGGTTGCCTCGCGGAGAATGAACTCGGGCTTGAAGAAGAAGGACATGGTAGCCTTGCCAACTTCAACCTATGCCAATTCAAGCTCTCCACCACCCTCAGTTTCGAGTTGCGCCATATGCCTCCTAGACTTCTCCGAAGGAGACAAGATTCGCGTGTTGCCCCAATGCGACCATCGGTTCCATGTGGATTGCGTCGATGAATGGCTTCTCTCTCACTCTTCATGCCCGACTTGCCGGCATCTACTCAAGTCCACAAACTGTGTGCCTTGTTTGGAGATTGTCACAGCTTTGTGAACCTGTATTTGTGCTAGTTTAGTTTTGTCAGTCACTCTGTGTCAGTTCTTAGGCTTTGTTTGCCATTCTTTTCTAGGGAATTAATAGGGTTTTTTCTTAAGCCTTGCTCTAGCTTTTGTGATTGTAGTGTATGTCTATATCTTGTATTTGTTTGATGTTTGTGTCTCTCTGCTTGTTGCCTTCCATTTCAGATGCTTTCTATGTGCCCAAGAATGTACAAGAAAGAAGAGAGGAAAAAAAAAAAGGAAATTAATGGTAGTGTTGTTTTTATTTTTTGAATCCAATAATTGAATATGCAGATATGCTACTTTACATATCCGTCTAAAAGTATTGTCTCTCAGTACCATGTAGCCATACACAGGAGACCCCCTACAAATGTCCAAACAGAACCTTAAGTCTCACCACGTGCTATAGGTACTAAAGAATATGTTTAATCCCACTAAGCAACTATAGAAACTCGAATTCAAGCATTGAGTGATGAATGTGAGTTTTTATCCACTAAACCAACCAGTTAGTAGTATGGTTGTTTTTGGCAAGGCGTGCATATGGACATCTTATGAAATTGATGTCTTCAAACAAGCCGTTTGTTCAAAACTTCTGAATTTTATGGAAGCAAAATGTTACACGTAATCTCATTTCTCAATCTTAAAATTTTCTTAGTCCTAGACACAAAAATTATTCAGTGTTTCTGGAGCACCATGTTATCCTTACTCCACCTCACATAGTGGTGGGGTTGCCCTGCTAGGTAGGGTCAAATACCCGACCTAACCCAAGTGGAGAACCAGGAACCCACCTCCACGTGAGAGGAGAAGCAAGGACACGGTTGCTCCAAAAACACTGAATAATTTCTCCCTACACACAAGTGAATAAGCCCTATATGAATTTATTAATATGGGTTCACAACCTTGTGTCTTAGAAGTGAAAAAAATGAATTGAGAAATGAGATTACATATAGCATTTTGTTTGTAAAAATTATTATAATTTGTAAATTATTGTAAGGTATCAATGCATCATTTCATGTCCCCAACTCTGGAGCTCCATCCCTCCAGCCAATCCCAATTAAGGATTGAAATGGAACAGCAATTCAAAAATGCTATTTGTCTAAACAGTAATACAAAATGGTGAAGAAAAACAGGTAAAATATAGCATTGCTTGTAGCGAGCATTTAGCAATCTTAAAATTAAGCTTTTCATGTTATACTGTACGAGTTGCAATCTCAAAGCAGTAACATATTTCACTGCTTGTAGCATTTAGACATCAATTATTCATTAAGCTAGCCGGCTATTTAGAATATTGGTTGAGCAAATTCCAATGAGTTTAGACGCTGTAAGTATTTCTCGTTTATTTCGTATAAAAAAGTTTGAAAAGTAATGCTATGTACGACCTCATTTCTTAACCAATTTTGTTACTCCTAGCACAAAGCAGTAAAATCACATTAATACATACACGGGAGACCTATTTACTTAATTGTGTCCAGAGTGAGAAAATGTGATGAGTAATGAGATTATATTGCAGTAGTTTTCAAAGTTGAACGAATTCATGCCCTTTCCGTAATTCGACCAATTAATATGCAGAAAATTTCAAGAACATCACCTAAATTTTGGACATCAACTTCACATACACAAGTTGGACAAGAACCTAAAGAATTTTAAAAAGAATTCACAAATCCAAAAACTAATATTCCAATATTTGGCTGTGTAGGGAGAAGTTCAGTTTCACAACAAATTAGGCCATAAATTCACAAACTATGAATCATAATCATGATTTAAATTAGAGTTTAATTTTGATGCAGTAATAGTGTAAAATAGTTTTAAACAAGAGAGGCACCATAAGATGACACATGTTTTTTAAAATTTAAGTACAACATAAAATAAAAACCAACACGGAAAAGGAAAAAAAAAAAAAAAAAAAAACCTGCCTTTGTTGGCTCTTCAAACAATGCCGGTAAATGCCCTAAAAATGCGGCTAAAAGTTCTGCTAGCGTGTTTTCTGACGGGTTTTTAAAGCACCAACTATAGCATCGTTGCCGTGACTTTCCGGCGCTTAATTGGCCTGCGTTTTCTAAACTGTTGTTGTTCTCTTTTGAATTTTAACGACTTTTGTGGAAGCACCGGAAAAACAAAAGATATAACGGCGTTTGTTAAAAACATCGACTTAACCCCCTTTATTTGTAGTTTAAAAGACTTATGATGGACATGTAACACAATCTGGTACATGCTTATATAAAAATAAAAAATTAAAAATTAACACTGTTAGTGCATCACAATGAACTCTTTAAATTAGTCCTATGTAACTTCTAACACTTGTCCTCTAAAGCTCAAAAGCATGAGGGTTCCAAATCACCTTGAGTTTCATTAGTACCATTTGGTGGCTGCCTTTGGTGTATAGATTGAAGTTGACAGCCAACAAGGAATGTTGCAATCATGACACATGAAAACATTAATTGAATTTGGAGTAGCCTATAGGAAGAATGTTGGGCAAGTGGGCAATCTTTAAGGGTAAACAATATCAGCCAAGCAATTGGCCAACCTGATGGGATCATCTTTTTCTTGTTGAACAAAAGAACAAACTTTGATTGCAGTAGATCAATCTCATGGAACAAAATCTGATTTAAATGGTTCAAAAGTTTTCAACTGGTCACTCATGATCTAAATAAGGGACAATTTCCAATGCTTGCTGTTCTGATGCAAGACCAACAAGAGAGGGGCCCGCAGTTATCTCTATCGCAACAAAGTAGTAGTGGCACACAAAAATTACTAGTAAAACAGTTGCACTTGATTTTTTTTTTTTCCTTCCCCTAAACGAGTATAGCCATTGAGAATGAATGCATAGCATCCACCTTGGGCACCTAGTGTTTGGTCAGTGTAAGGGTTTGTATTCCTGGTTGAGGTTGAAAATGGAGTTATGGACTGAGTTGGAAAGCTATTTTTGGATAAATTTCTCATGGCCAAATGATAAAGAAAACCAAAAATAATATGAAATGACATGAGGGGTAACAAGAAGCAATCTTGACAATCAATTTATGGAAATACTCGACAATGTGCACGTGGTTCAATATATCTCAGTTATTGAGATCATTAGTTTAAATTCCTAGGAATGACTAATAAAGTTATTGATTGGCAAAAAAATATGAAAATAATCTTTTCGAAACCCTGATAGGGTATAATTTCATTCAAAATTGTGCTATCCATTTCTTTGAGAAGAAAAACACCAAATAATAAAATAGAAAAGAAGAATAAATCACATTAGTTATCCCTACGGTTTCTGCAATTTAAATTTGATATATTATACCTTAACTTTTCATTTTTGTTGCAATATTGTCACCAAAATGAACCAAGTGCACTATCTTTAATTAGACATTTCGCCTCATTTATCATCCACAGGGGCACACTAGCTAAACAATAAGAACCAAAGGGATACACGAGATAAACCACAAAGACCCAAGTGATGCCAGGTGGTGGGTTAGAGAGAGATGGTAAAAATATAAAAATACAAAAGAAAAAAAAAATTAAAATTTGGCATGTGTAGCACACGTGCCTCTATCCTGAGGGGCATAAAAGAAATTGTACCCATTCAAACGGGTTACTTATGTTTTTTAGGGTGAAACTAGATTAAAAATCGAACAAAAGAAAACATAAATTTGTAGACAGGAAATATGAGAACGAACCGGGCGCTGATTCAGAGGGGTACCCACGATTCAACACGAAACCGAATAGGCTAACCTTTCAACCTTATCCCAATACATTGTTTCGGTGAGAAGATTAAACACTTGTTCTTAGCCAGTAAATCTAACAGAATGCACTTTCCCACGGGCAACAATACTGCTAATCTGGTGAGCTACCTGCTAAGCATTCTATGTAACTATCGAGGACCCTCTGAAATATCATAGTTTGCCTTATATGATAGATGAACTTCACAATGACAACAAAGTCAAAAAAAAAAACTCAATACTAGAGCAACTTCAAGATATTAACAATAACACTTCGACACATTCAAAGAGTTCTCCCATCAAGTTGCATAATTATAGCGCAAGTGAAAACACCAATATAATTTACAAAAGCTACGCGTTTAACATTGAGGTAAACTTCCACATCTCAGTTCTAGCCCTATCTTCATAGATTTGGCTAAACTTGTTTCTTCAATATCTGCAGTCATTAGTTTCCAATACTTGCATTCTTACGCCAAAAACAAACCGGAAAGCAACACAGATGTTCATTGTGTACAGAAGTACCAACTCAGACAACAAGCTTATGTTTTGCTAACTCACACACCTGCAAAGTCGTCTACACTGGAAAGAGTACTTATAACTTTAAGCGACAACCAGAAGAAGGCTACCGAATCATGGATGAACATAATGAAGCATCTCATTCTTCTTCTTTGTCTTCATCGTAATACTCTTCTTCAGTGCTATCATCATAATAATACTCATCATCATCGTCATCACCTTCTTCTCTATCATATATGAGTCCTCTTACATTTGCCTTTGCCAGTAGTTGCTCTTGTATTCGGTCTCTGATGGCCGTTCCCTGATAAAAACCCAAAATGCTGAATCAGAATTGAGAATGTAATCATCCAAACAAACTATGCCAACTGTGTGTTTGTGTGGGTCTGTGCGTGAAAGTTCACCAATTCACTGAATTCTCCACCTTTGTGCGTGTATGCTCTCACGCATGTGTGCATGCGTATGTGTGTGCGTGTGCGAGTGCGTGTGCATGTCTTCTTCTTCTTCTATAGGTTAGGGGTGCTCACCATTTTATGGCAACCTTCTTCAAACATTTCAAGAAAGCCAGCAACCATACGATCAGCATTCTCCACCCATATGTTACGATGCATTTTTACTGTTTGTATCTGCAATATTGCAGCCAAGAAACATTTTCATTGAATTATCAACAAACCGTCAGTTGGAACATAGTGCTCTTCTATTATGCTAAGGAATGAAGGATTGAATCCATGAGTAGGCACCTTACAGTACTTATTTGCCTCGAAATAAAATCTTTAAACTAAAGTTCTTCTCATCTAAAAGATGCATTAGTTAATCATGTAGAACATCCCATCTAATGGCAAGTAGTAAGCCTCAAGGATTGGCATAATACATTCCCAACAAAAATCTGTTTATAACATGTGGATGCTAAAGAAACAAAAACAAAAAACAAAAATAGAAAAAAAAAAAAAAAAAACTGCCATGCTAATGATGGTAGCAGCTCATACAAGAAATTGATCTTTCTTTAGATGTTCCAACATTTGCAACTTCTAAATTGGCCGAAATCACAAATAACTAATAAAAGACTTCTTGTTTATTATTAATGCAGAAACAAAGACCCCCCCATGACACGTGTCACAAGGAGAGACGAAAGACACCACGGTAAAGTAATAATAACGATTAACTTATCAAAAGAAAATGTGATAATAAAAATTAGAGAAAATAAGAACGCTAATAATAAGGTCAATATGATTATGGATTTGGACAACAATCTTGAAAGTTGCAGTCAACCAGTTCGTTTTTGTCCCAGTTAAGTGAGGTATTGCAAGTGCACAGGGTTTCAGCACCTCTAAAATCATTTTATACATGAGTGAAATCCCCGTGTCCCCAATCATGAAGCTCCACATATGGGTAAGAGAGAAATGTCGAGTGATAAATAGCTGCATCAAGCCATTGAAACAGGTGACAATGAGATGGAGCATCCAAGTGACCCCAAAATCCAGACCACAAGCTCATTATTACAGTCAAACAGGCTCACAAAGTTCTATTGAACAGGACCTAAAAATCAGTCGATACAAGCAAGATCAAAGGAGGGAGAGGATGGGATTACGAAGCATTATTCAATTTTATGCCAGCCGCCCAAAAGATTTCCACGAAGGTCTATCCAGTGTTACCAGAAAACACTCATACACTAGCAATTTATGTTTTTTGACCGGCATTCCGAAATATGGCACACTTTTGTTCCAAAACGATGAATATAATGATCCAATATGATTCCAAAATTATTTTCCTCTTTATTCCCTTAAAGCTTGCCAGAGGACAGATTCAAATATAATGAACAAAAATCGGAAGAGAATAAAGTTTTGGCAAAAATAAATAAAAAGAGAGAGACAGCTATAATGGTCCTAGAAATGTGTTTTTTGCATGATTAATTTGAAAAAATATATTATATTTTATTAGATGTTTAACTATAAAAGAAAATTACTTTACAACTACCTTAAATTCTAATAATGTAGTTTATATAATTTTACCCCTATCGTACCACATTTTAGAGCATGAGGCGTACTCTGTTCCTATTCCCATTTCACATACAGGTATGATCCGCATTCCAGGTAACATAGGATCCTATGTTACCTGGATACAAACCTAACCTTCAGCTTTATTTTGCTTGATCACAGATAATCCTGAGGAGCGAGAGTCTTTATCCCGCGGAAGTAACAATTTGATGGCAAATAAATAAGATAATCATAAGGAGCAAGTGTCTTTATGCAGCGGAAGTACCAATTTGATGGCAAAAAGAAGTACCAATTTTATGGAAACATCACTCCAATTTTATACTTCACTATACCTTTGTAGGTTGCATAATCAATATACCTCAATTCTAAAAAAAAAATGGTTGTGTTTAGCATGCCTTGCAGATTTTCCAATCACTAAATTGAGTATTATGACCTTTATATCCCTCAATGAAACGCTAGCATGGGAATTAAATTCAGGCAAACCTCAAACTAGGTATTCTCCACTTTAGTGGTGCATTTTTCCTCTAGGAAACTTATGAAGGAAAGAATAAATAGATAATTCCAAGTGCAAGCAGCTCATGATAAGGTTTTGTGCAATAATTGATACAACTATGTCGTAATTGAATTCACATAGGACCCTGGCAACAAAAACACTCACCTGACAGCATCGCCATCTTTACACCAATACTTCATCTGACAACACTAACTTATTTAATCATCTTTGCACCAATACTCTTATCAATGCAAACAGCATTATTAAAATCATACATAATTCTCGACACATAACCTGCTTTAGCCATCTTCAATCAAAGATGTTCTAACAACTGGCTGTTTGCCTCTTTTATTAAATAAATAATAAAGGAAGAAAACAATCTACAGAATATTCTGTTTGGTAGGTACCTCAAGTTTGAAAATGCAAGTTCTTGGTCATCAGATTTCTCCTTTCAAGCAATTCATTGGACACTCAGTGACACATCCTCAAGAGGCTCACTCAACAAAGAGCACATTAATAGAAGGCAAGTTATGAAGTGCTGGTCTGATTTAAAGGAGGTACCTACTTTTGACCTCTTACAATCCAATTAGTTTGCCGAAAGCCCCTTTCTTATTTCTTTACTTTTTCATGTGTAGGCTACTATGTTACTTGTTTGCTGTATATTTCATTTTGTTTTCTCAAACCAAAAATAATGATAAGTTCCAAATTTTATGTTCCTATGTCATATTTGAGGCCCTTGGGGTTTCATTTTGCAAATAATTGACTTATTGTGATATTTGGCCTTCAAAGGGGCCTTAGTTGGCTTATAGATATGGTTTCACACTTCCACTAGTCAAAGTTTGAGGTTTCTATTTTTGGAAATGCACAGTAAGCAAGTGTCAAAACAAGAAACGAAGGACCGGGTATACCTACCTCACCTAAACCCGCCCGCAAACTTTATCTAGGACCTTCGCTGAGTGTTTCACGCACTAGAACACAGGAAACCAGTAGCAAAGGCTTCTAAAAACCTCGATCAACGTAGACACTCTTTTCGAACTCACATTGGAAACTTCTTACGTACACGAACAACAATAACACAACCCACAGAACACTCCTAGCTCCAGCGATGGTGTGTGGGAGAGAGTATGAACGTATGTGCTATTATGCTCAACTTTCTTTTTGTTTTTTGATAAGTACGTGCGATTATACTAACCTTGGTTCCTACTACTAGGATTTTCTCAATATCCAGGACCCCTTTTATTTATGGCGACCCTACTCTGATATGGGCTCTCCTAATCAGATCGGACAAATCCATAAGTGCCTCAGAATGGGTCCAACCCATTATACCCAACATCTCCCACTCGCTTATGCTGGGCACGATACTATTACATCTCTCTCTCAATCCACCTCACCAATAAGTCAATCCACACGGCTAATGGACTATGCGCCTATCAAGAATACCAAGCAAGGTTACGAAACACTATTTATCTACTCAGTCAAGCAACCCTGGGTTGATTTTAATGAACTTCAAACCCTTATATCTCACAAACCACTCATAAAAATCCACGAAGCATGGACACTTCTACGAATTTGCTATTTGCATCAGACACCGACACTCATCTGACACACCCCGATATGTGTCGGACAAGAATCCAAACATGTCTTATTAAACACGGCTAATCAAGTTGGTGACACAAGCATCTATCGCTTACACACACATGAAACATATCATACTATGAAGAAAACAACTTGGGAGCTAAAAATTAAATAAAAATGTCAATTTATACTTGTTACTCCCATCTAGGGTTTTTAATTATAGAAAACCTAAAGCATAAAGCTTTCAATTTTTGGAAATACAACTTTTTTTCTAAAATATAAATTACAACTTTGCGTTGACATTTATTTTCTAACATCTAGAAGTGGAAATTATTCCCTTCTATTTTGATAATATAAATATATCTGTTAAGTGAAAAAATGAACAATACGTTATTATTCTTTTGTATACAAAATACTTATTTGTTGTCGTGTCCCCGTGTGTTGTGTTCTAATTTTTTAAAAATGCCATGTCAATGTGTTTGTATTATGTCATACTGTGTCCTATGTACCTATCTTTGCTTCTTAGATCCAAGTCAAGCAAACCAAATATCATGGAAAGATTATGAGCCCAGGATTCTAATCATCTAAGTTTCATGCAACAAAACTTGAATGTTGAGAAAGAAACAAACTAACCAAGTTACGGTATTCCAAATAATGTTCGATTTTTCTCCCAAACCACATGGAGTTGTGTATGTGAAATTTTGGAATACTCATCTAGGCTACAACATATACGAAATCAAGCCCTATCTACATACTTTTCTACAACTACCATTATCTCACAAAACAAGCATGTATTTGCATTAAACATATTCACAGAGGTTTTAAATTGCTTGCTTCTGGCATGTTCCAAATATCATACAAGGCGTTTGTGTCACAAAAACACCCTAAAAAGCTTTGATACCAATGTAAGCAAGAGTTAAATGAAGGAGCGAAGCACCAATTATACCTACCTCAAGTACAAGAGCCTTCTAGCCTCCAATATTGATTAGAGAGAGAAAGAGAGTAGGACAAAATATGTATGTGCTTTTATGCTCAACTTGGCTGCTAGTACTAGGATTTTCTTTATATAAGGGACCCCTTTTTATATATGGAGATCCTACTCTAACATGGCTTGCTACTACTAGGATTTTCAGAATAACAGGGATTTTTATATATGGAAATCCTATTCTGATGTGGCTCCTACTAACCAGGTCAGGCACACCCATGAGCGCCTGGTTTGGGTCCAACTCATAACACCCAACAGGCACAGTTTGAAGGAAATAACAACCTATAAAAATCAATCAATAGAGATCAATTCAGAAGTTACAGTTTTTGTAACAGTTGCAAAGCTCCTAGTTTTTTTTAACAAGTGGACTGATGCCATTGTTAAAACACACAGGCTATGTTACTGATTATCCTCTAAAAAGTACAAACTGGAGTCCCTAATTATAAGCTATTGTTAATAATTATTTACATATTAGTTATCATTTTAATATATTATTAGTTTTTTTTTATGTTTTTGTGTTCTGTGCAGATTTAAAGCTAAAACTAAGTAAAACGAAGTCAACAAACACACAGATATTCTTTCAGGTGTGATATTATATATATATATATATATATATATTATTATATAATAAAAGTGTGTGTATTATATATACACGTGTGTATATTGTATTATGTATATATATTGTGCAAGTGTGTAGGTGGTGGACGACTGGAATGCACAATGCAAAAGCAAATAGTGGATGAACAATGCAAAAGCAAGTGGAAAGAATGAGTGGATATCATAACATAATATATTAGTCAAAACAAATGGATAGGGACTTGTATATTCAGCTGGCGGCCGACAAAAAAGAAAACAAAGGATAAAGAAAGTAAAGGAATGAACGTGGAATTTATTAATTTCGGCGGCCGCAATGATGAACTCTATTCAAAGGCCTATAAATTGACAGACAAATGGAAGTGCACACAGAGGAGAGTGCACGAGGAGGGAGTCCACTCGGGACTCCATTTAGGAGTCCATTAGGCAACAAGTTTTAGTCTTTTATTTTTATTGCTTTGTAAGTTATTTTGTATTAAACCTTTTTATTTATGAAGTCTTTTTCTTCCATGTCTAGTTTTTTCAATATTAGTATTTAGTTTTATTTTTGGAGCCAACTAGGAAGATCATTTAACTGAATTGGGATGATTAATTAAGATTTGTCTTTTTATTCCAGATTCATTTGAAAACTTAGTATTTTGCAGGCATTCGGTGTATTGAATGCTTGAGCACGTACACGTATATTTTATGCACGTAATGGTTTCGTGTGAGTTTCGACTAGAGTAAATTTAAGAGTAGTGTAATTAGTATTGGAGTAGTGTAAGAGTAAAGTAGATGTTGGTTTACTTTACACTTTTCGGAGACTTGCGTATTTTATGTGGGTCTTCTATCTGATATGTTTTAATGTCTAAACATCTGGTAAGAACCTAAGCCTCTTAATCCTAATCCAGAATGGATTGAGTAATATTCATGATAATTGACGTTTAGTTCCTTTCGAAAATTTAGACTTTTAATTATGTTTGTAATAGTCTATGCCCTGACAAAGTATAGCTTGATATATGCAAATTGAAGATGAGGGTCTTCGATTTTAATTGAATAAGTTTTTAAGCTAGAACCTTTAAAAACATGTGTTTTTAATTATACTTGTTACACTTATGCACTGACAAAATATTACCTAGTGTTTATGAGTTGATGGTGAGGGTTCATGATTTTAACATCATATTCTAACAATTGATTATTTTGAATATACCCATCTACTAATTTATGAGCTCCGACTAAGCTAAACGATCGGCAGCTAGTAAATCTGTATTGATCATTCCCAAGTAAGTCAAGTGATTGAATCAATCACTTAATTTTTATTTTTTTTTGTTTTTTTTACCAATTTTAATTCCTTAGCACCGTTCCCCGGTAATGGTGCCAAAAATATTTAATCTACTTACTACACTCAAGAGTAGATAATAAAAATAACTCGATAAGACTGGGGTCGAACCACAGAAAACAAATGTAGTAGTTAAAACCGGATAACAAACGTAACCAAAAGAGAAATAAAATCTTTTTTTTTATAGCTTTGAGATGGAGGTTAGTACTAGACATTAACATGGCAACAACGCCAAAAATGCTTAGCAAATATAATAAAATAAAATAGCCTTGGATTTAATTGATTTAATTACTTGACTTACTTGAGAATTATCAATACAGATTTACCAACTGTCGATCGTTTAGCCTACTCTGACATCATAAATTAGCAGATAGGTATATTCAAAATAATCAATCACTAGAATATGACGTTAAAATTATGAACCATCACCATCGACTCAAACACTAGGCAATGTTTTGTCAGAGCATAAGTGTAACAAATATAATTAAAGGCATATGTTTTTAAAGATTTTAGCTTATGAACTTATTTAATTAAAATCGAATACCCTCATCATCAATTTGCATATATCGAGCTATACTTTATCAGAGCATAGAGTATTACAAACATAACTAGAAGTCTAAGTTTTCAAAATGAACTAAACGTCAATTATCATAAATATAACTCGATCCATTCCGGATTAAGATTAAGAGTCTTAACTTCCTACCAGAGGTTTGGACATAAAAACATACCAGACAGAGGACTAGCATAAAATACACAAGTCTCCAAAAAGTGTAGAGTAAACTAGCATCTTCTTTACTTTTACACTACTCCTATAGTCATTACATTACTCTTAAACTTACTCTAGTCTAAACTCACACGAAACAATTATGTGCATAAAAGACTAAAAGTTGTTGCCTAATGGACTCCTAAACAGAGTCCCAAATGGACTCCCTCTCCGTGCACTCCCCTCTGTGTGCACTCCCCTCTGTCTGCCAATTTATAAGCCTTCGAACGGAGTTCACCATTGCGGCCGCCAAAAGCAATAAATTCCACATTCATTCCTTTACTTTCTGTATTCTTTGTTTTCTTTTCTGTAGGCCGCCAGCTGAATATACAAGCCCCATCCATTTGTTTTGACTAATATATTACATTATGATATCCACTCATTCTTTCCACATACTTTTAAATTGTTTATCCACCATTTGCTTTTGCATTGTGCATTCTAGCCTTCCACCACCTGCAAACTTGCACAATATATATATATATACACACATAATAAAATATACACACGTATGTATAATAAACACACCTTTATTATATAATATAATATAATATCACACAAATATATAATATCACACCCAAAAAAATGTTTGTGTCCATCAGCTTCATTTCACTCGATTTTAGCTTTAAATCTGCACATAACACAAAAACGTAACAGAAAACTAATATTATATTAAAATAATAACTAATATGTAAATAATTGCTAATAATAACTTATAATTAGATACTCAAATTTGTACTTTTTAGAGTACAATCAGTTACCTAGACTCGAGTACGGGTGTCAGGCGCAAGCTCTCGTCCACGTGTCGGACTCATCTAATTCTCATATTCAAGGACACTGAGACAGGCTAGATTTCATACTTTTTATATACTGCTTTTATTTTTTTAAGGTAAAATGACATTTACAAGCTAAAATATAACATTTGATACATAAAATAGATGTCCCAGGCTTGCGGCCATTCTAGCGTTTGGCAATATACTTATCAAAAATAAAATAAAAATCTTATACTTAGTTATATAATAAATTCAATTAGTTATACATTCTTGTTAGACGCATGTCCAACTAGTGTCGAGTGTTAGGTGTCGAGTGTCTAACACGGAAACTTTATATATTTAGAAGAATCAAAGTAACATAGTTACACAGGCAGAAATATATTACCTAAACTAGTTTATGCTTACAAGCAACAAAGAAGAAAGAGTTTTCGGCGAACAAAATATCAATGAAAATGAACACTATGCAACCAGAGTCAATCTGGCAAGAAAAATTTCAGTATTTGATGGAGAAACTACAAGGAAATAAACATCTGTTCGTTAGTATAAAGAAAACTTTCACTTCCAAGTCCACAAGCTCATTAACAGCCTTCCCTCACCACTTCATTCACATTCCCTTAGTTTTAATATGATGATAATGTGAAGCATCTTGGGTTTGCCCCAAGGTTCTGGAACCTCAACTGTATCACCATTGTCTGAGGATTGAATAATACAACCTCTCTATAACTCCATCTGGCAGCAATATGAGAAACATACATAACTTTGATCCATGCCATAGAGTAAGGGGGGTCTCCTCCAACGATTTAAACGTTTAATTGTGAATATAAAATACAGATTCCTCCCAATTATAAAACTCAAACGTAATAAGAATGTTTGTCTATGAAAACCTACAGTAAAGGATGGCAGTGTGCTCTATTCTCCTCCTATACTCATTATCTCTTAGAAATACTCGAGATATTAACAAACTTCAATTTTAGCAGCTACCATTGCAGCTAATTACTCAGCGAAAGACAGAGAACTTGGTAATATCTTTATTCTTCAAGATATTAGAACTTATATACCAGACTCAATATTGAGAAGAATTATCTGAAGTGACCAAAATCAACCTAGCCACTGGATAAAGAATACTACAAGGTTCTAAGCTATCATGCTCTCCATAAATATTTGAGCTGGTTTTTTGTAAAATACAATCAAAAGTTGGTGCTGCCCCAAAAGAGACTGGACTGTTAGGTGCCCAAGCATCAATAATTTAGTTGATGGAACTTGTGACTTCAAAGATTATACCACAAATATCTGTATTCGTTCAAATGAAATTCCCATGTTCTCGAACAGCACTTCAGCTATGTATTTCGAAACAGTATTAAATTACCCATCTTCCCAGATCTCAATGCATATTGTAGTGCTTCGATTACCTTTCCAGAGTTCTTTACTTTCTACATGTTTTCTTAAGCTTTTATGATCACTATCTGACAAAAAGCTCCCCACACTTGGGAGAGGAAACTGTTAAAGCTGTAGGAAGGCCTTGGCTTATTCACATAGATGTTGTACTTTTTAAGTTGTACAAATTTTATTGCGGGAAAAAACCTTGTAGGCAAAAGAATATAATACAAGAGAAATTGTAGGAGGCTATGGAACCTTGTAATATGTTTTAACAATTCTAACAACTCGAATACAATTTCATACTTCACTTTCCATGAAATATCCATCCTCCATAAAAATAAAGTTTAAATTAAATCTCTCACTACAAATAACCTTGAGTTGCTTTGTAACCATCGATAGATGTCAATAAGTTCTACTTAGTAGAACTTTGGACATGCACATCTTACGTAACTTGTGCCACACTCTTTCCATAGCTTCGAAAATTTTTGAATCCTGGTCCACACCCATTCACCATTGTGTAAATTTTAGTGCATACATTATTGAAAAACATCTATAACAGTGGCCAGGTTTTTCCAAATTTCGAATGCTAAATTGAATCTTCTACTAAACATTTCCAAAAGAAAAGTTCACATTAAAACAGCGTTTCTTTGATGGGAAAGGATTGCACGAGATTACTAATCCAGAGACTGACAGTCCCCGGATACAGAATCCAGGGGACTTATAGTCCCTTTCATGGCTTATCCCGAGTTTGTTTTGGCCTAGACTAATGGTTATAATATTCTATGAATCGTCGTATCCCATGTTTGGTTGACCCTAGTTCATTGCTGGAGATAAGCTAACAAAATTACAAATATATCCTTCCCCAAAAACAAACTCTACATTTCAATCTGAATGTCCAATTCACTGAATTTCGAACTCAAAAACCTAGTGATAATGAAGAACGAACTGCATTCACATTTTCATTTTCGTGTTTGGCTCAGTTATTTTGTGATTTCAAACCCAACAAGTTAATAAAAACCAAAACATAATGTCAAGCATAGCCATAAAGAAAAAGCAAAGGAAAAATATCAAAAGTATTTTTGTTCTCTTTTTTCTCACATTTTTCTTTTCCTTTACTTTTTCCACCGAAAATCCGAGTTTCAAACGGAGCGTAAAGGGTTTCCTTCCCTTTGATAGCAATATCTAAGACGTATTAAAATTATGTCGATTAGTGATGGCCTAGTGCACTCCTCCAGCATGTTTTATTCCTTATAAGCCCTTACACTTCTAATTTGTTGCAATGTCAACTTTTTGCTAACTTCTGTTTAGAAAATAGAAGAAAAATTAGCATATGACAAGCACGTTGCCTTATTCAAGAGCCAAAGATGTAAAATCATACTTCTTTCTAATAATCTACCACAAATTTCTTTTAAATCACTCCAAAATTATAAGTGTAATCAACTTTAAGATGTATATAATGTAATTCGATTTCATGTAAAAACTCTCAATTCAATACACGTGCAATATATGTGAGACTTTGGGATCAAAACGGGTTAGATTTTACATATTTGTCCATTGAAAAAGGTCATGTAGTTATCACATGCGAATTTTCTGTCAATTTTTCAAACTGAAGGTTGACATTGCAACACATTAGAAGTGTAAGGGTTTAATTGTTACATTTAAAAGTGAAAGGCTTAATGTGAAATTTGGTATAAAGTGCAAGAGTGCAAAGTGTAATTAACGTTTTTTTTTTTTTTTTTGGGAGGGGGGGAGAGAAAAAGATATGCTTTTGCCGAAACAAGGGCGAGACTTAGTAGTGAAAATTTTGGATATGTTTAATAAGACCTTACTAAGGAAATGGTTGTTGAGATTTTCTAGTGGTGGAGAGAGACTATGGAGAAAGGTGACCGTAGGGAAATATGGGCCTTACAATGTGGGTGACTAGAAAGGGATTACAAAGTCAGGGAATGACTTCTACAATTTATTTATTCTAAGGGCAGGAATGGGCTTCGGGTGAGGTTTTAGCAAGACAATTGGTGTAGAAATAGGCCTTTAATGGATGTATTTCCTAGTCTTTTCAAGATTGCCGCTAAGAAAGAGGTCTCTATGGAGAACTATTGAACATGGGCAGCTGTGGGTTTCTCTCTCCAGTTCTCTTACTCGTCTTTTCTACCCATTTTGGTTCTTTCCCCCTTTTCTCTTCTATCTATTCTATTTCTACGAATCCTTGGTTCTCTCGTTATGTGTCCTACATCAATTTGGTATTAGAACTTAACCTAGTTCCAAAACCGAATTTCAATCCATTGTCATTGCATCATTGCAAACCCATCTGCTTTAGAACTCATCACTTCCATTGTGAAAACAGTGTATCAACCCATCACACCATCGTAGTTGTTGAAGCTAGTTCAGTTGAAGTCAGTTCAGTTGAAGCCAGTTTAGTTGTTGCCTCCTCATCATCGCCCTTACTGCAATTGCAACGTCACCGGAGATACCCTCATTTATCACTATTGCGGCTTCGAGTCACAAACAACCACATCTTTGTTCATCGCAGTCACCATACTCGTCGCCAAAACTTGTGGTCGTCGTCAATCTGCCCATTGCACATCAGACTAGTGTGACAATCACCAGTTGCAGCACACCAGTTCAGTCAGACAACATGTCAATTCCCTCACCATCGTCGCTGGAGTCTTCATTGCCGGAATCTCGCCTCGTTAACACCATTCTCACCGGAGATATTGCATCATCCACCATGCCGCAAAGCTGCCTTGTCGTGAAGAAACCTAGGGCTTCAGTCGCTATCGAAGTGAAGAAGACTACTACAGAAAGGGTCTAAACAACCCTTGACCCGATCCACTCAGCCACACAAATTAACCTAACCTGGACCTATGACTTGACTCAACCCTTAAAGCCAGATTCAAACCACAAAATATACCCAGCTTGACCCAAAAGCAATTCAATCTAGCTACAACCTATTTCAAACTTGTAACCCAATCCAATCAATTAGCCAAGCCCATCAAACCAGACCCAATCTTTAAAGACTTAAACCAAACCCCAAGCAGTTCCATAACGCAAGGCCAGCCCAGTTAAGTGAGCAGCCCTTATTGACAATCCAGCCGACAAACAGCTGCTAAGTCCACCAGCCTCCAACCCAGTGACTCATTAAACCCACCAGCCCAGTAAAATAAAAAATAAAAAACACAAGCCAATTCCAGCCCAGTTCATTCACCAACCTTGACCCGAATCAGCCAAACAGTCCCACACCAACCAAACCCTCACCAGATCAGGCCTAGCCCAGGCAATTGAGGCCCAGTCCTTCAAGCCTTAGCTGAACTCAGAATCCTAGCCCAACACTTGTGACCCAACCAAACCAAGTCCAGCAAACTCAGCAAGCACACAAAAAAAAAATATATTCTGAAACCCAGCTCTAAACCAGACCAATTCAGCCAACCGAAGCAGGACCAGAAAGTCTGAGACAGCCAAAAACAGAGAGCAGAGCCACAACAAAAAAAAAAAAAAAAAGAAAAAAAGAAAACAGAGCAGCAGTATATAAAAAATAAATAAATAAATAAATTTCTGCAAATTTCAGAAAATTTCTGGAGAGCTTGGTTTTTCTTTGGAGCAACAGAGCAGAGCATTAAACTTCATATTGGGAACTCAAATTTGACCTCAAAAAAGGTACATGCCTCACTTGAAAACTTGGTTAATTTTGTATCTGTCGCGTCAATTAAATTTGCATGTTGGTTGAACTATCTTATATTCTCCAATTTCTTGCTGCTAGTACCACTGGAAAAATAAAATAAAACAAAAATTCCTTATTACTTGATCTCTCTTTTTGCTTGTTGCATTTCCATTAGAGCACAATCTACGTAGTCACTTTATTGCATTTTAGTTTCTTTCTTTATGCATTTGGTAGGATTATTATCTGCATTATTAGGGTAATTTGAACCTTAAATTGGCATTCAAATAAAAAACTTATCTTTAACCATGAGTAGAAGAATACTTCCACATTCTTCACGGAAATATTCCTATGATCAGCCTCCCTATTTTTATGAGGATTCAAGACATACCACAAAAAAAGTTCTAACAGATGTCTAAAGTTTTGATGGTAGGTCAGACCTGAATACTTTCTTGGACTGGCTTGATGACATAGAACATTATTTTAACTAGTATGACATGTCAGATAGCCAACAAGTTCGTTTTACTAAAATGGAACTTGATAGTTCGGCCAAACAGTATTGGCAAGGAGTCCAATTAAATCTAAAGCGTTTAGGAGACAAGTCAATTACCTTATGGGCTAAGACGAAGGAGAAGTTGATAGATAAGTATCATCCCACCTATCACAAGAGACAATTACTTGATCAGTGGTTTAATTTAAAACAAATATATTCAACTGTGACTGCTTATCTAGATCAGTTTGAGAACCTTCTCACGAGGTGTAATGCTAGAGAAGATTATTGGGCTATAACCACTAGATTTGTTAACGGAGTGAGACTAGAGATTAAAAGAGGGGCTAAATTACAATCACCTTACACATTAGAGGAAGCTTATTATATAGCTTTGGAGGTAGAAAAATACCATAAGCCTATTGCCTAGAGGCGAATAGTTTCTCTAGCCATAGAGTACCAACAACGTAACTCAACCTCTTTTACCAGGTCGAGAATGGTTTCCCAGTCCAATCCAGTTGCTTCTAAGGAGTGCAATAGTGTCAATCCACGAGTCACTAGTACCAAGTGCAAGGAATCCTCCCATTCTTGTTCTCATTCAAATGCTTCATTCACTATGTGTTGTCATTGTCATGAGAATGAGCACATTATTTTTCAATGTCTATAGCGTACTTTGAATATCAAGAATGAGTTAGAGGACACTATAGAAAAGGGTGTTGACCAAATAATTAAACCTATTGATGCACCCTTAGTCGAAAGATGAGAGTCAAGAAATCTTAGTACATGACCACATCTCCACTTGTGAGGTTGTGGTTGCTAGTGGGAGTTCCACGAATGTAATCCCCAAGATTGATTCTCCCAGTATACAATTGCAGCTTAAGCCACCGCCTCGACCATCTAATGTTGCAGCCTGTGTTTAAGCATAATCGGGAGCCATCCATGTTAAACTTTACCAAAATTCCTAATGCTTGTCCATTATCCCTTGAGACATGTCCATCTAAGTCACTTGTTCCGGACTATCTTGACTTACATGCCAATAATAAGAGGACAATTGCTTTAAGTAATGACAATTATAAAATTGCTACTGATGTGCATCATGGAGAACTAAATGATAATATTGGGAGTTATATCATGGTTTGTGCATGCTTTGAGCCTTCTGCCGACATTTCATTCATGATACTTCTTTCTCAATCCACTAAACCATTTCATATCATTTATATGTTTGGACCTACTGCATATTTATTTGATTTAACACCAGATATAAATGTTAATCTTGTTTTCCATATTGAGGATTTACTTTTCTGCCAAAGCACCTTGGAGCCTCCCATTTTGCTATCAGGTTTGATGACAGGTGGTGTTTCATTGACTTCACGTCGAACGCATGTTCTTTATCTTCCACCACTTCTGCCACAACATGAAGATCTGATTGAGAGTGTTCTTGAGATTTCTTATGTTCATTCTTCACTTGATGACTTTTGAAAATATCTTGTCCAATGGAAGAATTATTCAAATGCCGAAGTAATTCAACTTTTTGATGATGTAGTTTTTTGCTTCGAGATAGTTGTAGTAGCAGCATTGCTTTAACTCTCTGGAGGAGGTTTTACTCAGCCGGGGAGAATGATGGAGATCAAGAACAGATAAATAATTGAGTTTAGGATTTATTTTATTTGAGAATCTTATCTTTGATAGGAGTCGATATTAGATTTTGTTTCCTTATTGGATAAGGCCATATGGTAGTAAATATATGGCTAACTGTGTAAGGTTTTGATTAGTTTTGATGATTATTAAATTGATTGAACATTAGATTCTCTCTCCATGTAGATTTCTCTCTCCAGTTCTCTTCCTCGCCTTTTCTACCCATTCTGGTTCTTTTCTCTTTTTCTCTTCTACCTATTCTATTTCTACGAATCCTTGGTTCTCTCGTTACGTGTCCTACATCACAATGTAAACACAGTATCAAATGCACACTTACAATTAGATTGGCATGACAACATAAATACCTTTTCTTCCACTTTTTCTTGCTGTTTTTTCACTTTCTCACGCAACTTTTTCAGTCCCCTGTTCACTCTCAGCCTCTTTTCCTGATAGAAAGAAACTGGGATGAAATCAGTTCTCTGATTAGGAAAAGGTAACTGTTAAGGAGTCAGCGGAAGAACAAAAAATGCAAAATAAAATCTTGTATTGATTTGAAGGAATAAATTATTGTTTTGTAATGACAAGACATGCCTTCACATAGCTAACACCAAGTTCCGTTCTTGAGTATCCCCGGTCCAAGTTGCGCAAGACATACTGGTTATAATCTTTGACAATCCTCATAATCATATCTGATGTAGAGATCCCGTCAGTCCGTTTTGTCTCCTTAAATTTTCCCATGGCCTTAACCTGAAGAAAAAGATTTATGTATTGTCTATATCGAAACCAAAGCCATGAATCATGGTAAATAGATACAATTCCATAAGTAGTATGAGCCTAAAAAGAAAATACAGATACAGGCAAAGCCAAAAAGGAAGTAGAATATCATATGTACAGAAATCCTAATGGCAGGTGACCAAACTGAAATATAACCCTTGACAAGGTAAGGACGAAACCATATATCAATAGAAACACAAGAAGTTGGACAACAGTTTTTCTGATTTAATAAGTAGATGGATAAAGAATAGGAAAGCCCATAAAGACCAAAGAGAGGACCAATGTTTCTAAAAACAGAAAAAATTATATAACCGAATTATAACTGGAACTTACAAACTCATAAACATCTTTGCCAGCCCCACTTGCATCAGCATAGCTGAAATTTAGGGTAAACAGAAAGCAATTAACACATTCAAGTACAAGTGAACTCATAACAAGACAACAATAGAAAAGTGCATACTCCATAATAAAGAACAGTGGGTTTCTGGGAATCACATAGGAAAGTGATCATATTATGCAAGCCAGAACAAGGACAGCAAAAGACAAAAACAAGAGTGAAACCGATCCATTTTAGAGCTATCAACTGTTGAAATGACACTCATCAACTTCTATAACAAAACATAGAGAAAAAAAAATCCACCATATTCGATTTCCCACATTAAAACTCTTGTATAACTGAGAATGAACTTCCAAAATAAAATATTTTCCTAAATTTGCAGATGTTTCCTTTGTTTGGAAGGGGAATACCTTAGTAACCAATGTCGTGTAAGAAAATTTTTACAGCGAGATAAAAAGATAAAATTTAAACACAAGAGATCCAGATATATTTAAATAGACTATAACTGGGCCCCATGCTTCATGACATAAAATCAAACAAATTAAATGGATCCTTCAAGGAGAAAACAACTTCAGGAGAACTTTTTCAGGAACTATTGCTCATTGGCACCAATGGCCCCTAATGGGAGTAACAGTTAATTAAAAAACAAATAAGTGTAGCTTTGGGTTGGTTAACCTTACGGAAGAGAGTCATGTGCCACATAGTCAATCTGATGTTTGTCAATGAACTCTTGTGTGATCACCCATGGTGCATCAGGAATAACTTCATCAACCCACCTGCATCAAATTGACAGTGAGGAACCTTTAATGACAAATTGGCTACTCTGTTGGTTCTGCTAACATATGACATTTAGAAGTTCCACCTAGGCAACAAATATAGAACGTTGAACAGACCAAATCTTGAACTAAAAGGACAACCTGAACACATGGCTCGTGACTCCCTGAAATTACAAAACACTAATTACAGTCGGCCCATGAATTTCAATAGTGCCCTTCTCCCAACAGTCAATATGGGCTTTTGGTACAAAATTTACAGGAATGGCATTTTTCTGAGACAACTTCTGAATACCAATAGGATTGATCCTAACTAAAACGACACCAACATGCGGTACTTCCTAAAGACAAATTGAATTTTTTTTGCATTTATGTGAAACCAACCTGCAATGGCGGAGAGATTCGTAGCGCTCCTTGTCAGTCATGACAGTTTTACCCTTGTACATATGAGTCACTTCATCATTACAACATCCAACGAGCAGATAAGTGTTTGGAAACCTATATTTTACACAATGGTAACAACCCAATCTTAAAATGAGTCACTTCATCATTACAACATCCAACGAGCAGATAAGTGTTTGGAAACCTATATTTTACACAATGGTAACAACCCAATCTTAAAAATTCCATTAATTCACTTAAATGCTGTAATACATTCCCAGAAGCATAAAGCCAAGAAAAATCAATTGGCTACATCTCTTGCATTGTAAAATGTCAAATCCTAGAAAAACTAAAACATTGCATTAATTTCATTTAAATACATTCCCAGAAGCATAATAGGCTACATCTCTTAGTGTAAAAAGTCAAATATTGAAAACACTAAAGCATGAAAGCTATATAGAAAGTAAAGCCCATTAATAGTTGCTTTGAGGAACTGGAATATTCGTATACTTTGTTCACCTTGTAAAGATAAGGAGCATTCAGAGTCAGTCAGCCATCTCCTCATTCAGAGACTGACCCTTTCCTATACAGGCTAGAGTCCACATACTTGACACAATTTAATATGGCTTGGACATCGCCTTTCCAATGGGGAGCTTGTAGATCTCCGGGTTTCAAACAGTGAGAAAGAGTAGGATGGTGGAATATAGTTTCTTTCTAACTACTATGTTATATTCCTTACCAGAAACATGGATCTTCTCGGTAAATGGAACATGAAACATAACCTATTAAATTACATTTCTAGTTTTTCAATTTTCGTATATTCAAATTAATCATTTAAAAACACAATTCTGAGTGTATCAAGTATAAGTTAATTTGTTGATGCATTATGACTTCTTTTTTAGCTCTTCTATTGCCCAAATCTCCATCTTTCTAGACTTCAATTCATTTGTGGGCGATGGAGGTGAGTAGCTGGTTGTTGAGCCCTTTGGGGAGTAGGCAGGCCCTGAGATGGAGTTAGACCACAGTAAGTAGTTTGGGTGAGAGAAGAGGCGGCCTTATGAGGGGAGAGAGAGAGAGAGAGAGAGAGAGAGAGAGTAGTAATGGAGGTTCTAGCACTGAACCAAAATTTCCAAGCAGTAAGAGGTTTTCTTTAAGAGAAAGAAGAGGAGGGGCCACCATGTATAGAGGGGTTAGACCATGAAGCCAGCTCAACCCGGGTGTACAGAGGGCACATGCCCAAGCAGGTACAAGGGACAGTTGGCTACCTCCAACTGGCCTGAAACCCCGTTAGTGGAGAGACCTTAAAGTAAGGGCTCTAATATTATTTGCGGCACTCAGAGCCTACAAAGACAATGGGCACGTGCTCCTCAAGCACAAGGAGAAACGAAGCATGCCACGTGTCTTTATTATGGTAAGAAGATGTCTTTTTGTAGAGATCTCTCTCTCTAAAAACTGTCCAGTGCAAGTCCCCACGAGGTAGGATGGGGCAAGCACCATCTCAACTCTAGCCATCAAGCCACAAGGCCCCAGAGATCTCACGCGTAGGTCACAAGGTAGCGCCCAAGTGCCCCATGACCATAGCACCAACTCCAAGGGGCTCCTAGGCCCTACTCTTGACCTTGGTTATGGGAGCATCATAGTGCAATTGAAGGTAAAAGACTATGAGGCATTGGAGAACCCACTCGGGCAGAGAGTCACGCAGCCTAACTATGGTGAGGCCTTAATAGATGAAAGATACGCTTAGCGGAGAAAGAAGCCAAGCGCATTTGGGCAAGCATATTGGTGTACCTCTTCGAGATTGTCCGCATAAATGCCTAGACTTCAGGCTAAGACACCAAGCACATTAGCCTCAATCGACATGGTTCAAGCCCAAGGGGAAGCTACTATGAACGGTTCACATGTCATCTCATGTAGCTGACAAAGGGGGATCCCAAGGTGATAGAGATGGAGGATTAGGGAGGGCTGGCTACCGATCATGTATGGGACAGGTTCACGTAAACCCTACCTCGATCTTAATAGGAAAACTTCCTCCACACCCCATCCCATATCCGTTACAAGTTGAACCCTCCAATCCTATCCCTGTTCATGTTCAAATTGAGTCAAGTTAACACTCATATTTCTTATTTTTTATGTAGCACATAGACAATATTACTCTAATATCACATATTTTTGAAAAATAACAATTAGTTTACGTAATAAAAGGTAGACAATACTTTGTTACATAAACTCTATATATATTCTAAGTGGTATTTATGTATTATTACAATATAATAAGGGCATTCTAGTCTCTTTGTTACGTAATCGGGTCGGGGTCGAGGTTGGGTTTAGTTCTTCCACCCACACCCCGTCCTATACTCGCTTTAGCTTTTGTTCTTTCCCCCCATAACCGGCCCTAAATCCTTTTATAAAACTCTCAAACCCCCCCTATTAGGGTTGGGGCCGATTACCATCCTTATGGAGGATAAACCCAAATGAAGAATGTGCTCAACCAAGCAAATAATCCTGAGCTTATAGAGAATCCCTCTTAGTACATCTGGAAGAACGCCTCTAGCATAGTGTCTGAGGAATTACCTTTGAGGGAGTTCCCTAGGGGACCACCCTTGATGGGGCCCTCAGGGAGTGTCTCTAATGTGTCTCACACAAGGTACCTCTGGAGGGTGAATGTCCCTAGTAATGGTACATATGTCACCTCACAAGGTTAACATGAAGGGGGCCAGCGATGATATAGTGGGTCCACGTGGGATATAACCATGTACCCACAATTATATTAGATATTTTCTCTCCAAAGAAAAATATTAAGAACAACAAACATGAAAAGGATTTGGATTTGCTAAATTTGGTGTTTATAAACGAAAGTGCACCATGTTTTGGAACGTGAGTTTTAAAACCTATATCACAAGGGCATTAGTAACTTTTGAAAACTATGCTCTATTTGAAGGATTGTAACCTGATAATTTTTTAGGCTATACTATTAGATTTCCAAACTTGTATCCATTTTATTTGTTTGGTCTTATTGTCCACCTGTAGGCAAGGGTTAACGAGCAAGTTGGAGGAGTGCCTTCTAGGAAGTATAGCATTCACCGAGCTAACAAGAGACCACCAGAGAGTTGAGGCGGGAGAGAGAGAGAGAGAGCTCTGACATTCGGGAGAATTAAAGCTCAGTCAGATATCATAATTCTTTTGCATCCATGGCAAGCCTCCTACTTACAGAAGGGTTATACCAAGGAGACCACATGTGCCCCAAGTGGAGACAAGGGGAGAAGTGGCCGTCTCCACATGTCCAACAATAAGAAGTAATAATCACTATTGTTGGGGGAGCCATATTGCCCAGAGGCTCTACACTTATTGACAAGACAAAAAAGCCTGCCACAATGGATGTCCCTATTGGTGACCAGGTCGAAGTTGCAGTTGCGCGGTGGCTGGGGGATTGATCCCATCTTGCCCTGCGCACCCCATTTTGGTCAAGGGGCTTATGATTCACCCCTATCAAGGTAGCTATTCTGGAGCCAAGGGAGGGAGGCTTTGGCTCAAGTGAAGTTGAACTTTGTTGATGTGGCTCTAAGGGCTGATGAAAAAGTTCCCATAATTGAGGCACTAGAAGAAGGCAAGCAAGTCGTTGGGGTCGAGGACATAAGGGAACAACATCCCGAGACCAAGGGAGGCGCCACATATAACTTTGATCAACTAATTGAACCGACCGGTCCGACAGTTCAGGGGGTCAGCTGGCCACGTCAAGCTTTAAAAATTAATTTTCTTAATATTATGCATTCTTTAAAGATAAGCAGTTGACCCCATCCTCTAAATAATTGACATCACCTTTCCACAAACCCCAAATCAATCCTTTCTAGACTTTTTCACTCTTCAACTTCTATTTAGGACTCTCCAGCTCTTTACTTTTCCTATGATGACAACATCCGGCCACATTAGCAATCCAGTGAGATAATCTATCTATTATCCCCACCCCCCCCCCCCCCCCCCCCCCGAGGGGCTCTTCTCAATCTTCTCTGTTCTATAAATCCTTGAGTTAGTGCCATTCTTTCTGAAAGAGACTAGTAAGGATCATATGTACTATATTAGCTATAATACTTCTACCCTTTTCCATCTATAACCTTTTATGAAAACCCATGTCAAACTAGCTTGTTATTTTTCAAGTCTTCCTTTCCATCACAATTTTTTTACGATGACTTGTTCATCTTTCATAACAAAACATCAAGAAATGATGCTTTTGTAAGGATGTGAAATTTGGGAGTGTTTATATTTGCCGTTAGTTGGATTCTTATTTTTTCCTCCTTTTTGCTTGCCATGAAGCATGGTATGAATTGTAAACTTGAATATCCTAGGTTTGAGTCTCATGCAGTGCGCTCCAGACTTAACTAATAATTGTGGTTTACAAGTGATTACAAATATCCAGAGTTTACTCTATAGGGGTGGCTGCAATGTGGCCCTGCCTTGGACTGGCTCCTTGTCAGTAAAAAAAGATGGTAAATGGGAACAAAAAATTGTAATCTTAAAATAGCCCCTTCAAATTTAAATGTTACAAAATTCTCAGATTTCTTTTGTTTCCCCTGATAAACAATTAAAATTAAATGTATTTCCCACATTTGAAACCTTGCGAGAACCTTACGAGGGCAATTGTAAAAGTACATATACTTACAATTCTATTTTTCCAACAAAAATTAGCATCAAAGTATTAAGATTTTCTTTTATTTATGATTTTAGAATTAGGGTTTTAAGTTTTTGCATGACCAATCATCAAAAATTCCTAGAGCTACCGCTACCCGAGGCCATTGTGCCTGTTCCCAAGGCAAGGCCTTAAGTGTCCAGGGCTAGCTGAATTTCTGTGAGGGCTGACACAGGAAGTGACTCTATCACTGGTGCATAGGTGATTAGTGAGGGAGTGGGAGTCCTATTTGCAGGGGTGAGCCAACGCAGTGTTGGAGTTCTGAAAAAGGTAAATGCTAAGGAAAACAAAATGCCTCATTTAACAAGCACAATTTAGAGTTCCTCGGTGGATTTCTGCTCACACTTGAGCACCAGCAAGTGGAATTGTTGAGCATCAGGGAATGAAATCTTTCAAATGCATTCTGCAGGACCTGAAGCCCCTCAGTTCAGATTGGGTAGGCTTAAGGAAAGGTTGGACGCTACCCTAGGCCAGATGGAGTCCAGCCACGCACAAGCTTGTCTTGCCCAAGTGAGGCAAAAGGTCAGGGAGTGTGACGCTGCCATGTTTGGTGTTACCTTGTATTTCCTTTTTACTTTATCTCAATGTGTTACTTTTTGCATTAACATCTTCTCAAGTCAACCTGTAGAATATTTCTCGTTTCCAAATGATGCCTTGAACTGCTTGTATGCCTTGTGAGAGGTAATTCAATGCTTGAGAACATACGTTTAATCATGAATGAACATTCTAGGCTTCTAGCCAAGTTGTACGTTCGACGTGGCTCGAATTATCCAAGCGAGTGCCTCAACTTTGGAGAACAAAGCATCACGAGTTTTTTTGAAAATAAGGCTTGAAATGAGCCAATATATAAGTTCATCCTGGCTCAGACTATCTGAGTGGGTCCCTCAACTTCAGAGAATGAGGGCATCATGAGCAAATTTATGAGCAGAGAACTTTGAAAATGAGACTTGCATCCACCATTCATATAACCATCGAATTATAATAGTTAAATTCTTCCAAGTCAGAATTTATGATAAACTAGAGATATTTCATAAATTTGAAGATTGAAACACAAATTAGAGAAATTTGCCACTGTGGAGATCCTTAATTGGAGAGAGAAAATGTGGAGACAGAATAACCAGAATGATGTAACTCGGAGAACACAAGCCCACTGTGGACATCCCCATTTGGTGAGCAAATGTGGAGATTCTCATTAAAAAATAACCAAAATGATGTAACTTGGAGCACACATCCGCGGGAGATTCCAGGCTACAATAGTACATATCGATCCATTTGATGTTGATTAGACCGCTTATAACTTGAGAGCCAGCTCTGGAGATTCTGTAGTAACCACTGTCATTGACTTCCCTCACTATGTAAGGGCCTTCCTATTTTGCCGCAAACTTAAGAGGATGAGGTGCCCCTCATGACATCATGGTAGAAAAGAACGAAGTACTCCATGGTCTAACCACTAGTAGTCTAAAGATTAGCCTTCAGCACGATCAAGGCATTCATCCAGAACTTCCAACTCTGAAGGTTGCAAGTCATGGAGAACCTGGCTTCGGAATGCCATTTGAGTGGAAAGGAGGGAAATTTCCACAAAAAGGACTACTTTGGAGATGTATACCAGCACGAAAGGAGTCATCTACGTGGACCTTCTTTAGGATGTCCGTGAGCTCATAAGGACTTGGAAAGAACATGAACCCAATCTTTCTAATAATCCTTCAAGATTCTACTCAATATCTTCATAAAGGTCTTGTTTGTAGCCTCTAACTGACAGTTGTCCTTGGGATAGTAGGGACTGGAATTGTGACGGGTATTGTATAAAAAGCAAGATGCTAACCAACGTATCAAGGCATCATTATCCAATAGTAACCCCTCCAGGATGCGAAAGCCGCAAAGGATGTTTTAGCGAGTGAAATTGGCTACGAAGGGACCAGTGGCTTTTTGAAGTGGGATTGCCTCCACTTGCTTGGTGTAAAGCTCTGTGCCCGCAAGTATCCAAATGTTGCCTCATAATGGAGGATTAGTGAGGCCAATGAGATCCAAGGCCGAGGTGTGAAAAGGCCAAGGAATATGCAAAGCCCAAAGGTCGACAGCAAGCACGTGAATCAAGTAGCCTTATACTTGGAAAGAATGGCAGTTTCGACATTGGCCTTTTTTAGGGGGATAAATCAGAGTAATTTATTCATCAACGTGCCAAAAAGGGGTGCCTACATAAAACATATACAAAATCAACTCTCTAACTCCCCCTGCCCTACCCAACCACCACCCTGCTGAAATTAAGATCTCCTACAAAATCTATCAAACAAAAGAAGAATCACAACAATTCCCTAAACGCCAAAAGCAAAAGTATATAAAAAAGCCTTGAGTCTATGAACTAGTAAAACAACTTCCCCGAAAGTTCTTCTATTATGTTCCTTCCAAAAACACCAAATCACACATAAGGGAGCTGGCTTCCAAGCCTTCTTCCTTAATTGATCTTTGCATCCTCTAGGACAAGAATCAAAATAAAGAAACAATTGAGTCCAGCCTAACCCAGGAGATCCCAAAAACTAAATAGCATACTCCATAATTGCCATTCCACATCACAATGAATAAGAAAATGATCTATAGTCTCCTTAGCTCTAAAACACAGGCAACAGCAATTAGGAAGCACCTGAACCATGCTCCCTAGGTTATCAGTGGTAAGAATTGCATCTAAAGCTATTGTCCAAACAAAAAAGGCCTTTTAGCTTAGGCCCTTGATTTCCAAATAGCTTGCCATGGGAAGATCTATTAGGTCCGTCATAAGAAAACCTCCCATTATTGCCACCCAAATCATATGGTCCACTCCCTTCGAGGAATCTTCAATTCATCTATAGTTTCTGCCTTTATGGTGGGTCAATAATACGCAAAGTGAAAGAGATATTAGTATAACTTACCTCTCCCTTGGCATTTGGATTCTTGAGCCTTTTCCAAAAGCTTAGGTATATCTATCCCTACCAAGAAACAAAGGGGTTTTCCATTAAATCCGTGGAAAAGTAGTTATACGTCATGTACGAGAATTTGGAAACCTATTTATTGATTACGTTGGCATCTTCGTATCTAGAAGAAGGATCTTTACACAAGATATTCTAGGGAATGTTGCCTCCAATTGGAGGGACAACTCATGAAGCTACATTCCACTTTGAAGGGGAATTCTTGGCACTTGAGGCATTGACGTTGGAATTTGGCGATTTCCTTAGACATAGTGGTGCTGAAGGCATCGATAAAGACATATATCCCCTTTTCTGCAGGATTGATCACGAACAAGCTATATCTTGATTGTGGCTTCACCAAGGTCCACGCATCGGGTTAAGTATCGTTCTGACGTGTAGTAGTAAATAACTCATTGATACATGGTGAAGTGCTTGAGTATAGCTAGAGGGATATTCCTTTTAGTGCGCGCAACTCAGCGATGATTGGGGACCTCCAATCTCTAAGGCTTTCTAAAAGAAAAAAGTCAAATACAAAGTACGAGAAGTTTCTCTTCAAGACATCAATCTTGATGGATTCTTTGATTACCTCCACCATGGAGGCAAGAGTGGCCAGGATGTTTGGGTGACAAATGTGTGACCACGGGGTGTATTCAACCCTCATTATGTTGAATCTATCTGGGAGGTATTGGATAATGGTGCGGTATGACACAAGAGTTGGCTCCTTGATAGCATAAGCTCTATCGGTCTGCTCCACAGCAAGCTTGAAGTCACCTTTGATGCACATGAGGATAAACTCCATGCTGAGAACAGCCATTAGCCCCAATATTAGAGCCCATGCTTAGGCTCATTGTTGGAGCACTTGAACTTCAGCTTGTAAGAAATATTAATCTTGGCGCCATTTAGAGAAATATAACTATCTTGCGCCACGTCCTTCAGAACTGGAGGATCTGTCAAAGCTTAAGGCCCACTCCCCTTCGACTGAAACCATATTTTTCTAAAACACGTCTCCTAGGAGCTCTTCGAAGGAAGGTTTATATTCCCTGGATGGGAAGCGTGTAAGAAGGTCAGCAAGAGCTTAGCTTTTAATGCCTTTGGATGTTTTGCAAATAATATCATATTCAACTAGGAAAAGGAACCATCGAGCCTCTTGGCCTATGAGAGTTGGGTTCGTGAGGTGACTAATGGGATCACACTTTGTTATCAAGCACGAAGCACAAGAGAGTAAGTAGTGGCAGAGCTTTTGTGCAGTAAACATACAAGTAGGGCAATGCATAAGAGGGCAAGGCAAGGTTATTCGACTAGAGAATAACGAGCCTCGACTCCTTAAATTATATGGTTTCTATGATAAACTAGTCTTTCAACACTGTCTACTTCTTGAGACAATAGGAAAACCATAGACCAGGACGTGGAGTTGATGTACAAAATGATTGGCTTTCCTGGTTGGAGAGTTCATGGTGAGGGAAGAGATGAGAATAGCCTGGATTATGTCAAAAGCCTATTAGTGTTCCTCTTTTCCCTCAAAATTGACATCATTCTTCAGGAGTGTTAAGGAATTGAGTAATTTTGGTCATAGCAGGGATGAATCAACGGATGTAAGAAGCTCTTCCTAGGAACATCTTAAGTTCTCTTTGGTCGATTGGGCGAGGCATCTCTCTAATGGCAGTAATCTTGGTGGAGACTAAGTCAATACCATGGCAGTGAACAATGCACCCCATAAACTTTCTCGCAGTGCCTCCATAAGCACACTTGAGAGGGTTCATATGGAGGTTATAATAACGGCATCTTTTCAATACACACTTAATTTCCTTTAGGTTACTCCCCTCACCCTCAGAGTTAACCACCAAATTGTCAATGTAGAATTCAAGGGACTTATGGAGCATACGATGGAAGATAGCCGTCATCACCCACCGGTATGTTCAGCAGCGGACCCACATGTGTCCAGTGGGGTCGGCTGCCTCCACTGAATTTAAAAAAGAAAAAAAATTTATCCGACCCATTTAAAAATGAACTTGCCTGACCGAAACCCAAACCCAAACCCAAACCCATACCCATTTAAAATACACCTAAATAGCCAAAATGTCCTAAGCCCTAAAAATCACTCTATCTCCACTCTCTCTCTCTCTCTCTCCCATTCAAGTCTTCATGTTGTTCAAGATTCAAGACGACAAAATTGGAGAAAACAAAGACCACGGATATCTCTCCGGAAACTTAGAAGAATCAAAGGTTAAGAATCGTCCGGGAAAAGCTTTCATTGGTAACAAATGTTGATTGTGTTTAGCCAACTCGGTGAGTTCATTTAGTTAAAATCTATACATGTATGTGATAATTTTGTATTAGTAGTCTAAATTTCATAAAGTGAATCCTTGTTTTGTTCTGAGACTTGAACTTTGTGACTATTATTCTTTGCTTTTTTCCACCTAACAGAAAATTTTGAATTGCATATGTTCTCCTGTGATGCTATAACTGCTATTGATATTTGTATCTTCTAATTGCTTGCCTTTTATGAAAAAATTTGTGTTCAATTCTTGGATATTCACTTTCTTGTTTAATTCTGGGATTAAACATTGTCTAGTCTTTAAATTTATGAACATTTGCTTGCAATTTATTTTATACAATTATGGAAAGACACTTTAAAAAAAGAACACTTGACAGATTAATTTGAAAATTATTTTGTGTAAGAAACATTTGCTATCAATATACAAAGTTTTGAATATTATCGTATTCTTTGCATTTCTTCAAATTTATCATCTTACTTATAAATAATTATTTAATAGTATAATCGCATAGTAGGAATTTCCAATCAAGGCCATCTTTCATAGCTGATAAGAAAGCATATGATGCCCCATTACAAAGTCGATGAGAATGTCTAAACTAGTTAGAGGGAACTCATTAAAAGAGTTGGATATGTTCAAACCATAGAAGTCCACACTTATGTGAATACATCTATTCTTCTTTACCATGGATGCAATAGTGAAGAGCCACGTGGGATGTTGGATGCACTTGATGAATCCAACGAACAGCAACTTCACCACCTTGTCCTTGATCTTCAACTCAACGTCTTGCTTGTAGAACCAAAGCCTTGCTTTATAGAGCAAGTGGAGGGAAGGACATTGAGGCGTACAATGACAGTAGGGTCCAAGCCATGCATTTCGGAGCAGGTCTATGCAAAGATGTCAAAATCTTCATAAGTGTTAGAAGGGCTTATCGCTCGTCAACGAGAAGGTCTTTGAATATGAATACTTGGCGTGGGGATTCTCTCAGGAACCAACTTGAATTCCTCAAATTCTTGATTATGAGGGCAAGGACTTCCTGAAGGCATTTTGGCATGGGTTTGATTTCCTGGAGCTCGGGCTCTTTACTCTTAGTATCCGTGCAGTCCCTCCTTTTCTTATTGGACTTTGTTCAACAATTCTTCCCTACCAGCCCCATCGTGAATACTGAGAGTGCATAACACTCGTAGTGTTCTTATGGGGAAGAAGGTTCTTCATCAAGGACAAGGTATTCTGGATGGGGAAGAGCCAACCCCAAACACTATCATAAACAATAAATTGCTTTGCCATCAGTTTGTACATAGTAATCCAAGGGGCTTTTCTTTGTTGAGATGGTCCCTCATCCTCCCATGCAACTTTCAACATAAGTGAAAGAATCATATTTAACTGGATGTCATTTTTCATATATTCTTTCAAACCTTGTTATCTCTACCTTAGTTTGACCAGATTATGTTATTTAGAATAGCTGATGGAATCATATTGAGCACATCAAATGCCCTCTCCCCCTCCCGCTCTTGTAACATTAAAGGTCATGCCCAGAACACAAGGCTCTTACTGTAACTCCTGCTTTACAGTAGGGTTGAGGAAAGGTAGTAGGTAGTCAGGTTTACTCTTGCTTTTTTGCAAAGAGGCTAATTTTTGTGACAAGAACCTGAGCCACTGCATTGAGGCAGATGAGCACTTGCCATCACGCTATGTCACAACCTCTAGAGTAAAGAAATATTAAAAAAGAAAAGAAAAAATAAATGGCCTGCCTAACTTCCACATGTCTACGACCAATACCACTCTAACGAATGAAAATCAATTCTATAAAGATGTACATAATACTATAATACATATATGAATATGCATGCCATTTTCTCTATACAAGACTACATACGAGCCACAAATAAAGAGATTTCGGTCCCCTGTTTTCACGAACTGAAGATGCTTTTAAGCATTATATAGATATCTTTCACAAATTGTTTTTTGGTACAGAAAAGAACGACATTACATAAGACTTAAACAATACAAACCTTGCGTTTCGGTAACATTAACAATTTTGATATCCTAATTCCACGCTTTAAGCAGTAGGTCATTTGTTTTTCAAGCACTTCTTTTATTAAGTCGAAAAACCTTTTGAATTTCTTCTCTTATATGGACTCTGTTGTAAATAGATCATCTAGCCAGGGATGGTGTGGAGTATAATGATCTTATTCTTATATGGATATCCAACTATATAAGATAATAGAACCAGAAACTATGTTTTCAGCTGGTGCGTGGAAACGTAAGCTGAAAACAATGCTTATGTGGCCTCTCACGATGGACAAATATGATATTGTAACTGCCTTCTACACTTGATCGTGATAATAATGCTCTTATTACTACCAGAAATTAAATGAAATCAACCACTAGAACATTAAAACTTATATTTTTCATTTTCTTCTTTTCTTTTTGATAAGCCTTTACTAACAGCCCTGTTTGAGTGCTGCTAAGAAAACAGTTGATTTGTCATTGACCTCAGTCTATATTAGCTAGAAATCGTTGTAGTATGTAGAACAAGAACATGGTACACCATATGCTCTAAAATATAGTATAATAGAGGTAGACTTGTATCAACCACATTACTAAAATTTTAAGGAACTTCTACAGCAATATTCTTTTAACAATTAGACATATAATAAAATATATTCTACTTTTTTAAATTAATTATGTAAAAAAATATTTCTAGGAGTATTATGGCCCTTTTTATATTTTGTCCCACCAAACTCCACTTTCCCTAGCTTTTCATTCATTATATTTGATTTTTTTCCTCCTTTGGTAACTTTTTAAGTAAATAAATAGGAAAAGAGCTTTGAATTGCTAAATTCACCTTTTTAGAATGAAGTGTACCATGTTTTAGATGTGCATTCCAAAACGTTAATCGCTAGGGTATTAACCTTTTTTGGAAACACTGGACCTCACAGTACATGGTGTGGTGCCCGTAGTAAGTAGAAACCTAGCATTAAGTCAATCGCAGCAATCCATCATGAAGATCAAGGTAAAATGCAGGGTCATGCTCCAATTATTCGCGGGCTATAAACAAAGTCAAGCTTACCACTTAATTTGTGGTGTGATTATTCTTCAAAGTTTAATGTTTTAATTGCCTTAGGATTTCTGGAGATGTTACAAAAATTCAAATATACTCTGGGGCTTGCCCTAAAAACAAAAACCAAAAAAATAAAAAAAGGTAGTGGGGATGTTTTATCCACCTTTAACACCTTTGAAACTTTAATTTCTTAGAGGAAAAGGGGAAGAAAAGGGAAAAGTAAAACCATTTTCATTCATGTGTTCCCTAGCATTTAAAAAAATGCTAGAGTTAAAGAATTTGTATGAAATGATAAGAAAATACAGTAAAGAGGAAAAATGATATTTATAACTAAAAAATTCTCACATACTTCAAATATATTTTTCCCATGGAACCAAAAAAAGAAATAATGTTTTCATTTGCATTTTCGTTTCTTTTCCCTCACCAAATCTATGAGTCAAATACAGCCTTAGATGAGCAAATAAGGGGGAATACCTGATCATAAACAGAGTCAAAGACAATTTATGCTATGCAGTTGAGTGTTTTGCCCAAGATTTACATGTTTGATGTGATTTAGGAATCAGGAATTTCGTAAGTGTTACAAGAACCTACCACACACCTTTACCACGGAACTGCATCTTCCCTGGAAAAAAAGAAAATTCGGGAAAAGAAATTGCGGAAAGGGATCTTGACACATCAAACAGAGGAGCAGTAGCTTCACACCCGACGCCTGTCCTGCGGGGTTGTATGTATGCATCACTTATTTTTTGGCATTGCAATAAATAAATTCTAGAAGTTACAGACTGAATTCGTCTGTTTTTTTGCATCCACAAATAAACCCCCTTGCCCCACTACTGAACCATGTAAAACCAAATGCTTACTCTTCACTTCATACCATTTTTGGCAATTTGGAAGTACGTCTATTACTTTTAAAGGTAAAATCAAAGTAAATTCTGCATTCAATAAGGTCAAATTACTCGCTAAATGAAAACCATTTCATGGCGGCACTAAAACCTAAGAGATAACCGCTGCCTAAACAAAAACTAGTATGCGTCAGAAAAGAAAAAAAAAAATCCATTTTATCAATAATCAAACTGCCAAAATAAAGACCCAAAATTTTAAAACCAGAAAAATGAAGGGGAAAAAAAATCAAAAAGGAAGCAAATTACAGTAAGCTTATATCAAATGGAAATCCAATACAACAAACGCATTCACAACACCCACACACCCAGACACAGAGGTATATTACATGCAAAAGGATCACAAAAATGTGTATGTATTTTGGTGGGTGTATGGTGTACGAGAACAAGTGATGCGGAAAGCAAAATGAAAAAAACCCAATCGAATTGAAGAAGAGAAGCAAAAGTAAATGAGAAAATTGAGTTAAGCGTGGAGGGGATTACAGTTTCTTGGCTTGCTCCAGAGAACGAGCATGGCCGAAGTGAAATAGGTCGTATATCCCATCTGCATAGACCCGAACCGGACGGCCCGTTGGCGGCTCAGAGACCGAATTGCCGCAATTGTTCTGCTTTTCTTGATCTTCCATACTCCCTCTCCTTCACTAGAATTGCTGCCCCTCTGCTTGGGTTTGGAACACAAACCTGCGAAGCCCTCTCTCTCTCTCTCTGGACTTTTGGTAACAGTTACCTCATTATTAAACAGTTAATTGTTCTTTCACATTTTTTTATTTTTTAGGTCCATGGTTCTGTCATCTATTTTAGCTGAAAGTTAAATATAACTAGAGGATGGCACACACGGAGCAGTATTTGCATTACACGGTATCCTACGAGAAATTCGGAAAATTATTGATGTGACCATTATATCACATCAAATAATAATATGTAATTTGATAATTTATTCGCGTAATATAATGTGTGAAATAAGACAATAATTTTTAAAATATTATAAACATGATGTTTTTGACATTTTAAATTTCAAATTTTGATCATATTTAAAATTGTACATATATTATAATTCAAATGTAATGCCATACTGCATCGTTATATTAACGGGACGATCAACTGGATAATTACTTGAGAAATTCGCATCAAATTTTACTTTTCTCTTAACATTCACACACTTTCCAATAACAAGATAAATCAACCAATGTAATTAATCAAACAAAGAAAAGAAAAATAAAATAGATAAAACAAAACAGGAAAGGAAGGAAACGAAACAAAAGCATAATAGATATAAATAATAATAAAAAAAAAACCTTTGAATTTGTAGGAAAATGTACCGTTCGTCTAAAACACTTGGTGGGGACTGTTAATCGCCGTAGACAACGAGTCCAAAAACTTCAATTTCTGGCAGGCAAGGAGTCCAAAAGTTTCCAATTATTGATGAAGCAGTTACAAATTTTTGATATTACGTGGAGTAGTTGGGGTTTTTCTCTTCTCTTTTTCACCTTTGCAATTATTGTAGAGCATAGATGTTTGGATTGTAATAGAATAGTTTTTATAAAACTATTTTGAAAATTAAAAATATCACGCAGTGTGACAGAATAGGGAGACACAAAACTTGTCTATTCTCTTTATATATTAGAATAGACTAGGTGTCGACCCGTGCAATTCACCGAGAGTAAGACTTATTTAAATTCACAGCAGAAATGTTATAAGTAATATTTAATTAAAAATTCACAATAAGTAATCATACAATCCAAATTTGTGGCGGCCACAAATGTAATCACAAAGTTGTTTTTTATTTATTTTATAGAATCAATTCAATCATGCAAGTTTTATTGTGTTCTTAATTTTTTAATTGAATTGATCATCAAGATTAATATATACACATACATGAATATAATACGCAAAGAGCACACAAAGAAATATTTTTTAAAAAATTAAAGTTTACCTAAATTGGAGATGATCTTATCTCTAAAAAGTTGAAGTAGATATATATATATAGTATTTTATTAATTATAATCACTTTTTTCTTTAAATATTAAATTTCATAAAGAGTCCTTTAACATGACATCACTTAACAATCTTATTATATATATATATATATATATGTGGTATCTACATGTAATAGTTATATTACTATAGTTATCTAATCAATTGTTCTTTTAATGTGGTATTTTAAAAATATCATTGTATTTAGAGCGTTACGTAGGAGAGAGATAAAATATAAGAGCGAACACAACTTATATATATATGATTTCTATGGTAATATTTTCTAATGTTTAATTAAATAAATTGTGTATTTTTATGTGTGTATATGATTACTTTAAGTTTAATATTAATATACTTATTTGTTTTGTTTATTTCTTTGTAGAAACAATGAAATTTTTTGACATAAATGTAATTATACTAAAAATGTGAAAACTAATAGTCCAAATAAAGAGGTTAATGGAAAAATGGTTGATTAATAGATTATTTCGATTAGAAGAATCATTTATTGTATTTATCATTTTTTTAATAAAGTATTATAAAAATTAATAATTCATTATTTCCAAATCAAAAAAATAACTCATATTTAAACTAATAATGAAAAGAATTATGAAAGATAGTGAAGAAATTTTTCATCTAAATTTAATGAATATGAGGTACAATAACATTAGTTTTGGTCAATTTATAAAATCACTATAAGAATAAAAAATACATGCATCTAAAATAATAATTGAAAAAAATAAAAAGATAGTCAACTGACTTTAAAATTCTTAATAAACTTAGACACATTCTATCTGACAACTATCCTAAAAGGTTTAAAGAAATAATATATTTCAATAATTGATGATTAGATTATATAAGTAAAAGAGCCTACTTTTACGTAAAGAGAGATAGAGATAACGATATAAGTATAAACATATAGTCGACTGATACTCATGCTAAGCATGAAGACTAAAATTCAATCAGTACTCTTGCCTCCTTGTGACCAGCCATCATTTATATAAGGGTAAATTACACTGACCTCTCCTCAACATTTGGCTTAATACGGAGACCCCTCAAGACATTTCAATATTACACTGACCTCCTTGGTCAGAGTTATACGGTAAACGGCGTTAACAAATGTAGTGAACGGACAAATTTGCCCTCGACGTTTAAAAATATATAAGGCAAAAGAAGGAATAATCCAAATCACTTCCTCCTCCTCAATCAAGAGAAGGAATAGGGTTTTCCCCACCCAAAACCCTATTTTAGTTCCAACATTACAGACCTTCAATTCCTTGTTACGTTATTTTTCCGTTAGCAACAAACAAGAGTTTTTGGAGTGAAAGCAAAAAACGCGAAGTGAGCAGAGGAGGAAAGTCGAAGAGGGTGGTTTCTTTGACGTCAATCAGTCTTAATTGCCAAGGTATGAAATAGATAGGGTTTGTTTGAGCATCCGTGAATGTGATTGTGTTAGGATTTTTCAACAACAATAGAAAATTATTGGTTCTATGAATTTTTCCAAATTCGTACCTGAGTTTAGGTGTATTATGAGCAAAATTTTAGGGTTTGTTTGTAAGTAATAATAAATTATCATTTTTTGACAGTAAATACAGCTTTATGAAAATCATTAACTGTGGTATAGTTTTACAAAAACTGTCAGTTCCCAAATTGTTATGTTATGGCTTTCAATAAAAAAGCTTTGATTGGTTTGAACTTGCATGAATGTGTTCAGTATGTTTGTGCACTAGTAAGCACACCACATGTTTGATAATATGCTAAAGTATCATTTTTTGACAGTAAATACAGCTTTATGAAACCTGTAAAAAGCGATGATTTTACAGTTTTGACTTTTAATAAAAATCATTAACTGTGGTATAGGTTTTACAAAAACTACCAGTTCCCAAATTGCATGAATGTGTCCAGTATGTTTGTGCACTAGTAAGCACACCACATGTTTGATAATATGCTAAAGAGATGTTTGTTAGTTCATTTGATGATTGACTTTATGTTGTGTGCCTAATTACTTGTTTAAATATAGTTGTAAAAATTATGTAGACTACCTGTTTGATAATATGTTTGTTTGAACTTGCATGAGCAGTTCTTGGTTGTGAGTTCAGCACTTATAATGTATTTGTGCATGAGCACTTCTTCGTTTGATGATTGGCTCTATGTTGTGTTTGCGTGTGCCTAATTACTTGTTTAAATATAGTTGTAAACATTAAGTACACCACCTGCTTGATAATATGTGCGTTTGAACTTGCATGAGCACTTGTTGGTTGTTAGTTATAATGTATTGATTTGTACAGGTTAAATATGGCACCATTTGCAATATATGATTTGGTAATACATTATAAGGGGAAGATTTACAATAGGAGGAATGTTGATCCCGATAGGTATTCAAGGTTAAATTTATTAGCAGACATTTGTGAGAAAACACTTGCTGATATCCCCTCCACTGTAAGAGTAGAAATCAAATTATATTATCAATTAGGAAGTATGCGATTCGAGGTTAGAAATGATGAAGATGTCATAGAAATGTTTGAGATTTTTGGCAAGAGCGAAATCAATATATCAGTAGAGGTGGAACAATGGTCAGTTAATTTGTCACAGGTTGGACTTTCACAAGTCACTGAAATTCATAGTGCAGAAGTAACTGAAGTTGAACCTGCTCAAGATGTACCTGTACAAGGTAATGTAGATGGTGGTAATGAAGAATGGAATGAACATAGAGGTAATGATGAAGGAGGGACTGATGGAGATGCAGGGTTTGAGGTTCCTGAATTTGGGTCATGTAGTGATGATGCATCTTTTTGGGAAACTGATGATGAGCAATGGCAATATGATGATAGTGCAAATGATGTAAGTCTTTATGGAAGCAGTGAAGATGAAAGCTATGAACCAAGTGGTGATGGTGTCGATAGTGATACTTATATAATGCATTAAGTATATAAGGTTTGTGTGAGCAGTGGTCCTACAAGAACTTGAGAGAATAATCAATCAAAGGTCAGGATACCTTGTAAAAAAAATATAAAATTTTGTCTAGACAATGAGTTTGGTCTCTACTCTTTCTAGGGGTGTGCATAGGTCGAGTTCGTGCTAAACTCATATCCAACCTGATCTTAGTGGACTCTAGATTTCTTGATCCATAATTGAACCCACTCGAGTCGATTCAGGTTAGTTTGATTCGGTTCATATCTCAGGTCAAGGTTATATTTGTTCTATGTACGTCTTGGTCAACTAATAACTATAATAGATTATTAAGGTAGAACTGAACGTTAGCAGAATCTCTTACTAGAGGAGTGCATGGCGTCAGGTCCGTGTTAAACTCATAATCGATCCGATCTTGGTCAATTTTAGATTTCTAGACCCCTGAACCGATTATCATATGGAACCTAATCAAACCCCTGAGTTGGTTTAGATTAGTTCGGTTTGATTCATTTCTCGGGTCAGTGTTAGGTTGTGTCATAGTCTATTGTACGTATATTTTGATTAGTTAACAACAATAACAGATTAATAGGGGGAGGACCGGAGGTTAGTAGAACTTATGAGGGGAGGTGTCTTTAATTGTAGAAATACTGGAAAGGATAATGTTATAAAACCTTAAAATTTATATACAAATTTATCACTAAAATAATGTGGTTGAATAAGAACCCTTCATTGTCGAACAAAAAACCTATGATAGTTACTAATTATAAATATGTCACAAACTATTATTCTAGTGAAATTTTTTGTGCAAAATTTCTAAAAGAATAATATTTTCCTTTTGGGAGATGTTAGTAAAATGTATAAGGTGACAAGTCATTAATAATTAGAGAGAGGGGGGGGGGGGGGGGGGGGGGGGGGAGGTGGTGGGTGTGGAGTGGGGGGTAGTGTAGATGAGGATATTGGACTGAACCGGGTTTGGGCTAAGCCTACATCATATAATAACAAAAGGTTCATTGGGCTGAGTATGGCCTGTCTGACATGTAGCCTAAAATTAATTTGTCCACCAAAAGTAAAAGTTACATTCCAAATCTCACCCATTAACCCAAATTTTTTTACATAAAAAAATGTTTATGCCTACACACATTATGTGGTTCCGTAATTAAAATTAGACCTAAAAAATTACTCAAGCCTACCAACTATCCTAAATCTTATAAATGGTGAGCGAATTTAGGTGAGCCTAGCGTGCCATTAGGCCAATGCATGCCGATAGGTTAGTGTAATAGAAAATTTAATTATATTACTAAAATTTTATAGAGACAATTCCACTACAATAACATGTTAGTATTATTTTGGAAATTATGAACATGCAATTTTAATTTAAAATAAAAGGACAATAAACATTCAAATCATTTTTTTAAAAAAAATTATGTCTGTGGCATTATTGTAGTGTAGTTTATCTTATTTTTATGAATGATCTGAATCAAGCGGATAGATTCTGGTTGTTGTTGACTGCTTGTTGGTGCCGGTGCCACATTGAAATACGAGAAATGAGACCCATCTTAATTGAAGCTCTGTAGCTATTATTTTCTTTTCCATATTGTAGAAATGCCAAAAAAAAAAAAAAAAAAACAGTCAAGGAGGACCGTTGTACCCAAAAAAGAAGAAGGGACTAATACAATATTAACAATTTAGATTTAATTAATTTAATTCAATGGCCTATGGGTGGGAAAAAAGTTAAGTGGTTAACTATTCAATACTCATTTATATTAAATTGGGAGGTGATGCTATATAAATAAAAAAAAATTATACATAATTTATCACTAAAATAATGTAATTAAATAAGAATTAATTACTTAAAAACATAACACTCGTTACGAGTGAGTTATGGTTGGACTATGGTTGGATTGTGCATCACAGACTTTTTAAAAAACGAGAGCGAGTTTTTGTACCAAAAAAGGAAATGCAACAATACTAGCTAGGCTACTGCTGTTGCAAATCAGGTGGACTTTATTATGCTACCCAGTTCTGCTCAACCTTATAACTTGAAGGTGCTGTCCAATGCCAACCTAATCCAACTCTAGTATTTTGCCCAATCCCTAGTAAGGTCAAACTATTGGAATTGTTGGGTTGTTCTCTGGTTAAGAAAATGGAAAGTTCCATATATTAGTTTTTTGAAAAATGCTACAAACATATATATTACATATATTATAATAGTATGACAAGTATAACTGGTTTGTCCTTATTGGTCAGACTATAGAAGTCCAGACCGCGTCTCCAGACCGATCCCCCCGAGCTACCCTCCAGACCAGGTGTGCTGACAGACCTGTGAGGTCAGAGCTACAACAGGGTATTAAGCACTATCATTAAGATACTCTGAGATTCTCGCTTGAAGATTATTCCCCACGATCCCATGATTAGGATGGTTTCGTCTACGACTTGGAGCATGGTCCATGAAGCCCAACATGGTGGCACGGTTTGGTCCCACTATCCTTGGTGTATAATTTGAGGGCACGATTAGCTTTCCCATTAATGTGCCCAATATCCAAGCCACACTCCCTACTTACATCTTTATATAAAAGGGCAGTCATCATCTCCAAGGGAGGTACGAAAAAAAAAAATATTAACCCTTGAGCATTACTACTCTACCCATTTTATCTCTAGCCTAACTTTGGTATCAGAGTGTCTTTGGCAGGCACCACATTGGTGTTCCAAGCAGAAGGATTCGTCGCTCCAACCGCTCGCATCAAAGGTTGGGAAGATCATACAAATTCACTGTATCATTAGTTGGTGCTATCTGTAGCTCCAAGCTCGAAATCAGGAGTTGGAAAGAAAGTTGCCTCCGCCACCAGTGGCACCAGTGGTAGTGGACCCTCTGCCACTAGAGGACCAACCGGTAGCAAGGAACCAGGAAGGCAATGTTGATAAAGGGGTGGAGGACCCAATGCTCCCTAGAGGAAACCCACCTTAGAGGGGGGCTAGAACCCATGTTGATAAGGCCCAAAGCCACATGGCCCAATCCAAGGTGGTGACAGTGGTGCTTCCGGAGCACACTGGCGAACTCACCCAATATGGGACGAACAATTGAAGGAGATGCAGGCTCAACTGGCCGGAGTAATTGCCACCGTAAAAGAAAAAGGCTCCAACACTATGGAAGAGTTGGTGAACAAGACAGACACACCATTCACACCCGCAGTAATGAGGATACCCTTACCCCCAAAGTTTAAAATGCTCATTTTGGAGTCTTTTAATGGCACGAAAGACCCGCTGAACCATCGCAAGACTTATAAAGCCCCGGTGGATCTTCAGGATATCCCCAACGAGATTATGTGCCGAGCGTTTCCTACAACCCTCAAAAGCCCGGCCCGAATTTGGTTCCACAAACTTTCCCCTAGGACCATCAACAAATTCATGGATTTGAGCAGACTGTTCATCAGCCATTACATTGGAGGGCAAAGGCAGAGAAGGCCCTCCACTTCCTTATTCAACATTAAACAATGCGAGAAGGAGACTCTGTGCGAGTTTGTCACCCACTTCAACCAAGAGACTCTCTATGTGGATGACTTGGACCAGAAGGTGGCCGTAGCAGCTTTCATTGCAAGGGTCAGAACCCCTAAGTTCCTATTCTCCCTAACTAAGGAAGCGCCCAAGACCCTGGCTGTGCTGATGCTCTGAGCACAGAAATACATGAACGCAAAGGACACCCTCAAAGCCAATGAAGACCTGGAGAATACCAGTCCAAGCTTAGACAAGAAGAGGCTAGCTGAGGAGAAGAAGGATGATAGGGCAGTAAAGGCCTTCAGACTGGTTGAGCAAAAGCCCAAGACAAAGGGCGACAGGGCTAAGTTGGCCAGGTACAACCAGCACTTTACTGTCCTAAATACTCCCCTAGATCAGATGCTCTACGAGATCAAGGGGGACCCAACGTTGAAGTGGCCAGGACGAATGAGGTCCCCACCAAAGAAGAGGCCAACCAACAAGTGGTGCCTATTCGACCAGGACCATGGCCATGTTACAGAGGATTGTTATGACCTCAAACAACAGGTTGCGAACCTGATCAAGCAAGGGAGGTTGGGAAGATACATAGCAGGGGGTAGGCGCGACGAGAGGCGAGACCAGCCCCCCAGGCAGGCCGAACGACGGAGCCCTGAAAGGGAAGGGCAGAATCAACAACCAATGGGAGAGATAAAGGTCATCTTTGGAGGGTTTGCAGGCGGTGGTGAATCTTCATCCACCAGGACAAGGCACGCTAGGAAGGCTCGTAGTCAGAAGGAGGTCATGTCCATAGATCGATGAGTCAAAAGGTCTAGAGCAGAGCATGCCCCCATCATGTTCACCAATGAAGAGGCAGAAGCCATATGCCAACCTCACGACGACCCCCTGGTTATATTGACAGTAGTATCCAACTTCTTGATACGGAGAGTCCTTATGGACAGTGGCAATTCGGCAGACATCTTCTTCCTAAAGGCCTTCGAGCAGTTGAAGGTGGGCATGAAAAAGCTACAACCAGTCAACTCCCCCCGGTTGGTTTCACTGGTGACAAAGTTACCCCTTTGGGTTCCATAGCCCTGCCAGTGACACTGGGGACTGCACCGTAACAAGCCATCATGATGGTGAATTTCTTGGTAGTGGACTACCCTTTGGCCTACAACGTCATTGTGGGCAGAACAACTCTCAATGAATTCAAAGCAATACCATCCACCTACCACTTGAAGGTTAAGTTCCCCACAACTCAAGGAGTTGGGGAAGCCAGGGGTAACCAACAGACCGCTAGAAAATGTTACATAGCATCCCTCAAAGGGGAGACCAAGGAGGCTATGCTGATTGAGGAGTTGGAGGTCTCAGACGAGGAGGAGATCAGAAGGGGAGAGCTAGTGGAGGAGCTCGAGAAGGTCATGATCGGGACGTAGGATCAGACTAGAGTAGTGAAGATTCGGGACGTTAGCCTCAGAGGAGTTCAAGGATAGGCTAAGGTCCTTCCTCAAGCAGAACGCCGATGTCTTTGCCTGGTCTCATGAAGACATGCTAGGCATCGATACCCAAATCATTGCCCATCATCTAAACAAAGACCTAATCACAAAACCAGTAAGGCAGAAAAGGAGGAGCTTTGCCCCAGAACGAAACGAGGCGGTAGCTGAAGAGATTGAGAAGCTGACCATAGTTGGCTTCATAAAGGAAGCCTAGTACCCCATCTGGTTGTCTAATGTGGTTATGGTCAAAAAGGCTAATGGAAAGTGGAGAATGTGTGTGGACTTTATAGATCAACTGGTGGATTTAATGGCAAGGTATGAGATGCTAACCTTCATGGACGCCTTATCAGGTTATAACCAGATAAAGATTGTGGAACGTGACAAAGAACACACATCGTTCGTGACAAACAGGGGCCTATACTACTACAAAGTAATGCCTTTTGGCCCAAAGAACGTTGGAGCAATATACTAGAGGCTTGTTAACCGCATGTTTAGCTCTCAAATCAGCAGAAACATGGAGGTGTACATTGATGACATGTTAGTGAAAAGCAAACAAGCAGCTAGTCACTTGACAGACCTAGAAGAGACGTTCCAGAATTTAAGAGCCCATAACATGAAGTTGAACCCAGAAAAATGGGCATTCGGAGTGGCCTCTGGCAAGTTCTTAGGGTTCATGGTCTCTAACAGGGGAATAGAGGCAAACCCTGAGAAAGTTAAAGCAATTATGGACATGTGGCCCCCAACATCCACCAAGGAGGTCCAGAGACTTGTCGGCAGAGTGGCAACACTGAACAGATTTATCTTGAGATCCATAGATAAGTGCCTCCCTTTCTTTAAAGTTTTACGAAAAGCTTTTGAATGGACAACAGAATGTGATCAGGCCTTCCAGGGACTCAAGCAATACTTGGGCTCAGTCTCACTACTCAGCAGGGTCATTAAGGGGGAAAAGCTCTACTTTTACTTAATAGTGTTAGCCACAGCGGTCAGCTCAGTCCTGATCATACAGGAGAATGGTGTTCAAAAACCGGTCTACTACGTGAGCAGAGCCCTGAGGGGGGCAGAGGAGCGATATCCCAAAATGGAGCTGCTAGCTATCGTCTTAGTAACGTCAGCTCGAAGATTAAGACCATATTTCCAAGCCCATACCATAGTAGTTTTGACCAACTAGCCACTGCAGAAGATCCTCCACATGTAACGACCCGGCTAACCAGAGCGTTAAAAATTAAAATGAACAACCTCAAATCCAGTGATGACCTCTCCACATAGCAGATAAAGCATAATCGTGCCTCAAAAAGGATTATTTCTTCTTCATATCTAGGAACTCCGAGATAACAATTACAACTCCAAAATTCGAATACGACATTCCCTCAACTACAAGTACTCCCAATAAGATTTAATCATGCTACAACCCCAAATGTACCATTATAAGTGGCTCCAAATTTAATTCTTGAGATAAGATTATAAGTTCAAATAACTCACAAAAATAATAATAATTCTTCCTAGGCTCCAAGATATTTTAACGCCCAAAATAATGACTAAAGTAAAGCCTTAAAGTGGTACTTGACCAACACCTCATACGCTGTCATCCTGATGCCAACTTCTGTCGTGACCCGACTTCGCCCTCACTAGGTTGCGACACAGTAAGGGACTGTCGGGGTTATATAGTTTAACAAGGCATGATAGTCATGAATCTCATCATAAATAGAACGATTCAGTTAACATTACATCAAAGTAGAAAGACTAGTAAAACATTAGCAAAATGTCTCTTTACAAATATAGCCCAAAAGAGATCTAATTAACTCAAAAGTTTTAAAGCGACAAGCTAGCAAGGGAAAAACTCGTTCCCACTATCATTTCCTTTGGAAAACCGATTGATACTTCAATTCCTAAAAAATGTCCTATAAAATAGGAGTGAGTTGCGAAGCCTAGTAAAAATCTCATGAATTCCATAAAGCACAGGTTTAAATGCAATGCAGTAAAAAGACAGCATGGCACACATATGTCCCTTGAAATTCTTTTCTTTTTCATCAATATCAGGATCCTTGTAGGTATGTCCTGCCCCAGACATCATCAAGCCCAGTGGACCCACCCTTGACCCTTCCCCTCAACAAGATAGTAGGGGCCCACCCATGATTATCTAGCCTATATCAAGCCTAGCAAAGCTGACCCATGATTGCCCCAGATCAAGCCCTGTCAGGTTCGCCCATGATATTAACTTAGGGTCTTTTCTTTCTGGTTGTTCCACCCTTATTCCCCCCTAGTAATGCACGCATAAAGTGAATGTATATTTGTAGAAAGTAATGTAATCAACAATATAATTAGCAAGAAGGCGTAAAGTCAACACAGTAATTTACAAGTCATCTAATAAGAAGAAAATAAGCATATATTTTAAAGAATGCCTAAGTTCCTACCCTGATAATATGTCCTGGTAAAAATAGATACTCGCTTCACGTACTGTCTGTGAAGGAAGGAAATACGAGCTTGTATGTCATAATTATCCAAGATTTCCCAACAATTCTTATAAATTGGTGATTGTTAATTAGAAGTGTCAAATAGTTAGAGAGTCAGTAAGGTTAGAGCTGTCAGTAGGGGTGGGTCGGTTGGGATGGATTCCTTGGAATCCTCCTCATCTCTCGTCAAGAACAAAATTGCTGGTATTGAGGCCTAAGGGTGAAATCCCAAAATTTACCAGGGGGCCCAGTGACCTCACACTCTCCCATATTTAGGTTCCTAATAATTTTATAGGTCTACTGGTAAATTTTTAGATTTTTCCCAATAATAGTTTATTTTTTACGATTTTCTGTGTCCAAACAGAATTATTAATTTACGAAAAATCGTAAACTTATTAGAAAATTTCAAAAAATTTAGGGTAGGCTTACATGGTCTCTGGGACCATTTTACCAAAATTTGGTGGTCATCGGAGCATGCATGTGCCCTCACGCGCCAGCAGCCGCGCGTGGGGTAGGAAGGTGTAGCCTTTTCCTTTCTCCACCGCGACTGGTGGTGCTTCCAGGTCTATTTTCGACCACCCACCGCACTTCCTGGTCATGCATGTGCAACCCAGAGATAGATAAGGACCTAGTCTTCACACTCATGGCTAGAGCTCGGCCGGTGGTGGTCGGAGGTGGCCGGTTTTTGACTGAAAAGCCCGGTTGCACGGTAGAACCCTAGGTTCCAGACCTGCAACTGGATTTTTCGGACCCTTCATGTCATTTTCTAGAAAATTTCCTTCACAAAAGTTGTTCGGATCATCGAGGCGAAGAGGACCCAATTGGCCTTGTTGGGATTTGTGGCCGGTGGCTGGAGTTAGGGTCTGCCGAAGCTTTTTCGGTGAGATTGGCCTCCCAGGGAGTTTCCGGTGCATGCACAAAGGCCTTGGGCCTCCCTAGGACACCTAGAGGGGTCCCTGAGAAGCCCAGAACTCCTTTGGTAGCCCTCAGTCCCTGGTGTTGCCGCTGTGGGTTGGGTGGTGCATTTTTTTCGATTTCTCTTTCTCTTTTCGCTCATGGCTGTTATGGTGGATCAACGAGGGTGGCTTTGCTGGGTTTAGGGAGCTCAGGGGATGGGGAAAGACATATTCTTACCTCACTTCAAATGGCACGACGTCCAACCCTCTTCTTCTATTTTTTTCTCTCTTTTTTTCCTCTCGGTTTCTCACTCTCTCTCTCTCTCTTCAAAATCTCTTTCTCTTTTGGTTTTCACTTGACTGAGGATGAGGAGAGGGAGTGTGCGCAGATAGGTGTATTTATAGGGCTGGGCGTGTGTGGGTTGGAGGGTGGTGTTTAAAAATATATGTCTCGATCTCCCTTCTCTTTCCCCGACTCTCCTCTTTCTACCTCTCACTGTATCTCTCTCTGTCTCCCTCCTTCTCTCTCTCTCTCTCTCTCTCTCTCTCTCTCTCTCTCTCTCTAAATAGGCAACCCCTTGCATGTCCCACATATGGGGGGTGGAAGGAAGGTTCCCGGCGAGATTTTCATGGCAACATTTCCCTCGAGTCTTTCCTCTTTTTCTCTCTACAATTCTATCTCTCTCTATAACTTAGTTTCCTATTGGTTGCTTGGTTATTCTTTGCTCGATAAGTGGGGAGGCAATGGGATTAATTTACTTCATGACATGTGTGTGCAAATTTGACCAAGGGTTGTGATTGGTGTGTACGTGTTTAATTTACACATTGTGTTTAGTGTGTGTGTTAAATTATACATGCATGTGATGGTTGTATAGATATATACACTAACCATGTGATAGCAATACAATATGGTATTTAGTATGGGTCAAGTATGCAGCCATGAGTGCATTACATGCACTTTATGTGTAGGTGGCAGCCGGCCATGCAAAGTTGGTGGGCTGCCATAACACATGAAGTAAAATGAAAGGTGGTCTCAGTCCGAAATGGCTGAGTTTGGGGCTTCAATTCTTATAGAATGCTCAATCTAAAAATGTAGGTAGAAAGCTCTCGAAAAATTAATTAGTTAAGACTCAAATTTCGTACTATTCCGATACCGGGTGAGATAAAAAGCTCAAACTGAAGTTTTGGTAAAATCGGGTGCAAATTTTTAGGTACAACGGGTTTCGGGGGCTTTTCGGGAGATCGAAACACTACGGAATTGAGTTCTAAGATTACGAAAGGGTTGGGCTCAAAAGTAGATAATTTTAGATATTTAATTCGTCAAAATCCGTTGAGAAACGAGAGAGAAAATCCTGTATAACATTAGGGTAATTTCTGGTGCAAATTTTGTCGGGTAATGTGCTTCGGAGCCCTATTTCGGGGGATTGAGTTTCTAATAAGCCGAACTTCAACATATCAACAAGGTTGGGCTCGGAAAGACCTCGCTCTCGACTTATGATTCCTATGGCTGGATCTATTCAGTCTCGCTAGGGATGTAATGTAGTTAAAAAGGAAATTGCGGGTATTACATCCTTACCTCCTTTAGAAAATTTCGTCCTCGAAATCAATTCTCGAATAAGTGAGGGTCAAGGTAGCATTGCCTTAGCATAGATACATGGAACACGTCGTGTATCCGATCCAATTCGGAAGGTAAATTTAGTTAGTATGCCACTTGCTCAATTCTCTCCAAAATGCTGGAAATCATGCAGTACAAAAATCAATTCTTATATGCTCAATGCCCAACCTTTCTTAGTCTCATGCCAAACGCCAGCCTTGCGACTCAACAATTTCAGATTTCATAACCAACACCCCGTAGAGTCATCATTCCATAATTAATGCCCCGTAGGGTCATTATTCATAATCATTTCCACTTTCAGGCCAACGGGTGCATTTTTACATGTACTAATCAGTTCCACGGCACATCCCCTGAAATATATTCTAGTAATTTTTCAAAAATAAAATTTTATTCGCGAACCAACAAGCATGTTAATCAAGGATGTGCCGGCATAATTTAACAGGACCAATAACAACGAAAATCAGGAATTTAAACAATGAGCACAGATATTCCAAAAAGGAACGCAATTTAGGAATAGTAAGAACAAACTTTGCAATGAGGTTTAAACAAAAGCCTATTGCATGCGACCTGATATCTTAGCGATTATCTAATTAAGGATATTCTAGAATTGAGGCACAGAGTGAGGGTCTTTATCAAATACTATCTATTGGGTACTCTCGTACAAATCTAACAATCTCTAAACACCTTACTACGTCACCAAACACTGATATAGGAGCGCTAGCAATTATTATGAGGTCCATAGTGATAAACTCCTATTACCATCCTGGTAGGCAATTGTTGAAATAGTTTTCCTAAGATGTTGCTATTCGTCCTTCACGTTAACTCTCTAGAAGGAAAAATTTTTGAACTTACTCCCATATGTCCAAGTAACATCCATTAAATGAATAATAACTTCATACCTCGATATGATTTCTGAATAATGACTAATCTTCTACACCTCAAATAAAATTAAGCCAATCGACTATAATTTTTCCCCAAAGTATAAACTTGTAATAAACTCTCCACATATGCTTTCAAGATAATCGAGCCACCATAGTCCAAGATAATGTATGGTATTTCCTAATTAATGAGATACTGAGCCACAAATTTAGTATCATCATTCCTTTCTAATCATATTGATACACTTCATGTTATCTTTGAAACAAAAGTCAGCCTCAAGTAATATGCTATCTCTGGAACCTCATTCTTCAATCATCATCACTGATTACTCTTGGTACTTCAAACTCCTATCAAGTGACGCGATCCACCCTTCCTTTTTCCACTTACTTAGCCTTGACGCCTATTAGTGTCCTTGACTTACTTCTTTATTTGGCCTTATCAATCTACATAGATATTCTTTTCCATCCTTTAATCTCACAAATAGATTAAGTACGCATACACTTCTCAGTTTTTTCAATTTTTCTTAACTAAACTACCAGCACAGACTTAATTCTTCATGCTCAAGTTCACAACGTTGACCTTCTTAGTGTTATTGCAGGGAAATCATAATCCTCCTTGTATTCCACCTCTCCTTCTATCTAAAATAGATCTTTTGGGTAGTGATGCCTCTTAAACTCTTATGGTCATAAAATGTCAAACTTCTC